>OZ018326.1:8624737-8937237 GCA_963969495.1 Ceratothoa steindachneri | reverse complement strand
TTCTTAATTCTAATTCATTTACCATATTATCTTCAGCCTTAACTTCTTTCGATTAAAATAAATCCAAACCTAAATAATTACGCCTCAATTAAATTATTCACAATATAACCAACCAACACTTCAATAGATTAACTAGCCAACCGACCAACCGAATAAATTTCGTCAGTAGTTTTATATGTTTAATAAGAATTTTGACAAGTTTTCAGTCTCTCTTTTTTTTTAATTCGTCTATCAATGCTGGACGTTAGCTAGACAAGTTATGGGTACGAGTACTAGCGCAACCATGGATCGGCCTTTCCAGATAAATAGAGTTTGTTCCTTTGTTGCAGGAGGAGCCCACGGCGTAACTGCCACGAACACAGTTTCTGGTTTGATGGGCTTAAAGCAAGATGGTTCGGCTTGGCCGGCGATTGGTACACAAAAACGAACTACCTACGGAGGAGTGTCTGGTAAGGTGTCGTACATTTGTTAGTAGAGATTAAAGCAAGAAGGTGTCAAATTTCCGAAAATGCCTGTCCTCGAATTTGGTGGGCGCTTTGTTACAAATATATCTATTTTAAAAAAAAGAAGATAGATAATACATTGTGATGCGATTGCAATACCTAACAAAAAAAAAACTCAAACCCTTTTGGGGGAGTTTGCCCAAGAAAAAACTTTGGCTACATTAAAAAACAATTGTTTTTAAACACATTTATATATCAATTATCCCCAAATTTGACGGGTTTAACAAAATATAATTTTTAGGAAATTAGATGCAAAGTAAACACAAAAGTTAGTAATTCTACAGATTAACACTCAAACAAAGGCGCTTTGTTATAAATATCTCCTATGAAGAAAATAAACAAATGCTATATAATGTTTCTCTTCGATATATATAATCTATATATCACTTTCACTAATTAAGGCACGCTAATTATCATCATCATCATCATCATCATCATCATCACTCCTAACTCTATAATTTATGAAGGTGATTTTTTTTAGCATTTGAATAATAATTTCATCTTAGTTTGGTTATGACTTATGTTTTTTATCAAAGTTATTTCTAATAATTCTTTTATAATATCAAAAAACAAAATGGTGAAGTTCAGAAATAAATATTAGGATCGAAATTTTGTGAATTTTTTAAAACCCAAATGGTTAAGTTCAGAAAATTTATTTTTATATATCTTCTTTTATAACTATATTTTAGCAACGTGATATTTTGAAAGGGGGTATATTTAGTTACGAGTTCCTTTTTAAAACTATTATAATTGGCGAAGTTCAGAAAATTTATAAAAATTTAACCATGGCAGCTTTTTTTTAGATTTTAAATTTTAATCTTATTAGCGAAGCTATTGCCTGGTTTCCAATTATAATGTTATGACGAAAAATCGATTGGCAGTCATCTTGTCAACACCAATAGAGTGGATTATGTGGGTGGTTAGGTAGGTTAGTTCATCTTATTTTTTTAGGATATGTTAAATTGGGAGAAGGAGTGTATTTTTTTTATTATTATTTTTTCTATTTTCCCGCCGCAAAGGATAAAAACAAGAAGCCTATTTTTCTGGCACGGCGTTGCATAGTCTAAAATGTCTGTTCACTGTGATAGTTGTGAAATAACTGTTCCGCTAAGACCATGTTTGTGAACCACCGGTGCAGGATTAAAGCTAAATTTAGACTTAACGAGAATGATATCGAGATGCCAGTTAAATTTAAGGATTTGAAGACAAAAAAAGAAAGAAAATGTAACTGGTCGGAATCATTTTTTAATAACACTTAAAACTAAACGTGCCTAAAAAACATAATACCCCTAACTTTCGATATCGTAGTTAAATTTGCATCATCATTTTATAAAGCCTATTTATAGAATTGGTGTAATGAAATATTCTTTCATGCGACTTATGGCGTCATAGCAGTGGCAAATAATAGATTTATGTATTGCAAATAGTGCTTTGTGCGCCGAAAAAAATAGTAAAATACTATTCAGATAGGCCTGCAGAATAGATTGAATGCATTAAATAAAAAAAGTTGGACTGGTTAATCGGCAGAATTACCAAAAATTTAATGTTGCAAGATACGAAATAAATTTAAAGCAACAAGTGACCACTTAATCGCGACCAATTGCAAATAGATTGAAATGATGCAAAATAACTGACCTTAAAATCGCGAACAACTTTAGATTCGATTGTTATGAAGTCGGTGGTACTTTCTAAAGTGCAGTTGAGAACGATATAAAATGGAGAGTAAAACTTACACAGCCCGAGAATGCCAGACAACGGCCATAAGAAGACTAAGATGTCATACTAGCAAAAAAAAAAAAGGCTCATTAATATACATGCTGGCTTCACTTATCCATTGTGGCACGAAGCGAGCTCCATTAAAACTGCCCCGCAGAGCGGAACCCGGTTACACTCGGTACTCGGAGGAGCAGACATCTTTATGGCCTGAAAGCAAATTAGGGGAGCCGTGAGACTGGGTTGACGTGAATGCTGATGGGGCTTGCAAAGTTTGGGGTTCCATTCCCCTTCGCTCTCTCTTCTCACCACTACTTTAACTTTATTATTATTATTCTCTTTATTACATACACGCCTAACCACTTCCAAACTAGCCACTCTAGCCACAGAGGTTCTGGCTACCCGGCGCACTCTCGTCCTCTTATGGGACCTCCCCGTAAGGTGAGCGGCGATTTGCCTTCCTGGCCACCGTGCTGACGGGACTCGGCGCCCATTCTTTCTGACAGCCTGTCATCTTACCTTACTTTTTCACTTTAACTACAATCTCTACTACAACTTTCTTTGGTCGGCCTCTAATCTCACAGGGTAGATGCCGAGCAGCTTTTTCTCATCCAACCATCCCAGATCTGGGCTGAAGGAGGAGGGGACAAGGCCCCCTCATCCCTGGGCTCCGGTTTTGGCAGGTGAGTTTTATACAACCTGCCTCCACCATTACCTTCCTCACACCCACATTTCTCTCTCCTTTTCACAGTCTATCGACTTTACGCTGTTCCTAAGGTGGAGCCGCCAAGACAATGGGCTGCCAGGTCACTAGGCGGGAGGAGTGGCCTCAAATGGTGGCAGCTGGCTTTGCCGGCCCCGTGTTTGTTCGCCCCTCTCAGAGCGGGCTACTGCATGGGGTGATGAGCGTTTGCGTCCCGTGCTAAAAAAGGGGTCACGAGGCCCAATGATGAATTAAAAGAAAAACTACTCCCTCTTTACCTTTCCCTCGGGCAGCTCCCTTGAAAAAAATGTAGGTCTCCCCCCCCCTCCTCCTGTGCTTTCTCAGGGAACCGTCCTAATTTCTTCTACCGGAGAGGAGGCTTACTCCTCTGCTTTGCTTACGGGTGTAGGGGACTCTCCCTCACCCCCTTCTCTGAAGGCGCTCTTGGGTGCCTCCCTCTTTCCAGCGGCAGTCCCTCCTTTTCTTTCACATGGGACTGCCAAGAAAGCACGCAGGCGGCCGAAAATTGACTGCTCCAGGTTGGGGCGCGTCGATAGGGCCAACCCCCTCAGGGGGCAAGGTAAGGCTGGGCCTGTCGGTCCTTTCCTCCTAACATCATATTTAGAAACCAGGCAATAGCTTCGCCGAGGGAAGCTTGCGCTTCGCTACCAAGATTAAAATTTAAAATAGAAAAAAAAACAGCCATGGTTAAATTTATATAAATTTCCTGAAATTCGCCAATTATAATAATTTTAAAAAGGAAATATAAACTATTTCCCCCCTTTCAAAAAATCACGTTGCTAAAATATAGTTATAGATAAAATAAAAAAGCAGCCTTACTTAAATTTTTTTAACTAAACTATTTATTTTTTTTTTTCAAACTCTAAAGAAATTCTTAGAAATTACCTTGATAAAAATTTAAAATAAACTAAAGTCATAACCAAACTAAGATGAAATTATTATTCAAATACTCCAAAAAATCTCGTTCTTAAATTATAGACCTAGTGATGATGATGATAACTTGGATAAAAAAAAACAAGTCATAACCAAACAAAGATGAAATTATTCAAATACTCAAAAAATTCCCCTTCTCAAATTATAAAGTTAGTGATGATGATGACAAGGGGTCACTGTACGGGCCGGTGGCGCCCCATGTTCTGCACAGAACGCGTCCATGGAATGTACCACCTTTGACTATTTCTTGCTCCCAAAGCTTCTACAGATCCGGGAATATTGCGTTCGCCCTTTTGGGAGCATATTTCGTGTCACGCTGGAACCTTACCAGTTTATACCGATGGCTCCAAGTCCAAAGATGGGGTCGGTTTCTACGCCGTATCCCCTCTGTTTGAAGTCAGCGGGGCTCTACCAGGCGCTGCGTCTATGTTCACAGCCGAGCTAGTTGCAATATACCGCTTGGTACGGGAGATAACGTGATGTGCCCATTTCGGAGACCGGATTGTGAATTATAGCGACTCACAAGGCGCACTGAGTGCTTTCCGGGCATTGGAATCTCCGCATCCCTTGGTTCGCGATATCCGTGATGCCACGGTTTTGGCGAGCTGGGCGGATGTTGAGATTATCTTTTGCTGGGTTCCTCGACATGTGGGGATTGCGGGGAATGAGCGCGCCGATGAGGGCGCCAAAGAGTCCGCAAGGACTCGGCGACCGGACTAGCGTTTCGCTCTTCCTCACACCGACTATATGGCAGGAATACGGGCAGCTCGTCGGCTGCTTGGCAAATAAGATGGGAGATGGTCGAAAGGAACTTAAAGTTAAGTGCCATTGCGCCGCGACTGTTCCCATGGACATAACCCCCAGTCTCGCGAAGGCTTCAGGTTGCTTTCTGTCGTCTCCGAACTGGACACACTCGCGGGACGCACTGCCATTTGATGGAGCGCTCGCCAGCGCCCTACTCTGAAGACTGCGTTGTCCCCCAGACTGTTCGGCACATTCTTGTTGAATGTCCCAGTCTAGGCGATCTTCGCACACGTTACCTGTCCCGGTACCGGAATGGACGGGGTCGCTACCGCCTGTCCCTTGTACTCGGGACGAATTCGTGCACATTGACTGGTGGACTTATAGACTTTTAGGGGAAGGCCGGCCTTCTCCCTTTTATTTAACTAGGTTTTTTTGTTGTTTTCTTTTTAGGTCGCACGTTCCTGCGCCGGGGGACCTCCCTCCGACGCTTGAGCTTGCATCCTCCATGTTGCCATTTTCCCTTTTTATTGTTGTTGTTATTGTTTTTCATATTCTTATTTTAAAGTAGCCTAGTGCTAGGCTGTCGTGAGTGCGGCGACTTGTGCCCAAGTGGGTAGTCGCCAGATAGACTCTTAAAATTATAAAAAAAATCCTACATCCCAAAGGCCCATCGCTTTTCTTTGATGGACCTTTCAAACTCGAATGACCACACAAAAGCGCGTGATATGCAAAAAGGCCGACCTTTGACTCATAAAATTTAAGCCTTCTGAGATAATTCCACGGCCTCATCTACCTTAGCTAAACTAATAGAACTGGACAAAAAAATTATGTTATCGTGCGTGATTCACACACAATAGAGACGACGTTGTAGGTAGCAAGGAGCTTGCAAACTTAAGTTTGAAAAGTGATATCTTCCGTTGAAGTGCACAAAGGCAATTCAGGACAAGAAAGGTAAAGGTAAGTCCTTCGTATACAGTTATGCGTGAAATTGTCTACATAGATCCGTAATTAACCTCGGCAATCAGGTTATAAATATAAACCTAAAAGTAGAGTACTTCAATGAAAGTGTAGGTGGACGGCCACCGCCTAAAAGAACGCATCAAGAATAGACACCCACAAGGTGAAAATCACACACACATCAACCCTACCTCCACTCCAATGAGGGGAGAGGGGAAGTAGTTAAGAATCCCTGGTATCGTGGAAGAGGGGCAAAATGGAAGCACCTAATTGGGAACGGGAAGAAATATAATAAATCCCCCTCGACTCATTGATAACAAACTGATGGGGCTCTCATGGAAAAGTGCTGCTTTGAGGCTGCTTTATCTGTACCCAACTCCTCTCGGAGGCAGAACTTCAAAGGTTATTAAAAGATAAATGCTTCAAAGACGCTGTTGCCTTCGAGGACTTAGTAGAAGAAGGAATTAGGCTCGGGTTGCGACTCTTCTTGCTAACTTTCCTCGAAAATTTTGTGAGGCGGGCGTTGCCGAAGCTTGATTTGCCTTGTCATCAGTAAGTTAATGGTATCGACCTAAACCTACACAGCATTTGGCAGTGAAGAGTGCGCCAAAACATCCTCGGTAGTATCCTTATCACAGGAGTTAGACGTATGACTGCCAAAGAGTAGACCAATCTTCGCCTTTTTATGCTGGTTCTCCAACGAAACTTAACGACCATATAGATGAGCGCGGCCATTTCGACGGCCGCGAGACGGCCACGGCGGGAACGAGGGGGGCCCTAGGTCTTACCCGAGACTGAGTGTCTTCTTAGAACTGCAGTTTTTACTTGGGTATTTCTTACCTCTTCTAGGAAACGCAATTCGACCAATCGCTCTCCGCGCAGTTACCGCCATTGCCAAAGCCTTGCCTGGCTTCCCTATTCTCGCTACAGGTGGAATCGACTCCGCAGAGGTGGCGATGCAGTTTCTACTGGGTGGAGCCTCCGTTTTGCAAGTAAGGGAATTAAAACTAATATGCTTCTATAATCCTCTCCGGTTACGGCAGTTATTTGTTTATTCATTGAAAATTCGCAAAAGATCTTCATTTTTACAAGAGGATCGGGTTTCCATTGCGTTTTGAATCATAAACTGTTGCGAAACATATTCCTTGTTATTGTAAGTGAATTTAGGATTTCCTAAGAAAAATAAAGTGGATGTCAGACATTACGCTTAGACACTCAAAAATAAAGGAGAGACACTTGCAGAACAATAGCTGCACAATTTCAGGAGTAATTGTATATCACAAGAAACCAGACAAACTCGTGCAATCTCGCCAGTGGCAATTTACTATTAAAAATCCATACCAACTTATCATCACTAAAAAATACACTAACCCCTTTAAATGTTTTGTTCTACGGTTAATATTTCGAAAACCGTAATCGCTTCAAGACAAACTTAATCACTCTTTTTATGTCAAGCCCATTTTTGCAAATCCAGCTATATAGAATTTATTGAGTGGTCGATGTTACTATTATTATAATAACAGTTTGTATTTCATAATTTTTTTCTCTTTCGTAATTGGAAAAGTAATTTTGAGAAAGATGATATAGTGACGTCACATCGTCTACATATTTTCGACCTAACTTAATCACATTATTTTCCCCAATTTGTCTGTGTTTGGGATTGGACGGCTTTTCGTTTTGACCTGTCGTATATGTGAAATGCATTTCGAAGACCTCGGAAATTTGGGGAACACTTTAAATATAAGAACTTATTCGAAATAATTTGTGGATTAAAAGAGTTTTTGTTGCGCATCGTAGAAGTAGACGAGCATCGGTTTCGCCTTCAATTATCCGGTCTCCTCGGCTGATATTTGCGCCGGATATGACTTAAGAGACCGAGTCTGTTAGGGAGAGGGTCCAGTACGGGAAAGAAAAAAGGCCGGAAAGAAAGCAGAGACGAATGCTAGTTTCTGAGGAATTTGTTTTGGGTGATCGTGGCTGCTGGACGGCCGCGCGCGCACACTTGTCGTCCGCTGTGGCTCAAAACATTGAGATATGCGGTTTCGACGAGCCTGGTTGCATCGGGCTTCCGGATTCTTTGTGTATCAAAGCCCGCCTTTGTCGTGCCTGCCCGCTGGGCGCTGCCCTCCTCCACCGGAATCTTATATGACCCATATCTGCTTGGTCCGCCGTTTTGGTCTTGCTGTTGGTTGCGTTTAGTCTGGAACCTCATCCACCACCTTACCGCCTTGGGTGACCCTGCCAGGAGTTTGAAACTCCCGACGACATTGCTCTTGGAATCATTAGAACACTCAAGCCCTTCCCTGGTATATTAGAATGATATTGTCCTACTTGCTTTTTCTTCACAGGCCCTGCAAGCTCTAATAAGTATAGCGCTGCTGTCTTTGGAGAAAGGTGGCATAAATATTAACGAAGATAAGTCCACTTACATGGTGTTCGGGTATGATCTCAATGAAATATCTTGAAGTAAATATCTGGTCTGATATCAGAAACAACGCTGATATCCTGAAGAATGAGGAGGACTTCCACTTTCAAGTTCGGGAAGCTTATACTATAACGAATAAGATCAGTGGCTTCGCCACTCCTCCTTACAGGAGGAGCCTGCGTTTTACAGGCAGACATTCGGTCTGAGGCCTACGCTATATCTGGTACACTAGATACAATACTGTCACTAGATCACGGCTTTCGTCGTGCCAAAGTCGAAGCGATCTTCCCATTAAGATGTGGGGTCGATAGTTAAGATGAAAAGCAAATTTGAGTCGGATCAATCTGCTTTTCGTAGAATAGCAGGATGCCTCTTGCTTCAATTTGGTTCGGCTGGGAAGACGACTGGATCAAGCGATGTAGCGTAATAATTCCTTCAGTTTTTCAATTTTTTGTAGTTTATTTTGACAGAGCAATGACGTGGGAATTGTCTTCAGATAATTCTTTCTTAGATAATAATATTAATTCTTAGGGACCTATTTATAAATATTTCCAGAAAATCCATCGCCGCCATGTTGGTTTATAAATAAAAAAAATTCTTTGACTCGGTCTGCGTTAGCTCTAAATGATTAATTTGCGTAGATAACTTCACTGCCAAGTGTATTCATTTCATTCATATAACAATGATTATATAAAAATTATCTTTCTTTTATCAATTTTAACATTAATGGGTACTATTATTCACAATACATTAGTTAGTCGTTAAAAATAGAAACATCTGGAAAAATGCGTAATGACATTAAATCTTTTTCTTACATTATTAAACCATATATTTTATAAGCCTATATTTACTCAAATGAACGGTTGCCCCGTAAAGGAATTTTGGAAGAAGGTAAACCAAATGAAAGGCAAAGCAGAAGCAAGGAAAAGGGTAATAAAAGACAACCAAGGAAATAACATAAAAGACGAGGACATGATAGGACGGATATTCAGGGACAACTGGAAGAGGATATTTAACATAAACGAGGAAGACAATGAAGAATTCGACATCGATTATGAACACATCATCATTGAAGCACCAAACGAAGAAGCAGTTAAACACACCCTCACCCATCTGTGGATGCAGAGAGAGATAGAGAGAGACCTTTGACGGTACCGACGCAAAAATCATCGTGCAAGAAGTCAAAACCACTATATCATAATTTAAACAGAAGGCACCAGGAAGTTCAGGACTAACCAAGAAGAACCCCCCAAAATACTACATGGAATTACATATGTATTAAACACTAGCTTTAACACCGGTTACATCTCGAATGAACTCAATGGAGCAAAGATGATCTTTATCCCCAAAGTGAGAAACCCACCAACACGAGTGGAGAGTTACATACCAATCTCTCTACTTGAATTCATCGGGAAGGTGTTCGAGAAAATAATAAACCATCGACTAAGTGACCACCTGGAGGAAAACAATCTCCTAAACAAATTTCAATTTAGATTTAGGTAAAAAAGGAGCACGCAAATGGCCCTTAGGGTCATTACTGAAAAATATAGCCAAAGCAAAAAAAAGAAAAGGCTAGCGTTGACATAGTCTGCAGGGACGTTTCAAAAGCATTCGACAGAGTTTGGGTTAGGGGAATGCAATACAAAATACTAAAACTAAGTATGCACAACAAAATGGAAAGACTAATCTGCAACTACGTGACGGAACGACGTGTATTCATCGAAATAGGGAATCATCAAGGAGAAGTATTCAAGATGAAGGCTGGCTTAGCGCAGGGAGGGTGCTAGAGTCCTTCACTATACTCAGTGTATACCTCAGACATCCCACCACCATTTACGTATGGGTGCCTCTGTAGGGGTGCGAAGATGTATCAGAAAAAAAAATTCCTTCCAACGCAATAATATATAAAGGCCATTAAATTACCAACTCAAAACGGACTCCGCCGTAGCGTAATGGCTAAGAGCATAGGCGTTTAGATTTAAGGGTACCGCGTTCGAAACTCCAGTTATGGGGGGGAGGGCATTTATCGATCATTCTTTACTTCTTATTGACTGAAGTTGCCCCTTCAAACATTTGTCTTCTATTTTCTCTTTTGACTTAATATTCTTGTTGGCTGAGATTCCTTCTTCTTTAAGTTGGCTGGGTTAATTCTTGATCTTCGATTTATTTCTTGATGTATCTTCGTTTTTCGTCCAATTATCTTGGGTTGATGATTCCTTCTAGATGAGTTGGTCCTTGAAGCGTTTTCTTTCCGTTTTCTCTTCAGTTGATTTCTTGGTCCTTCTTGATTAGTTAGTCCTTGAAGCGTTTTCCTTGATTTCCGTTTTCTTCTGGAGATTTCTTCATAAAATTTTGTGGACTTTGAGTTTCGAACGTGGTACCTTCAGATATAAACGCCAATGCTCTTAGCCATTACGCTACGGTGGAGTCCATTTTGAGTTAGTAATTTAATGGGCTATTTATATTATTGCGCTGGAAGGAATGTTTTTCTCTGATACATCTTCGCACCCCTACACCTCAACATACAATTCGCAGACGACGTCAGACAAATCGTCGTCTGCATATACAGGAACCCTGACAAGCAGGCAAGATTAACAGCAGAAGAAATAAGAAGGATATATGATTAAGAAAGAATGGAAAATAAGTACAGAGATAAGTTTAAAATAGTGCCAATCTACAGGAGGAAACTCAGAGACATAATTGTCGAAGGAGAGAGATACAACTACACTAATGAAACTAAAGTATTAAGACTAACAATTACCAGGACAGGATATTCCAAGCACGTTAAAGAAAGAGTTGAAAAATGAAGAAGGGGAATGAGTCTACTATACAGGGTCAAATCCTTTAACCGGAAAAACAAGAAGAAAATCATCCAGTCAGCAATGGTATATCCAGTGATCCTTATGTACATCGTTTCAAAGAGTAGAATTATTGCACTTCAGAGTATTCAAAACAAGGTAGTATCAGTAATCGCTGGCACGAGAAGGAGAGACAGAAGAAGACAGAGAGACTTACAAAGAGAAGTGAAGATGAAACCACTTAATAAGATAATAGAGGAAAGTGCCAAGAAACTGATTGAGAAAACGCAACAGGAAATAGGAGAGGAAATAACGAATTTGAATACCCAAAGAGAGGAGGGGAAGCACATAGCCTCTTCCCCACATATACAACAAGGATCGACCAAGAAGAGGATGAAATTTTGACGTATTAACTTAGAAAGTTGAGAGAGAGTAAGTAGCAAATTAATTAATATTATTAGAATCAGTAAAATTATAAAGTAAAACAAGTAAAAATAGTTAGGAGAAAACTTTTACCACTAGTAAAAATTAAAGAACAATAACGGTTTGAGCGCCTCATAACAGAATAACAATATAACAAATCACAAAATAAACAACGAAGGATAAGCCTGAGGCTCAGGCATCTACTAACTTATACTATCGAATTTCAAAACTTAGACATTCTAAAATGCAAGAGATTAGCATGACCTCCATTCAATTGCATCCCTACTACTTCTTTCTTCATCTCAATACACTTTTTTCCATCTTCACACCTAAAGGACTAAACCCTGTATATGTGGGACAGAGGCACTATAGTAAGAATGAATAGTAAAATGATAGATTACACGCCGTGGTTTGGAGCCCACATAAAGCTGTAGGTCCACCGACCAACTAGGTCAACTTTCAAGTGTACTACGCTATTTAAACCTTTGCTATCTCTATCTTTTACTCTTCCTCTCCCTCTCTAACTCCTGGCCTCCTTCTCGCTCCTCCGTCAGTCCCGACAGGGTTCTGGAGGGGCGGGCGGAGGCCTTGGGGGCCTGATTCCCGCTCCAGTCATCTCAGGATGACCGGAGTGGGAGGGTAGGGAACTGGCAATCTTTCTCTATCTTTCCTCCCACACTTTTCCCTTAAATAAAATGGTGCACGGACGAACTCATTATGACTCGTTAGAGGCACCAGCGCAACTCGGGTAAAAGCATTTTCCGCACCATGCAAAAAACATTGTCTGAAAGAGAAGAGAAGGAATCTTTTTTACAGAAGAAAGATATGTGTGTACTAGTTTGATTGGAGAAACCTCCTTGAACTAGTGTGCAGGCTGAGGACCATAACTTTCTATAAAATATCACTTTTCACGCATTATAACGTGAATTTCAAAGCGCTCAGAACCTCTTGGTAGTAGGGTGTCCTTGAGAGTATTCAGTAGGTATGAACTACCACCGAAGCAGAAACTTTGCGAGGTCCTGTACACCAGACTGACTATTGTACTAATAAATATTATTCCCACCACGAATTCATACATCGCCTTATGCGCCGAAGTACAGGATGTGGACAAAATTATATCGGCCGAAGGAGCAAAGCTACTAAAGGAAATTGGACTAGAAGCCAAAACAACTCTCGAACTTTCCTGCGTCATCTCTAGGAATGTTCGGTCTTTTTGAACCACACTTCGGGTCACGCTGAAACCGTGCCAGTGTACATGGATAGCTTCAAGTCACAAGAAGTGGTCGGTTTCCACGCCGTATCCTATCTGTTTGAAGTCAGCGGGGCCATGCCAGGCACTGCGTCTGTCTTCACGGCAGAACTGGTTGCAATAAACCACTCAGTACGGGAGATAACGTGACATTCCCGGTTCGGAAACCAAAGTGTAATGAATAGCGACTCACAAAGTGCACTGAGTACTCTCGGGGCATTGTAATCTCCGCATCTTCTGGTTCGCGATATCCGTGAAGCCACGGTTTTGGCGCCCTGGGCAGTTATCGAGATTAGCTTCCGCTGGGTTCCTGGACACGCCGATTCACTCTTCCTCACACCAATTACATGGCAGGAATACAGACAGCCCTCCGGGTCGTTAGCAAATAAGATGGGAGACTGTCGACGAGAACTTAAAGTTGCGTGCTATTGCACCGCGACTGTTCCTATGGACTTACCTCTCAATGCCGCGACGGCTTCAGGTTGATTTCTGTCGTCTCCAAATTGGACACTCACAAAACGCACCGCCATTTGATGGAGCGCTCGCCTGCGCCTTATTGTGACGACTCCGTTGTCCCCCGGACTGTTTGGCACATTCTTGTTGAATGTCCCAGTCTGGGTGATCTTCGCGCACGTTACCCGAGCGGGGTCGCTACAGGTTGTCCATTGTGCCCGGGACTGGTTCGTTCAGACAGACTCGCGGTCTATATACATTTAGGCCTCCATTTTATTTTATTTGACTCTCTTTGTTGTAGGTCGCACGTTACTGCGCCGAGGAGGGGGAGATAGCCTTGACGCCGGAACGCGTTTCTTGCCTTTTTTGCTTGTTTATTTGCCTTTATTTATGGGTGGGTGGGGTATCTTTATTTGTTTTTTGAAAGTTTTTACTTGTTTTTACTCTAGCCTAATATTAGGTTGTAGCGTGATTGCGGCAACTATTTCCCTAGTAGGCAGTCGCCAGCTGGCCTTTTAAATTATTTTTTTTAAATGCAGGAAAGTAGAAGCTTGGATTGGTGCAAATACAAGCGAGGAATTGAAAAGGGAAATTGAAAATGAGCAAACTTGGGCAAATATAAGGAGGCTATAAAGTTCAACCAGGATACGCATGTTTTAAAATAGTATTTGAGACAACGAAAATGACCAACAAAGCAGCTACCGACGGACTTCTTCTCTACTACATGAAAATTCCAGGAAGTAGCATCGAAAAAGAGAAATTCATAAGCATCCAGATCTGTTTTCAATATTACGAGATAGAGAATCACACAACTCAAACATGCCCGAAAGTTGATGCAAAGATGTGTTCAGAGTCTTCTGGAACAGACCATTTCTCGAAGAAATGCACTCCAACGACCAAAAAAAAAACTTGAATTATAGTGGCCCCTAAAGTACAATGGTCCTAGCCTGCCCCCAAAGGAAAGAGATTTTGAAAATGAAAGAAGAGGAAGGAAGGAAGGAAAGCTGAAGTAAGACCAAATGTTGCATACGCAAGCTCAACAAAGCAGAGCGTAGGAGCCCACAACCAATTAATATAAACCCTGAAACTTGCATGAAAATAATGAACTGTATGATGCATGCACACATTATAAATATCGCACAATCGGGCATCCATGCATCGGAGTTAAACTAAATGCTGAAAAATAAGGGACTACCTATTCTGAAATTCACCAACAATCCGAACTCTGCGGCCAAAATCAGAGACGAAAAGAGCGGGGGCGAAACCAAGCTCAGAGAGAACAACCAAATGGCAGATAGAGAAAAGAAATAGTAAGAAAGAAAGGGAGTAACCTACAAGCAGCAAAATGTGTTACAGAAAACAAAATCCTACAAATCAACACGACCGAATGGACCGGAAAAAAGTTAGAATATGGAAATATATTCAGAGAAATCGATGCCAATATAATCATAATATATGGACATGATACCAAGTTCTAGCTCCCAACCATAACCAAGAAAGATGTGATGGACCAGCAATAGCCATCAACAGAAATATAAAATAGAAAGAAATACACAGATTAGTAAAATCATATCTAGCAGTGAAAAAAGCCATGTAAATTGGGGAATTGACAATCACAACCGCATACCAACCGCCAAGACGGAACTTTTTCCCCATCCCCAACTTAATCGAGTTGTTTAGCGAAAGAAGTCCTATATTCCTCGGAGATATCATTGCTCAGTGTAGTGAATTAGGTTACAGATCGACCCATGGTGTCGGGCGATGCCTAGAGTTGTTGGACAAACACATCGTCCAACGAATCAGTCTCGAGTTCTCTACGTATATAACAGAAAGAGCGGCCACGAAACCTGCCTAGCTGAGAAATCAATCCATTTAATTACTACATGGAACCTATTATTTTTCCATGTAGTGACCACATCAATAAGAATCCGATCCAATCCCAGTTAAGATAAGAAAAGCATATGGGAAGGCAGATTGGCAAAATTTTAAAAACAGTTTGGAACAATATATCCCAAAAGATCGAGAAGATGCAAACCTGCAGGAAATCGAGGAAGAGTTCGATCGATTAATGAGCCATCTCAGAAATGCGGATAAGGGGAGCGATTTCGAGACCTCAATACAAAACAATATCACAATGCAGATAGACGGAAGATATGGAAGTAGTATAACAAGAACTGAATTAGAACACTAAAGGGTGAGAACCCTTGAGCCATCTAGAAACAGTATGACCAGAATAATAGCTTGTAAGCAGAAACTGTCAAACTTTAATTATAGAACAACAAAGGACTAATTGGGATGAGGCAATAGCGCAAGTTAACAGTCAAGCCTCACGCAAAGAATTCTGGAAAAGATTTAAAACAATGAGAGGATTACCACCTAAACCTAAAAAAATAAAAGCAAGCCAAGGAAATATCAGAGAAGAGAAACAAGAAGTTGAAGATATCCTAGGAGAACATTAGAGGAGCATATTCGATATAAGCGATAAGGATGTGCCAATTTTGACGCTAATTTGAAGAACGCATTTTTTATCATTTAAATGAAAACTTGGATAGAACGCGTCCAGCAAGTGAACTAGAGGATCACAAGAATGCCCATGATGGTAATGGAACAAACATTACCACAGAATAACTTGAAAGCGCGTTTAAATTATTTCGACAAAAAGCGCCCGGTTACACAGGGCTCACTCAAAACCACTTTACCAAAACGCCAGACAACGTGATCTAGGGATTAAGGAAAGTTTTGAACGCATGACTGAATACAGGATACTATCCAAACCAATTCATGGTAGCAAAAATGATCATCATCCCGAAAACAGGAAAACCTCCGAATGTAAAAGAAAATTTTAGACGAATTTCACATTTGGAATTCGGAGGGAAAGTACTGGACAAAATATTAAATAGAAGATTAATATAACACCTAGAAGAAACTAGCCTAGATAATAATCAGCATTACGGATTTCGAAAAACTTATTACAGAAATGGAATTTAGCGTTATCAAGGACAAAATATCGCAAGCAAAAGAGGAATAAAATATATATTGATATAGTATGCAAAGATGTCTCTAAAGTATGGCAAAAAGGGATCTGGTACAAGATCTTGCAACTGGGTTTAAGCGAAAACTTATTACAGAAATGGAATTTAGCGTTATCAAGGACAAAATATCGCAAGCAAAAGAGGAATAAAAAATATATTGATATAGTATGCGAAGATGTCTCTAAAGTATGGCAAAAAGGGATCTGGTACAAGATCTTGCAACTGGGTTTAAGCGAAAACTTAGAAAAAATCCTTTGTAATTATGTAACAGGAAGAACAGCACATATCAGGACAGGAAAGACAAAAGGACCAACATTCGAACTAAGAGCAGGGTTGCCTCAAGGCAGATGTTTTAGCCCCAATTTATACAGCAGATATCCCACCACCGAGCAATCCATTCAGATTTAAAATACAACACGCGGATGATTTGACTCAACTGGTGGAAATCCCATACTGTAATGCCCCAATGCAAGCTAGAATGACAGCGGAAGAACTAAGAATTATAAATGAATACGAGAAAATATAGAAAATACAAACTAACAAACAAATTCAAAATAGTTCCCATAGGAAGACGATTACTAGCAGACATAGTAATCGAAGGGACCAGATACCCTTACTCAACTGAATGCACAGTTCTCGGAATGAAAATAACTACTAATGGATACAGGAAATGCGTCAATGAAAGAGTTAAAAAAATGGTACCAGGTATAAAAGTGATGTACAGATTTAAAGATCTATGTAGGAAAAACAAAAGGAAGCTATATTATGCAATAGGGCAATCAGTACTGCTATATCCAGCTGCAATACTTCACGGCATATCAAAGGAACAAAAAAAGGATGCTACAGAGGGTACAAAACAATTTTGTGTACCTTATTACAAGCACAAGAAAAACTGACAAAAGAAAACAGAACGAACTGCATAAAAGTCTCGAGATGCAAGAAACAAGATACTAAAGAACAAGGCACGCAAAATGAAAGAGATGTTAAATAAACTAGGAGAAAATATTACAAATATGTATACTAGAAGACAACAAAATAAACCGAGCCCAAGATAATCAAGCTTCATCTATAGGCTTGAACAGGAAAACGAAGTGAAAAATTACAGATTAAAAACTGTAACTACAAGGTATGAATATAGATGGAATAAAACGAAAAATATACAAGGTCTGTTGACAGAAAAGTCATGTGCTCTCATACCTTCAAAACTTCCAATAATTCCCGGACTAGCCTTGGGAGGACATTTTCAATTCTATCATTCGAAAGAGAATGTAAAACAAGATAAAGATTTCAAATTTCGTTAGAATCGGCCGGATAGTTTGGATGTTATTGCCCCCTCCCTCCCGAATAATTCTCGTGTTAACCTTGGAAAGACTTTGGTAATTATATTATTTGAAAGAGAATGTAAAACAATATAAAGGTTTCAAATTTCGTTAGAATCGGCCGAATAGTTATGTTGTTATTGCCCAAATAAAATAATTCCCTGGCTAATCTTGGGAAGACCTTGTCAATTATATCATTCGAAAGAGAATGTAAAACAGCATAAAGGTTTCAAATTTCGTTAGAATGGGCGGAATAGTTATGAGGTTATTTGCAAAACAAAATAATTCCCTAGCTAACCTTAGGAGGACTTTGGCAATTAAATCCTTCAAAAGAGATTGTAAAACGACATGTGTTTCAAATTTCGTTAGAATGGGCGGAATAGCTATGAGGTTATTTCCAACACAAAATAATTCCATGGCTAACCTTGGGAGGACCTTGGCAATTATATCATTCGAAAGAGAATTTAAAACAACATAAGGGTTTCACATTTCGTTAGAATCGGCCGAATAGTTATAATGTTATTACCAAAACAACATAAAAGCAAAACAGAGAAGGACCGACTGACATAGTGAGATGTATTGTCGCACGCGACTAAAAACGATACTCGTATGTAAATACATATAATTAAATAACAAGGTATGCTGACCAAAAGGTCGCGTGCTCTCATTTATTTTGATTTATGACCTTACGACCTTCAAAACTTTCAATAATTCCCAAACTAACCTTAGGAGGACCTTGACAATTATATCATTCGAAGGAGAGAATGTAAAACAACATAAGGGTTTCAAATTTCGTTAGAATCGGCTGAATAGTTATGATGTAATTGCCCAACACAAAATAATTCCCGGGCTATTCTTGAGAGGACTGACAATTATATTATTCGAAAGAGAATCTAAAACAATATAAGAGTTTCAAATTTCGTTAGAAGCGGCCGAATAGTTATGATGTTATTGCCAAAACAAAATAATTACCGGAGTAACCTTGGTAGGACCTTGGAAATTATATCATTCGAAAGAGAATGCAAAACAGCATAATGGTTTCAAATTTCGTTAGAATCGGCAGAGTAGTTATGTTATTACAAAAACAAAAGAAAGCAGAACGGGGACCGACCGACATTGTGAGATGTAGAGTAACCCACGATTAGACTCGCGCGCGACTAAAAACTTACCTATTAGGAGATGTTATCCCTTACCACGAATAAGGAACCAAAACTAGAATTGAAACAATTTCTAACCGAAAACGACAACCAAACCGAACTTAAAAGGATAGATCATCTCCAACCCGAACATGATGCCAAAACTTGTTGTTCAAGCAAGCATGAGTTGACACCTAAAATAGAGTATGTGAATAACAGAAAGAATGATAGATAGAATAAACAGATTTCTCGATAACTATAAACTAAAGTATCTCAAAGACGCTGAATGTAAAAAAGAAGAAGAATGAATGATAAATAAATGGTATGGGGGTTTTGAATTCACATAAATCAGCAGTTTCCCCTTGGCATTTAGGCATTGGTATTCATTTTTCACTTACGATTGCCGAGCTTGCTCTTTCTGCCTTTTCACCAACTTTAGCTCTTGTTATTTTCCATTTTTTTCTAGGGGCTCCTAACGGCGGAAGAGAGAAGCGGGTTCATCACCCCCTCCCTCTTCTCCTAAAATGAAAAAGACTAAGGGCTTCTCTCCATGCGTGGGAGCTGCGGGGACGGACGGGTCGGCTGCCGTTTCGGTAAGCGACCAAGCAAAGATCGGCACGTCCAGTCCCGTTGGTTCCCCGTGTGGGGAGTTCCAGACCAAGACCAGAACTGCGAAGAGCGGAGCCTCGATTACGTCGCGGACCCTCATTCGGAAGCTACCTAGCGTTTCGAGTCAGGGGGCTTCAAACGCTTCCTTGTTATTCAATCCACTGATGGCAGCATGTTGGCTAAGAGCAACATGATCTATCAGAGGAGAGCTCTAGCTTGTGTGATTGGTAGAGAGCCGAAGGTGACCAGTTTCTCGGAAGGGAGACTCTTGGCGAATGCTTAGAATCCCTCCGAGGCGGCCATGATTAGTGCCCTTCGGACACTTGATGACACGCCAGTGAGTGTGGCGCCGCACTCTACCATAAACTTCGTGAAAGGAGTAGTTTATGAGAGGGAACTCGAGCGTGTGATGAGAAAACAGGGAGGGTCCCCGAGACCCATCCCTACATTCTTCGTCACGTTCGACGGTGACAAGCTCCCTGAGTTGCTGCGTGTCGGTTTGTTATCGCTACTGCGCGAAGGCAATCGTGCCACTGCCGCAGAGGTGCAGGTAATGTCACCGCTTCGGCTATACTAATTGCTCCTGGAGACGCGCAAAGTCAGGGTTAACCGAAGGGTGTGTAAATTGCTCCAAGGTCGCACACGATAAGTCCAAATCGCGTGTAGCCAATTGTGTCAATTGCTGAGAGCCGAACCCTGCTTCTTGGGAGCAATGTGAAGCAGATTTCAGGGAGAAAAAAATGCTGGCCGTTCAGGCTCAGGATCGGCTCTCATTTCGCGAGGGTAAGGACATGGTACTGGTGTGCTCGGTGCTGCCTGGGGCGTCCTATACCTCAATTTTAAGAAAGTCACCCTCCAAGCCGACGAGCACGCTCGTTTACGCGCCCATTCAGAATCCATCTGCTGCTTCTAACCACCCCGGGCGCTCCCCTGGTAAGGCTGGCGGCACAAAGGGTTCACGCCCAGCCCCGGCTAAAACCAGTCCTCCCCTCCCTTCCCCCAGCGTGGCCCTTTTCCGTAAGTCGACTCACAGGAGGCAAAACCCCTGAATTTGTTCGTGAGACGACTTTCAGGTTCCTAAAGCTGCCCCCCGAAAGGAGGACAGCACTAAAGGAGCTTCGGCTCCTTCGCCCACACCCAGTGGTAGGCTGGGTGGCTCGGGGAGGGTGGATCCTTCAAAAGAGGGACCCCCCTTCCCTTCCGAAGCTACCACGCTCGCCTTAGGTTTCGAGTCGGAGGGAGGAAAATACTCGTATGGCCAGCCCAACCCGGAGTTCTGAATCCGGGAAGCTGCGGAGGCTCGTCTGCTTCCGTTCCCAGTTAGCTATCCTTTTGCAGGAGACCATGATGGTCACGTGCCCCTCCCCATCCTCGGGGTATAAGGGTTTTGCGACCCTACTACCACGGGATGGGAGCCGGGCAGGAGGATGCGCGATTTCCACCCGGCATGATGTCTCTGTTCTTCTCTTCGCTTTAGATACTCATTCTAGGCAGTAGCTGTGCAGCTGCACTTGGATAGGAGGTATACGGTTATTTCCGCGTACATTCTACCCTCAGCCGACTTTAACGAGGGAGACTTCCAACGCGTCGTGGCACGGTTGCCGAGGCCCTTTCTCTTGCTCGGAGATCTGAAAGGTAGTGATGCTTCTGGGTCATCACTGCCCCAGAACCGCTTCATTTTCCTGTCCCGATCTATCTTTATGCTCTCAGGATGAAAGGTCTCTTATTGGATGGGGGTTTTTCGATGACCTCCATGTTAGTGATCACTTTCCCATTCAAACATCATTTTCTGAGCCGCTGCCGCCTGAGAGCCCGCCCGGTGGTGCTCAGCGCGGGCACGGTGGTCCGAATTACAGAAAATTACTGATTTCTCTCTCTCAGTCGAGAAGTTTAAGTCGGTAGATGAGGCCGTTGAGTTCTTTTCCGGCAACCTCATCGCCATGGGCCTAACTACTATTCCTAGAATGTCTGTCCATTTTTCATGCCAACCACTCCCGTGCTGGTCAACGGAGTGTGAAATGCCCGAACGACTTCACTGTCGGTGAATTTCGTCGAACTAGGGCTATGTTCCGGTATATTTCGAAACATGACCGCGGCTCTTCTTGCCCGGCATACGTGTCTTCACTTGACGGAAAGACCCATCTAGTAGAGGTGTGGAAGCGAGTCAGGATTCCGGGCAAGTTCTCGCAGGTTCCCCTCCCGTTCTCTCGGAGAATGGGACCGCAATCTTGAACCGCGCGTCCGTGGCGGAATCCTTCGTGATGACTTTCTCCGCATTCTCTAGCCGGGATGCTGCTCCGCCAGGATTCAATGCGCGTCGTGACGTCGCGGAAGGCCGCTGATTGGACTTTACCTCCAGAGGAAGAGAACCTTTCTACGACGGGTTTACTCTAAGTGAGGCGCTCCGCTCTCGCTTCGTGCGCAGACACCGCCCGTGGTCCGGACGATGTCTCGTACGCCATGCTTCGACACCTGGGTGAGCAAGGCATGGCCTTTATTAGATTTGTTCAACAGGATTTGGGTAGAGGGTATCCTTCCAGATTCCTTGCGAATCACTACCGTACTCGCTTTTCGCAAACCGGGTAGAGATCACTCTACCACGGCCAGTTCCCGCCCAATCTCTGGAACCTCCTGCCTGTGCAACTTGATGGAGAAATTGGTAAATTTAAGATTAGTCTTTTTATCTGGACAGCGGAGGCCATTTGTCTTCTGCACAGTTCGGCTTCCGCAAGTTCCACTACACGTCGGATGCTCTGCTCCGACTGGAAAATGCTGTTAGCGAAGCCTTCGTTCGTAGACAGCACTACGCCACTGTGTTTTTCGATCTGAAGAAGGCCTGTGATACCCATGGAGATACGTTATCGTGGAAACTCCACACGATGGGGGCGAGGGGACGTCTCCCAATGTTTATATCTGAATTTTTGCGAGATCGTCGATTCCTCGTACGGGTGGGGGAGAGCCCTCTCCGGTTCAATAGATCAGGAATAGGGTGTCCCGCAGAGAAGTGTTCTCAGTGTCACAATCTTCCCTAAGCATCAACGCAATCACTTCGGTGCTGCCGGAACCACGTTTCGATCTCTTTTGGAGCGGCTCAGATGCCAACTCTCGAGCGACGACTCCAACAGGTATTGAACCGCGTCTCTTGTTACACCGAAGTGCACATGCCTCGGTTTTCCTTTGCCAAGACTAAGGTGGTGCCCTTCTGCCGCCATCCAGGGCTCCACCCTAACCGAAAATTGTTTCTGAATGGGGTGCGCCTGGAAGTGGTGGACTCGCATCGTTTCATTGGTCTTTAACTGACGCCTCACCTGGGATTCTCATATTCGCAGCCTTAGGGTCTCTTACAGCCGCGCAATGGATATGCTTTGCTTCTTGACATTCAGCGCCTGAGGCGCTGATAAAGCTACTGCCTTACTTTTTCATCGATACTTTGTTCTCTCGAAACTCGACTACGGATGCGAGTTTTATGCATCCTCATGCGAACGTGGACTTGATCCACCACACCAGCCTCGCCTGTGCCTTCGCTACCTTCCCCATTTTTCGCCTACTTGCCGATGCTGGGGAGATGTGCACGTCTTATTCGCCTGTACGCGTGAGCCTGTCGCCTCTCACTGCATCAGCAGCTGATCTCCATGGCGCATATGCTACCCTGAGACGCCAGTCATACCCTAAGCCCTTTGGTTTTAGGGCTAGGAAACTCTTTCGAGAGTTAGGTATAGCTCTTGAGCCAGTGGCGCCCCTGGTTTGGCACAGGACGCCACCCTGAAAGGTGACCTTTGACTATTTGTTGCCACGGCTCAACTCCCAAAGCTTCTACAGCACCGGGAGTATTGCGTTCGGCCTTTTTGGAGCACACTTCGACTCACGCTGGAACCAGTGTATACGGATTGCTCCAAGTCACAAGAGGGGATTGGTTTCCACGCCGTATCCACTCGAATTTCCTTCTTGTAGCCTCTTAGCTATTTTGGGGGGTTTTTATTGTTGTTACTTCTTATTTATATATTATTATTTATTTTTAATATACTCTAGTAATAATCTTTGTTGACTACAGGGACGTATGCCCTAAGTAGGCACTGTCGAGATGGGCTCCTGAAAAAAGCAAAGAAAAAAACATCAACGTCTCCACCCTGACCCAGACTTTCTAAATGGGGTTCGTCTCGAAGTGGTGGACTTGTACCTTTTTTTGGTCTTGTATTTGGCCGTCGCCTCTCTTGGGAGGCTCATATTCGCAGCCTTAAGGTCTCTTGTACCCGCGCTGTTGATAGTCTTCGTTCCGTGACGTTCAGCGCCTGGGGCTCTAATAGTGGTACTGCCTTACTTTTTTATCGATCCGTTGTTGGTTCGAAGCTTGAATGCGGATGCGAGTTTTAAGCATCCGCAGCCAAACGTGTGACTGGCGACCAATGCGTTCCACACGTTCTCCATTGTGAGTGAGACTACTTGTCGATGCTGGGATATGTCACTCGCTCTACGCCGTTCAGAGTGCATATTTCGCTTTTATGTGCGAGCCCGACGCCTCCTTCAGTCGCCAACATCTCTCACTGCATCTATAGCCGATCTCGACGGTGCCTATGTAGTCGAGAGACGCCAGTCATACCCTTAGCCTTTTGGGTTTAGGGCTAGGAAACTTCTTCGAGACCTCGGTGTAGCTTTCGGGCCGATAGCACCCTTCATTTTGCCCAGGACGACCTCTTGGATACTACAACCTTTGACTATTTGTCGGGAGTATTGCTTTATGCCTATTTGGTGCACACTTCGTTTCACGCTGGAACTTTGGCAGTGTATACGGATGGCTCCAATTCCCAATAGGAAATTCTCTGTTTTAAGTCAGCGAGGTTGAGCCAGGTGCTGCGTGTATCTTCATGGCCGAGCGGGTTGCAATTCACTGCTCGGTACGGGAGATAACGCCTTGTGCTTGGTTCGGAGACCAGATATTCATCTCTAGCGATTCATATGGGGATCGGAAACTCCACATCCCCTGTTTCCCGGTATCCATGAGGCCACATTTTCCGCGATAGGGGCGGATGTCGAGATTATTTTCTGCTTGGTTCCTGGATGTGGAAATTGCAGGGAATGACGGCGCCAGAGTCCACCAGATCTGGGCGACCAGACTAGCATTTCACTCTTCCTCACACCTGAAGACATTGCAGGAATCCGGGCTGGCTAGCAAAGAAGATGGAATACCTCGAAAGGAACTTAAAGTTGTGTGCCATTGCGCCGCGACTGTTCCAATAGACCCCCCTCCCTACCTAATGCCGCGACAGCTTTACGTTGCTTTTTGTCGTCTCAGACTCAGAATTGGACCCACTCGTAGGACTCGCCGCCATTTGATGGAGCGCTCGCTGGTACCTTATTGCGACTACTGTGTTGTCTCCCAGACTGTTCAGCAGATTCTCGTTGAATGTCCCAGTCTGGGTGATCTTCGCACACACTACCTGTCTCGGTACCGCAACGAGCGATGTCGCTACGACTTGTCCTTTGTACTCGGGACGGGTTTGTGTACACAAACTTGCGGACTATTTTTTTCTTTTTGGAGCAGAATGGCGTTGTCCACTTTATTTGAGTCTTTGTTTTAAGTCACATTTTCTTGCGCCGGGAGAGGCTGGCCTTCCACCGACGCCGGAGTGTGCCTCCTTGTTTTTTCGCTTAAATTGTTTGTTTTTTTATTTTTTTGTTTTAGTTTGTCTTTTAGCCTTCTTTCCTTTTATCTTCGTTATTTGTCATTTACTTGTTTTTTAATCTAGCTTAGTATTAGGTTTTCGCGTGTATTACGGCTACTTTTACCCTTGTTGGCAGTTGCCAGATGGTCTCTTGAAATTTAAAAAAATAAAAAATAATTCAGTGCGTGTTTGAACACGGGATACTCTCCCGATGCACTCTATCAATGAGGATATATTTATCTCACTGCGAGAAACCCTCAGATCAAGTGGGTAACTGCGCAGAGATGGATCAAGGAGTCATCCTAGAGAAGGATGCGAAAGCAAAGACAATAAATGATCGAGGATATCGTCTGACGGGACGTGTCCAAGGTCTTATACAAAGTTTGGCATAGGTGTATGTAATTCATGATACTCAACCTGAGAATGAACAAAATTGCAAGAATATTATGCAATTATGGTACAGAGAGACGTGTTTATGTGGAAATAGGATGCCATCAGAGAGTTGAATTAAAGCTAGCTTCTGGCTTGCCCCAGGGCGGATTTCTGCGGGCCCCTCTCTATTCAATCTACACCACAAATATACCGCCACCCAAAAATGATGGCTACCTGATCATTTACGTCGCCGACGACATCAGTCAGCTGATAGTTTTCCCTTACAGGAACGGAACCATGCAAGCTAGAATGATGGCAGAAGAGATAAGAATCAATAGATACGAAGAAAAATGGAAAATCAAAGCCAATAGAGATAAATTTAAGATGATACCAGAGTGTAGGAGGAGCATCTCAGAATGTAATGTAGAAGAAGAGCGCTATATAGAGTCGACATTAGGTTACAAAATGCACGTTACTGAGAATTTAAATCGGAGGAAAAGCGGACTCTTATTATTGTGCAAGTCAAGAAACCTGAGTATGAAGAATAAGAGGAAGATTTGCCAGGCCATAATACAATCATGCACGTGATCTGGAGGAGCAACCTACTAAAACTCTAAAGAGTACAGAACAAAGCCATCTGCACCATTTAACAAACACTAGAAGAATAAGTGCAAAATGAGTCAGGAAAGTCCTAGAAAAGATACATAACAAAATAGGAATTGATTTAACCAACCAGATTTCCAAAAGAGAAGGGTAGAGAACACATAGATTATTCCCAAGTTTTCCAAGGATTAACGAGAGAAGAGAAAAGGGGGAAGAGGACATCTAGACCTAGAGAAGGAGACCATTACTCTACGATGACTACTATTAATTAGATAAATGAAGTATCACTAGAAAATAGCAAATACATAGACAATTATAACCAGAATAGAAATATATAAAAAAACAGCTAGAGAGATAGGACCCTACACCAATTTAAATAAGAATAATTTATAATAACTGTTTGAACATGTTATATAAACAAACACTACAAAAAGGGAAATGCGTGCTTCTCACTCGAAACAAACTTTTAACTTAATCACGCTAACTATAACTACCTACAATGATCTCCAGGCAAACTAGCATATCTGCGGTTTTCAGCAACTGCTCTTTATTAATTATCGCATTCACACACGGGACTCACAGTATGTACGTGGGACAGGGGTCACGATAAACAGCAACGATATAGAATAGATACAAGCTACACATCCTGGTTTGGATTCCACGTTAAATTGTAGGTTCCACGACTAATTTTACTTTGTTGTCTCCTACAATATTTCCTCGTTGCTCTTTCCTTAAACCTTCTTCCCCAACCTTTCACTCCTACGCACCGTGCACACAGTATCTGGAGCCTACATAGGCTCTGGACAGTGTGGCTGCGGAGGACTAGAAAGAAATACCAAGCCCTTCTCATTCTTGGTCATTCTTTTGAGGGCCAAAGGGGTCAGGGGGGTAGGACTAGCTGTTCTTTGTCTCCCACTTTTCATTTCATTATTCGAGCTGGTTGGTTGCTGACACATCTAACGTTCCCAATTTTGAGATCAAATGCAGCATGGAGGCTAAGCTTAGAGTTTGCATACCGAATGTGGCAGGAGCACAATAACTGCATGAGCTTAGCCGCCGACTGGTACAAAAGCCTTGTCGTTATGACGACTGCTATCCAAATGGTGGACTATTTCCAAAAGGGATATATCCTTGAGGGTTGTGTGAACCCAATTTTTATTATTAAATGCAAAAATATAAATTTCATTGTACTCAGAGAGTCTGGGATTCTTTGTATCATTTATTTTGTTTTGTTTTTTAACTTTTAATACTAATAAACGTTCACACGAAGGACCGGATACTCCTAATTGCGAACGAAACTTATTTTTATGTACATTTCTTTGTGTGTGCCCCACATAGTCACAACAAAAAACAACAATACCAATCTGAATCACTTCTTTGTGTTTTCGCATTGTCTATATTACGAGTTAATTAACGAAATTGGGATGTAGAAGCCCCTAACAAAAGAGGGGGTATGGGGAGGAAGCTCCCCCATTGTCAGATACAAAAGGTTTGTGTAGTTTCACAAACTGGTAATTTGAAAATTGAAGAAAAAAAAAAAGACAATATTAAACCCACTCCTCAGTTAGGTTATCGGTTAGTTTATTTTTTTTAAACTATTTTTGGATATTTATCCAAATTTGTTGTTCATTGTTGGCCGTCTTAAGGCGAAATGCGGCAAAATCGAAGTTTACTCCGATTTCGACAGAATCGGAATTACACTCTTTTTTTTAGGTGGGGGAGAGGGGGGCTCATTTCACCTTCCGTCCGACCTATTTTTATGATTAGGAAATGTACCTCCTGCCACACATTTATTTACAAACCTCTTTTTCTCTTGGTAGACATAGTGTTCTTTTTACTATTAATCCAATCAATAATCTTCCGTGCTTGAAGGCGGAAGGGGAAATGATAGCGCTGTTTTGATTGGCTATGTACGTGATGGTGCCTGTAGAGCTACTTATTCCTACGCGCGTAACATCGAAAGCCAGAACTACTACTTTTAGCGCATTTATATGATCTCAGTGTTGTACCCTTTACATTGAAATACACGAGGGGCGGTCAATAAGTTTTGCGAATCGGTAGGGCAAAACAGAGGAAGGGGGAGGGCTGTTTGTGGGGGTGTTAGGACAAGTTATGACAAGTCAGGACCTGCAGCCGCACGCTGCTCCGTCGTCTATTTAAGAAGCAGTAGCTGGTCGCAGATCGTCAGTCACAAATTTTTCAACAATTGAGAAGGTTGAGCACCGCGCAGTGATCAAATTTTCACCAAGAAAGGCAAGAATGCAAAAGAGATCCATGAACGCATGGTTGCAGTGTACACCGACACCGCCCCTTCCTATGCAACCATTGCTCGCTGGAATAGGGAGTTCCGCCATGGTCGTGAGTCCCTTGAAGATGACCCCCGTCAGACGTGACCAACGAGGACAATGTGACCAGTGTGGAGAGGATGATCCTCGTAAATCGACGGTTTGGGGACGATGAAGATGTCCAGCTCGCCGTCCAGGAGTGGATTGAACAGCAGTCGGGAGATTTCTGGTTGTCGGGAATTCGAAGCCTCAGGGACAAGTGCATTGAAGTCGAGGGTAGTTATATTGAAAAATAATAAAACACTTTTCCTCATATCTCGTTTCCTTTTATCCGAATTGCAAAACTTATTGACTGCCCCTTATATATATATAAAAAAAAAACTAACCTTAGCCTTATAAACTCTCAAATCCATATATTTATAGGTTTGCAGTTCAGTTCAAAACCAAGATTTTACGGTCATCGAAGACTACTTAATGGGATTGAAGGCGTTAATTTACCTACGCAGCCTACAGGAAACCAAAGACTGGGAGGGTCAATCGCCACCAACGCCAAAACACCAACTTGGAAAGCCAGTTTACTCTCTCGAAAACGCACCCCATGAAGTAAGTAAATCTAGACCATTTTATGACAAAAATAGGTTAAAAATATTTCAAGGTATTTAAATTAGTATTTTCTTGAATTAATTAGTTATTGACGACACCCCTCCCTTTCCTTTGGCGACGTGGCCCGAATAATTATGAAAGCAACAAGGCCTGCTCGTGGGCATCGAGAGATGGTACTTCGGAAAGGTAGTATTGTGTATTTGCCACCAGCCAACGAGCCCCCGTAAGGGGCGCGGTGATGTGCCATCCTTGCCGCCGTGCTGACGGGATCCAGCGCTCCGTCCGGCCCTAGCTTAGCCACTCTTCCTTCCTTCAGATAGCCTGTATTTCTCCCCTACTTCGTCGCTTTTCAAACAACCTCTCCCACAGCTTTCTCTGGTCAGCCTCTAATTCCACAGGGTAGAAGCTGACCTTCTTCTCAGCCAACCGTCCCGGATCGGGGCTGAGGGGGGAGGGAACAATGTTCCCTAACCCCTGAGCTCCGTCTGGGGTGGTTTGTTTTTAACAACCTGCTTCATTCCCACCCATACCTTCCTCACATCACTTTTCCTCTCTTCTTCAAAATCTATCTTTTTTACGCCGTGTTCAAGGTGGAGCCGCCATGCCGACGGACTGCCAGGCCACCAGGCGGGAGGTGTGATCCCAAATGGCGGCGCCTGGTTCTGCTGGGCCTGTAAGCACCTCTTGCAGTGCGGGCTACTGCGAGAGGTGGTGAGCGATTGCGTCCCGTAAAACAAAGAGGGTCACCATGCCCAATTATGCAAAAAAAACCATCTCCCATTAATTCCCCCTATAACAAAGACGGAGCCACCCTCGTGCAGCTCCAGCGAAAAAATGGAGGTCTCCCCCTCCATATGCTTGCGCAGGGGACCCTCCATATTTCCCTAACCGGAGAGGAGGCTTACTCCTCTCCTACGCCTACGGGTGAAGGGGTTTCCCCTCACCCCCTTCTCTGGAGGTGCTTTCGGGCACCTTCCTTCTTCCAGCGGCAGTCCCCTCTGTTCTTTCCAAGGGAACTGCCAAGAAAGCCAGCAGGCAGCCCATTGCGGACCGCCCCTCGTGTAAGCGGCTCGGTAGGGCAAACCCCCTTAGGGGGGAGAGGGAGGCCAGGCCCCTTCGGTCGCTTCCCTCAAAAGACCTGCTGGCAAGAATATTAAACCTTGCCGGGGTCAAGGCCTGTGCCTCCCCACACAAGACTAGTGACAATACAGTCAACGGGACCTGCGATGTCTTGGGAGGGGATGACCAACTGGAGGCCCCTCCTGTGACACACATGGTCCTTGAGGAGCCCCAGCCTCAGACGGTAGGGACTTCCATGGGGGGGAATCCGGGCTCGGCGCCAAACACCGAACCCGAATCAGCCCCTATGCAAGGTCCTCCTCATACGGATGGGAACCGGGGGAAGTACAAGGAGGGAAGGGATCTCCTCCGACAGGGGCCCCTACCACTACCAGGACCTTCTCCATTTCGGAGAAGGATCTGGCCTGGGGACTTCTGCCGGCGGAGGTGAGAAGCGGGTTCATTCCCCGCCCTCCTCTACAAAAGAGAAAAAGAAAAAAACTAAAAAGACCAAGAAGACTCGGGGCTCCTCTCCATCTGCGGGGACGGATGGGTCTGCTGCCACTTTGGTAGGCGACCAAGCCAAGATCGGCGCATCCGCCCCCTCTGCCCCCCGATTGCGGAGCCCCTGACTAAGACTAATACCAAGAGTGCACAGGGAGGAGCCTCGATGACATTGGGGCCCCTCATTCAGAGGTTACCTGGCGTTTTTGAGCCCGCTGGCTTCAAACGCTTCCTCGTTATTCGCTCCACTGATGACACCATGTTGTCCAAGGGCAACATGATCCATCAGAGGAGAGGATTAGCTAGTGCAATTGGTAGAGAGCCGAAGGTGACCCGTTTCTCGGCGGACGGGCGCCTTCTGGTGAATGCGGCGAATCTTGCCGAGGCGGCCAAGATAAGTGCTCTTCGGACACTTCATGACATCCCGGTGAGTGTGACGCCGCACTCTACCATAAACTTTGTGAAAGGAGTAGTTTATGCGAGGGAACTCGTTGACTACTCCATTGAGGACATCACCCTAGAGCTGGCCGACCATGGGGCGGTCAAGGTCGAACGTGTGATGAGAAAACAGGGAGGGGCCTCGAGACCCACCCCTAAACTCTTCGTCACGTTCGACTGTGACAAGCTCCCTGAGTCGGTGCGTGCCGGTTGGTACCGCTACCGCGTGAAGGCATTCGTGCCACTGCCGCGGTGGTGCTATTACTGTGACCGCTTCGGCCATACGAATCGCTCATGTAGACGTGCAAAGTCGGGGTCACCCGAATTCTGTGTATTTGCTCCAAGGTCGCACACTATAAGTCCAAATCGTGTGTGGCCAAGTGTGTCAATTGCGGAGAGCCGCACCCTGCTTCTTCGAAGCAATGTGGTGCATATCTCCTTGAGAAAGAAATCCTGGCCGTTCAGGCCCAGAATCGACTCTCATTCCGCGAGGCTAAGGACTTGGTCCTAGCGCGCCCGGCTCTGCGTGGGACGTCATATGCCTCAATAGTTAGAAAGGCACCCTCTGCTCCTGGCCCATCCAGGCCAACGAGCACGGTTGTTTCCGCGCCCATTCGGAGCCCTTCTGCGGGCTCTACCCAACCCGGGCGCTCCCATGGTAAAGCTGGCGGAATAATGGGTTCATACCCAGCCCCGGCTAAAACCAGGGCTCCCCCCTCTTCCCCCAGTGTGACCGTTTTCCGTAAGGCGAAACGCCCACGCTCCTCAGCCGAGTCGTTAGACTCACAGGAGGCAACACCCCTGAAGATGGTCGCCTGGCCATCTTCCGGGTTTCCTAAAGCTGTCCCCCGAAAGAAGGACAGCAACAAAGAAGCTTTGGCTCCTTCGCCCACGCCCCGAGGTTTAGCGAGTGGCTTGGAGACGGTCGTTCCTCGAAAAGAAGGCCCCCCGCCTCCGAAGCCGCAACGCCCGCCTAAGGTTTCGAGGCGGAGGGAGGAAAAGACTCTCATGGCGACCCCAACCTCCCCCAATAAGTCTTCGAAGGCGACAGCGGTTTCAGCGCTTTGTCCGGGCAACAGCCCCCGGGAAGCGTACGGCTATTCCCGTGAGGGTCTTCAGTTCGAGGAGGGCCCCCGCGTCTCCTCCGAGCTAGGCCTGGAGGGCATATTCCTTCAATGGAATTGCCGTAGACTCCGGGCCAACTGGGAGGAGCTGCGGAGGCTCGTCTCGTCCCGTTCCCCGTTAGCTATCTTTTTGCAGGAGACCATGCTAGGCGCGTGCCCCCTGCCCGCCCTTCCGCGGTATAAGGGTCTTGCGACCCCACCACCGCGGGATGCGCGGTTTACACCCGGCATGATGTCTCTGTTCTTCCTTTCTCTTTAGATACCCCCTTTCTGCAGGCATCCCCTCTGGGGAGATTACTCCATTAATCCTAGGGAACAAGTCCTTGCCGATCTGATCGAAGAGCTTGAGTTGGGTGTCCTAAGCGTGGATGAATTTACGCATCACTCTCCGAGAACTGCTTCATTTTCTTGCCTTGACGTATCTTTGTGCTCTTTGGATGCACAGCCTGATTTTGATTGGGGGATGGTCGATGACCTTCATGGTAGTGATCACTTTTCCATTCAAATATCATTTTCAGGGCAACTACCGCCTGAGAGCCCACCTCGGTGGTGCTTGGCGCGGGCGCGGTGGCCTGCATTTCAGGAAATGACTGAATTCTCTATCTCAGTCGAGGAGTTTAGGTCAGTAGATGAGGCCGTTGAGTTCTTCTCCGGCAACCTCATCGCCGTGGGCCTGACTACTATTCCTAGGACGTCTGGCAGTTTTGCACGCCGACCACTCCCATGGTGGTCGGCCGAGTGTGAGACGGTCCTCAAACAGAAGCGTTATGCCTACATGCGCTATAAGCACCGCCCGAACGATTTCACTGTCGCTGAATTTCGTCGGGCTAGGGCTAGGTTCCGGTATATTTCGAAGCACGCCCGCCCCTCTTCTTGGCGGGCATACATGTCTTCACTTAACCGGAAGACCCCTTTAGCTGAGGTGTGGAAGCGAGTCAAAAGGATTCGGGGCAAGTTCTCGAAGGCCCCCCCTCCCGTTCTCCAGGAGAATTGAACCGCAATCTCGGACCCCGTGTCCGTGGCGGAATCCTTAACGACTGCTTTTTCCGCATTCTCTAGCCGGGATGCTGCTCCGCCAGCATTCAATGCACGTCGTGATGTCGCGGAAGGCCGCCGGCTGGACTTTACCCCTAGAGGCGGAGAACCCTTCAACGACAGGTTTACTGTGAGTGAGTTCCGCTCCGCTCTCGCTTCGTGCGCGGACACCGCCCATGGTCCGGACGATGCCCCGTACGCCATGCTTCGACACCTGGGTGAGCGAGGCATGGCCTTTCTGTTAGATTTGTTCAACAGGATCTGGGTGGAGGGTCTTCTCCCAGACTCCTGGCGAATCGCTACTGTGCTCGCCTTTCGCAAACCGGGGAGAGATCACTCTACTCCGACTGGTTTCCGCCCAATCTCTCTAACCTCTTGCGTGTGCAAGTTGATGGAGAAATTGGTAAATGTTAGATTAGCCTTTTTCCTGGACAACGGAGGCCATCTGTCTTCGGCACAGTGCGTCTTCCGCAAGTTCCACTCCACGTCGGATGCTCTGCTCTGACTGGAAAATGCCGTCTGCGAGGCTTTCCTTCGTAGACAGCACTACGCCACGGTGTTTTTCGATCTAGAGAAAGCCTATGATACCGCATAGCGATACGGTATCATGGAGACTCTCCACACGATGGGGGCGAAGGGACGCCTCCCAATGTTTATATCTGAATTTTTGCGAGATCGTCGATTCCGCGTACGGGTGGGGGGAGCCCTCTCCGGCCCAAAGGAGCAGGAAGAGGGTGTCCCGCAGGGAAGTGTCCTCAGTGTCACACTCTTTGCCCTGAGCATCAACGGCATCACCTCGGTGCTGCCGGAAGATTTTCTCGCTACGCTCTACGTGGACGACCTTTCGATCTCTTTTGGCGCGGCCCAGATGCCAACTATGGAGCGTCGACTCCCACAGACATTGAACCGCGTCTCGCTATGCCGAATCGCACAGGTTTCGTTTTTCTTTGGCCAAGACTAAGGTGGCGCACTTCTGCCGCCATCCACGGCTTCACCCCGACCCAGATTTGTTTCTTAATGGGGTGCGCCTGGATGTGGTGGAGTCCCACCGCTTCCTTGGTCTTGTATTCGACCGACGCCTCACCTGGGAGGCTCATATTCGCTGCCTTAGGGTCTCTTGTAATCACGCCATGGACATTCTCCGTTCCGTGACGTCCAGCGCTTGGGGCGCTGATAGGGCTACTGCCCTACTTTTTTATCAATCCTTTGTTCGTTCGAAGCTCGACTACGGATGAGAGTTTTATGCATCCGCAGCCGAGCGTTTATTGCGGAAGGTGGATTCGATCCACCACACCGGCCTTCGCCTTGCGACCGGTTCCTTCCGCACTTTTCCCATTGAGAGCTTGTTGGTCGATCCTGGGGAGATGCCACTCGCTCTGCGCCGCGTGCAGTGCATCACTCTCCTGTACGCGTGAGCCCGGCGCCTCCCTCAGTCGCCAACAGCTCTCACTGCATCCGCAGCTGATCTCGATGGTGCATAGGCGGCCGAGAGACGCCAGTCATACCCTAAGCCCTCTGGGTTTAGGGCCAGGAAACTCCTTCGAGAGGTAGATATAGCTCTCGGGCCGGTGGCGCCCCTGGTTCTTCCCAGGACGCCACCCTGGAGGGTACCACATATGGCTATTTGTCGCCACGCCTCTGCTCCCAAAGCTTGTACGGCGCCGGGAGTATTTCATTCGATCTTTTTGGAACACACATCGTGTCACGTTGGAACCGTGTCAGTGTATATGGATGGCTCCAATTCCCAAGAGGGGGTCGGCTTCCACGCTGTATCCCCTCTGTTTGAAGTCAGCGGGGCTCTACCAGGCGCTGCGTCTGTCTTCACGGCCGAGCTGGTGGCAATACACCACTCGGTACGGGAGATTACGCGACAAACCAGCGTTTCGCTCTTCCTCACACCGATTACACGACACGAATACGGGCACCCCTCCGCATTCTGTCGTCTCCGAATTGGACACACTCGTGGGACTCCCTGCCGTTTAATGGAGTGCTCTCCCACACCTTATTGTGATCACTGCGTTGTTCCCCAGACTGTCCGCCACATTCTTGTTGAATGTCCCAGTCTGGGTGATCTTCGTGCACATTACATCTCCTACTCTCGAGAAGAGCGGGGTCGCTACCACTTGCCCTTTGAGTCGAGACTGGTTCGAGGAGGCTGGCCTATCCACTTTATTTGACTCTCTGTTGTAGTTCGCATGTCCTGCGCCGGGAGAGTCTGGCCTACCCCCTACGACAGAGCGCGTTTCCTTATTGTTTCCTTTTTGCTGATCTTCTTTGTTATTATTTGTTGCCGTTTTTTTAACTTGTGGCTTAGGCTTTGTTCCTTTTTTATCTTTCTTATTTACGTTATTTTTTTTTAATCTAGCCTAGTACTAGGCTTTGTGACTACGGCTACTTTTGCCCTAGTAGCCAGTTGCTAGATGGGCCCTAAATGTTTAAAAAAAAACTCGCTATAAAAATTAAAAATGAGGAAAAAATAAGATTTTAAAAAATTTAAATATATTTAACCTCGAAAACAGACGTAAAAATATAAGGCACGAGTTTGATAACGAATAGGCTGCTTATTGAAATGATGGGATTTTTTTAATTTAAATATAATTATTACTAGAATATTTATTTTAGTATCTAAGTTATATATCACTTATTAATGACAATGTATTTTTAAATTGGCGTTAGCCATTATCGGAGCGAAATAGAGTAATAGACAATATAATTGGATTAAAGTTATTTAACGAATTGATTAGAGAAGTTATAAATAAGCGATAAATTAATCAGAATTTTTAGGATATAGTTCATTCTACATAGAATGATATAAGTATTTCCAATGTACGAACTTTCGAGTGGTCTTATTTACGAACATATACAGGGTGTCCACAAAGTCTGGGTACATAGGAATTTTAATATTTTATTTATTTATGTATGGGGAGGAAAAATAACATAAATAAATAAAATATTAAAATTCCTATGTTCCCAGACTTTGTGGACACCCTGTATTTAACATTTAAGACTGGCTACTATGTATTTGGGTTGGCTTGAGATAATTACATATACCTTAATTTGGCTAAAATTTGGAAGATAGATAAAGATCGCTGGTGTTGGGAATAAGATTATGAAGCTTTCAAAATAGCAATGGTAATTAGGTAGTAAATAAACTTAGGTACCAATAGATGAATGCATAGTTGGTATTCATTCAGTAATGAGGTACTATGTAGTAATGGATGGTAATTATGGAGTATGTACAAACCGCTAAAGTGGTATAAAAAAAAAAAATACAGAAATTAAATAAGGTACTTACTATGGAAAACAGACCCGTTTGTGGTAAAATCGTGGGGTTGCTTTTTAAAAGAACGCAAGCAAGTGCTACCAGATTATGATGAAAAATATTCTATACAATATTAAATTAAAATTTTATCACTAAGATGTGATTATTTTTGTAGGGATTACAGAGAAGTATGAAAGAGGAATGTAATCAACTCCATCGATATAGAGTTGTGAAGGTGGCTTCTGTTTTGTTAGGGCCTTTGCAGAGGGTGTGATTTTTTTTTTTTTAATTATAGAGCCCATGTGGCAACTGCCCACTTGTGCCTAAGTCGCAGAGGGTGTGAATTTTCCTTTGTTGATATGGTGTGATGGAGACTATGTTGCTGGACAATGTGTGAGTGTATGGAATATCTCCTATGATATACGTGATTAGGACTACAGATCCATAATTTATGTGCATGCGTTGACTAATATGTGAGTACTGTATTATTTTAGTGCGTACATGCTCTGAGCATTTTTTTTCTGTGTGGGGGGGGGGGGAATGAAAGCTATGTAAACGCTCCTTATTTTGCAGAAGCTGCCAAACTTCGGTCCTTATCAAGAGGAAAAAGAAAAGCTTATCTTTGCTGCTAAGTTGAAAAATGATTTGCTCAAGGACAATATGCCTCCTCGTTTAATCTCAACGCCTTTTGGCAAGGTGTCATCCGTTAAAGAAGTCATCGGCCTCGCTCTTTTCCAGATAGGCAGTTACGCAGAGTTGAACAACGCCGAACAAAAAGTCGCCTTGATAGACGAGGTAGGTAAGACCGATAAGTTAATCTAATTTTGGAAACGGCATTAATCCACTCGATGTCAGATGCTCTGCTCCGACTGGAAAATGTTGACAGCACGACGTCACGGTATTTTTATGATCTGGAGAAGGCCTATGATGCCGCATAGCGATACGGTACCATGGATACTCTACACGATGGGGGCGAGAGGGCGCCTCCCTATTTTTATCTCGAAGCTTTTGCTAGATCGACGATTCCGCGTACGGGTGGGCGGAACCCTCTCCGGCCCAAGTGAGCAGAAAGAGGGTGTCCCGCAGGGCAGTGTCCTCAGTGTCACTCTCTTTGCCCTGAGCATCAAAAGTATGACATCGGTGCTGCCGGAAGATGTTCTCGCTCCGCTCTACGTGGACGACCTTTCCATCTCCTTTGGTGCGTCCCAGATGCCAACTATGCGGCCTCGACCCTAACAGGCATTGAACCGTATCTCTCTCTATGCCGAATCGTACATGTTTCCTTGAGAGGCCATTCGCGGCTCTATCCCGACCTGGACGTGTTCTTTAACGGGGTTTGCCTGCAAGTGGTGGATTCACACAGTTTCCTTGGTCTTCTTTTCGACCGACGCCTCACTTGGGAGGCTCATATACACAAAGTTATGGTCTCTGCATCGGCGCCATGGACATTCATCGTTCCATTAGAGTACTGATATCGCTACTGCTTTGCTTTTTTTCTCGATCCTTTGTTCGTTTGAAGCTTGAATATGGATGCGAGTTTTATGCATCTGCAGCCGAGGACTAGGCGACTAGACAAGTGTTTCGCTCTTCCTCACACCAATTACATGGCAGGATTCAGGGCAGCCCTCCTGGCAAAGAAAATGGGAGACTGATATGGGAAACTTAATCCTGCGTGCCATTGCGCTGCGACTATTCCCATGGATCTAACTCCCCGCCCCTTCCCCCATCCCCGATGGCTCCAGGTAGCTTTCTTCGCCTTCGAATTGAGCACACTCGCAGGACGCAGCGCTCGCCCTCGACGACTGCTTTGCCCCCCCCCCCAAGACTGTTCGGCACATTCGTGTTAAATGTCCCAGTGGGGGTGATCTTCGCTCACGTGTCCTAGCCCCGTACCGGGACAAGAGGGGTCCCCTTACCACAGTGTGCCCCTTCTTGTTTTTCTTGCCTATTGTTTTGGCATTTTGATTGTCTCGCTTGACTTTGTTTATGTTTTGTATTTTTTACATTTTCTTTGTTTTTGTTTTCATAATCTAGCCTATATTAGACTGTAATGTGATTAAGGTGACCTTTGCCCTGGTAGGCATCGCCAGACGAGTTATTCTAAAAAAGAAAATAGCACTCATAATGGAATGAAATTAGTGTAACATATCTTATTCAAAAGGACATGTGCATCAACTGCGGCAAGTGCTTCATGACCTGTAATGACTCCGGATATCAAGCTATTCGATTCGACGAGAAAACACATTTACCTTCTGTCACCAAAGACTGTACTGGATGTACATTGTGCGTTTCAGTTTGCCCAATCATCGATTGCATCAGGTTAGTTATGTTAAATATCAAACTTCGCGAAAAAGATTCCTAGTGTGTACGCTTTTGTTTTATACACATTTGATCCTGGTTGTTTTAAAATAGCCCAGACCCCAGACAATTGGAGGTTACAAGAAGTTTGATCTAGTAGCCTCGTTTGCTATTCTTATTCTCCATTATTTCCTGGTCTTTTTCCTCCCTCCTAATCCATGATTTGATTTCATTCTCATCCTATTACATTGATGAATACCAACGTTTGGTGTTTGCGATGAGAATTATTACACATTTTTATCATAGCTTTAGTTTACTATAAACAAAACACCTTACTTAATTTGTATATAAACTAAAAATTACTTACTTGGTATAAGACGGACATTTTTTTTTCATTGTAACTTAATCAATTTTTTCAGGATGATTAAACGCACGACTCCATACAAACCAAACAGAGGCCTTCCTATTGACGTCGGTGTTGTTCCTCGAATTCCAGATTCTACATATACTCACCAATGTCAATGATAATTCGGATATTTGATGAATTAAGTCGGCGGGGAAGGGGTGATTTAAACTTTCCAGGTGACTGGATCGTCTTTAACTTTTCTTTATTATTTTCCTACTAAAACTCTTTACTCTCTTGTTTCTTTAGGCTTTTTTTTTATTTTTACAATCTGTACTAAATGATTGACTATAGTTAATTAAGTGCTATTAAGAAGCAAATATTTTGAACTCAACTTTGAATTTTTGCTCCAATTGCATCACGTTTTTTCGTCATTCAAATAAAATGTTACTATAAGATTCAACCTCTCAATTTAAGAATACATGTATAAGCGATAAAGAGTAATTGTAGTTTAAGAAATGCTGCAAAGAGGGAAGAGATGAAAAAATATATCTGGTAAACATTCTTTCTCATTGCAAGTGTCTTGTTTAGCGCTAAAAAATATATATTAAAATAACTGTGTCTTTTTCCACAATGTATTATGATTTGGATGTTCTGGAAGCAACAAAGCAAACCTATCAATAGATACAACCTATCAAAAGATAAGAATAATAATAATAACCTGAAATAAAGTTAAAAATTACTAAGTCACACGCTGATGTCCTCAGAGTAGGGCAGCTTCCTTCAAGGAACCAAGCGCGCAGCCAATTGAAAAAAAAACCTTCACAACAAAACCTGGTGCGCAAAAGGCCCCACCCAGCACCGTCTCGGTATCTGAAAAGGTACCAGCACGATGGGATCGCAAGCTAAGAAAATCGAACAAAATGCGGCCCGCAAGGAGGTATCTAAAGTGAAAGGAAGAACGGAGACATCATGTCGGGTGTAAACCGCGCATCCCCCAGCCCGGCCATCTAGTGGGGGTGGGGTCGCAAGACCATTATACCCCGGGAGGGCGGTCAGGGGGCACGCGCCTAGCATAGTCTCCTGCTGAAAAATAGCTAACGGAGGACGGGACGAGACGAGCCTCCGCAGCTCCTCCCAGCTAGCCCGGAGTCAACGGCAATTCCATTGAAGGAATAGGCCCTCCAGGCCTAGTTCGGAGGAGACGCGGGGCCCATCCTCGAACAGAAGACCCTCACGGGAATGGTCGTACGTTTCCCGGGGGCAGAACCCCGGGCGCTGTTGGCCGGACAAAGCGCTGTCGCCTTCGAGGACTTATTGGGGGAGGTTGGGGCTCGCCATGCGAGTCTTTTCCTCCCTCCACCTCGAAACCTTAGGCGGGCGTTGCGGCTTCGTAGGCGGGGGGCCCTCTATTCGAGGATCCATTGTCTCCGAGCCGCTCAGCCCACCAGTAGGCGTGGGCGAAAGAGCCGAAGTTCCTTTAGTGCTGTACACCTTTCGGGGTACAGCTTTAGGAACCCCTGAAGATGGCTTGGCGACCAACTTCAGGGGCGGTTGCCTTGTGTGAGTCTAACGACTTGGTGGAGGTGCGTGGCTATTTCGCCTTACGGGAAACGGTCACGCTGGGTAAGGGGGAGCCCTGGTTGGGTGTGAGCCCTTTGTGCCGCCAGCTTTACCAGGGGAGCGCCCGGGTTGAGTAGAACACGCAGAAGGGCTCCGAATAGGCGCCCTTCTGCTCGTTGGCCTGGATGGGCCAGGAGCAGAGGGTGCCTTTCTAACTATTGATACATAAGACATCCCAGGCAGAGCCGGGCGCGCCAGGACCAAGAGCTTAGCCTCGCGGAATGAGAGTCGATCCTGGGCCTGAACGGCCAGGATTTTTTTTTTTTGTGGGGGGGGGGGGGTTATCTGGCGACTGCCCACTTAGGCATAAGTCGCCGTAAACAAACAGCCTAGTTCTAGGCTACTTTAAAATATTTGAAAAGAAAATAAAAAGAAATAACAATTGGGAAGCAATAACAAAAACAACAACTAAACCTAGTTAAATGAAAGGTAAAGGGCGGCCTCCCCCCCCAAAGTCAACAAGTTGACAAGTCAATGTGCACGAACTCGTCCCGAGAAAAAGGGACAGGCGCTAGCGACCCCGCCCATCCCGGTATCGGGACAGGTATCGTGCGCGAAGATCACCCAGACTGGGACATTCGACAAGAATGTGCCGAACAGTCTGGGGGACGACGCAGTCGTCGAAATAGGGCGCTGGCGAGCCCTCCATCAGATAGCGATGCGTCACAAGAGTGTGCCCGAGATTCGGAGACGACAGAAAGCAACCTGAAGCCGTCGCGGCATTGGGGGATAGGTCCATGGGAACAGTCGCGGCGCAATGGTACGAAACTTTATGTTCCCTTCGACCGTCTCCCATCTTCTTTGCCAAGCAGTCCGAAGAGCTGCCCGTATTCCTGCCATGTAGTCGGTGTGAGGAAGTTTTTTTTTTTTTTTTTTTTTTAAGAGCTCATCTGGCGACTGCCTACTTGGGCATTAGTCGCCGTATTAAAACTGGCCTAGTTCTAGGCTACTTTAAAATAAAATTAAAGGGAGAAAAAAAAAAACACCCCAAAAGGGGAAAAGGAAGCAAGCTGGTGCGTCGGGGAGAGGTCCCCCCGGCGCAGGAGCGTGCAACTAAACGAAAAAAAACAAACAAACCTTGCTTAAATAATAGGGAGAAGGCCGGCCTCCCCCAAGAAGTCAACAAGTCCACAAGTCAATGTGCACGAATCTGTCCCGAGCACAAGGAAAGGCGGTAGCGACCCCGCCCATCCCGGTACTGGGACAGGTATCGTGCGCGAAGATCACCCAGACTGGGACATTCGACAAGAATGTGCCGAACAGTCTCGCGGACGACGCAGTCGTTCCAATAGGGCGCAGGCGAGCGCTCCATCAAATAGCGATGCGTCACACGAGTGTGTCCGATTCGGAGACGACAGAAAGCAACCTGAAGCCGCCACGGTATTGGGGGATAGGTCCATGGGAACAGTCGCGGCGCAATGGTACGAAACTTTATGTTCCCTTCGACCGTCTCCCATCTTCTTTGCCAAGCAGTCCGAAGAGCTGCCCGTATTCCTGCCATGTAGTCGGTGTGAGGAAGAGCGAAACACTGGTCCGGTCGCAGAGTCCTCGCGGACTCTTTGGTGCCCTCATCGGCGCGCTCATTCCCCGTAATTCCTACATGTCCAGGAACCCAGCAGAAGATAATCTCGACATCCGCCCGGCTCGCCAAAAACGTGGCGTCACGGATATCGCGAACCAGGGGATGCGGAGATTCCAATGCCCCGAGAGCACTCAGGGCGCTTTGTGAGTCGCTATAGATCACAATCCGGTCTCCGAACCGGGCACGTCACGTAATCTCCCGTACCGAGTGGTGTATTGCCACCAGCTCGGCCGTGAAAACAGACGCAGCGCCTGGTAGAGCCCCGCTGACTTCAAACAGAGGGGATACGGCGTGGAAGCCGACCCCCCCTTGGGACTTGGAGCCATCCGTATACACTGGCACGGTTCCAGCGTGACACGATGTGTGCTCCAAAAAGGTCGAACGCAATACTCCCGGCACAGGACAAAGCTTGGGGAGCAGAGGCGTGGCGATAAATAGCCAAATGTGGTACCCTCCAGGGTGGCGTCCTGGGCAGAACCAGGGGCGCCACCGGCCCGAGAGCTATATCTACCTCTCGAAGGAGTTTCCAGGCCCTAAACCCAAAGGGCTTAGGGTATGACTGGCGTCTCTCGGCGGCATAGGCACCATCGAGATCAGCTGCGGATGCAGTGAGAGCTGTTGGCGACTGAGGAAGGCGCCGGGCTCGCGCGTAAAGGCGAGTGATGCACTGCACACGGCGCAGAGCGAGTGGCATCTCCCCAGCATCGACCAACAGGCTCTCAATGGGATGAGTGCGGAAGGAACCGGTCGCAAGGCGAAGGCCGGTGTGGTGGATCGAATCCACCTTCCGCAATAAACGCTCGGCTGCGGATGCATAAAACTCGCATCAGTAGACGAGCTTCGAGCGAACAAAGGATCGATAAAAAAGTAAGGCAGTAGCCCTATCAGCGCCCCAAGCGCTGAACGTCACGGAACGGAGAATGTCCATGGCGCGGGTACAAGAGACCCTAAGGCTGCGAATATGAGCCTCCCAGGTGAGGCGTCGGTCGAATACAAGACCAAGGAAACGGTGCGAGTCAACCACATCCAAGCGCACCCCATTAAGAAACAAATCTGGGTCGGGGTGAAGCCGTGGATGGCGGCAGAAGTGCACAACCTTAGTATTGGCCAAAGAAAACCGAAACCTGTGCGCTTCGGCATAGCGAGAGACGCGGTTCAATGCCTGTTTGAGTCGACGCTCCAGAGTTGGCATCTGGGCCGCGCCAAAAGAGATCCAAAGGTCGTCCACGTAGAGCGTAGCGAGAACATCTTCCGGCAGCACCGAGGTGATGCCGTTGATGCTCAGGGCAAAGAGTGTGACACTGAGGACACTTCCCTGCGGGACACCCACTTCCTGCTCCTTTGGGCCGGAATGGGCTCCCCTCACCCGTACGCGGAATCGACGATCTCGCAAAAGTTCAGATATAAACATTGGAAGGCGTCCCCTCGCCCCCATCGGGTGGAGAGTCTCCATAATACCGTATCGCCATGCGGTATCATAGGCCTTCTCCAGATCAAAAAACACAGGCGTAGTGCTGTCTACGAAGGAAAGCCTCGCAGACGGCACTTTCCAGTCGGAGCAGAGCATCCGACGTGGAGTGAAACTTAAGGAAGCCACACTGTGCAGAAGACAGATGGCCTCCGCTGTCCAGGAAATAGGCTAATCTAACATTTACCAATTTCTCCATCAACTTGCACACGCAAGAGGTTAGAGAGATTGGGCGGAAACCGGTCGGAGTAGAGTGATCTCTCCCCGGCTTGCGAAAGGCGAGCACAGTAGCGATTCGCCAGGAGTCTGGGAGAAGACCTTCCACCCAGATCCTGTTGAACAGATCTAACAGAAAGGCCATGCATCGCTCACCCAGGTGTCGAAGCATGGCGTACGGGACATCGTCCGGACCATGGGCGGTGTCCGCGCACGAAGCGAGAGCGGAACGCAACTCACTCACAGTAAACTTGTCGTTGAAGGGTTCTCCGCCTCTGGAGGTAAAGTTCAGCCGGCGGCCTTCCGCGACATCACGACGTGCATTGAATGCTGGCGGAGCAGCATCACGGCTAGAGAATGCAGAAAAAGCGGTCGCTAAGGATTCCGCCACGGACGCGGGGTCCGAGATTGCGGTCCCATTCTCCTGGAGAACGGGAGGGGGGTCCTGCGAGAACTTGCCCCGAATCCTTTTGACTCGCTTCCACACCTCAGCTAAAGGGGTCTTCCCGTTAAGTGAAGACACGTATGCCCGCCAAGAAGAGCGGCGGGCGTGCTTCGAAATATACCGGAACCTAGCCCTAGCCCGACGAAATTCAGTGACAGTGAAATCGTTCGGGCGGCGCTTATAGCGCATGTAGGCATAACCCTTCTGTTTGAGGGCCGTCTCACACTCGGCCGACCACCATGGGAGTGGTCGGCGTGCAAAACGGCCAGACGTCCTAGGAATAGTAGTCAGGCCCACGGCGATGAGGTTGCCGGAGAACTCAACGGCCTCATCTACCGACCTAAACTCCTCGACTGAGATAGAGAATTCAGTCATTTCCTGAAATGCAGGCCACCGCGCCCGCGCCAAGCACCACCGAGGTGGTCTCTCAGGCGGCAGTTGCCCTGAAAATGATATTTGAATGGGAAAGTGATCACTACCATGGAGGTCATCGACCACCCCCCAATCAAAATCAGGCTGTGCATCCGAAGAGCACAGAGATAGGTCAAGGCAAGAAAATGAAGCGGTTCTCGGACAGTGATGCGTAAACTCATCCACGTTTAGGACACTCATCTCAAGCTCTTCGATCAGATCGGCAAGGACTTGTCCCCTGGGATTTATGGAGTAATCTCCCCAGAGAGGATGCCTGCCATTCAGATCTCCAAGCAAGAGATAGGGCCTCGGCAACCGTGCCACGACGCGGCGGAAGTCCCCCGCGTCGAAGTCAGCTGACGGTGGAATGTACGCAGAAATGATAGTATACCTCCTATCCAGGTGCAGCTGCACAGCCACTGCCTGAAAGGAGGTATCTAAAGAGAAAGGAAGAACGGAGACATCATGCCGGGTGTAAACCGCGCATCCCCCACCCCGGCCATCCCGCGGTGGTGGGGTCGCAAGACCCTTATACCCCGGGAGGGCCGGCAGGGGGCACGCGCCTAGCATGGTCTCCTGCAAAAAAATAGCTAACGGGGAACGGGACGAGGCGAGCCTCCGCAGCTTCTCCCAGCTGGCCCGGAGTCCACGGCAATTCCATTGAAGGAATATGCCCTCCAGGCCTAGCTCGGAGGAGACGCGGGGGCGCTCCTCGAATTGAAGACCCTCACGGGAATGGCCGTACGCTTCCCGGGGGCAGAACCCCGGGCGCTGTTGGCCGGACAAAGCGCTGGAGGCGCTGTCGCCTTCGAGGACTTATTGGGGGAGGTTGGGCTCGCCATGCGAGTCTTTTCCTCCCTCCGCCTCGAAACCTTAGGCGGGCGCTGCGGCTTCGGAGGCGGGGGGGCCTCTTTTCGAGAACCACCGCCTCCGAGCAACTCGCTCCACCTCGGAGCGTGGGCGAAGGAGCCGAAGCTCCTTTGTTGCTGTCCTCCTTTCGGGGAACAGCTTTAGGAACCCCTGAAGATGGCCTAGCGACCATCTTCAGGGGTGTTGCCTCCTGTGAGTCTAACGACTCGGTGGAGGCGCGTGGCCGTTTCGCTTACGGGAAACGGTCACGCTGGGGGAAGAGGGGGGAGCCCTGGTTTTAGCCGGGGAAGGGTATGAACCCTTTTTGCCGCCAGCTTTACCAGGGGAGCGCCCGGGTTGGGTAGAGCCCGCAGAAGGGCTCCGAATGGGCGCGGAAACAACCGTGCTCGTTGGCCTGGATGGGCCAGGAGCAGAGGGTGCCTTGCTAACTATTGAGGCATATGACGTCCTAGGCAGAGCCGGGCGCGCCAGGACCAATCCTTTGCCTCGCGGAATGAGAGTCTATCCTGGGCCTGAACGGCCAGGATTTCTTTCTCAAGGAGATATGCACCACATTGCTTCGAAGAAGCAGGGTGCGGCTCTCCGCAATTGACACACTTGGCCACACACGATTTGGACTTATCGTGTGCGACCTTCGAGCAATTTACACAGACTTCGGGTGACCCCGATTTTGCACGTCTACATGATCGATTCGTATGGCCGAAGCGGTGACAGTAATAGCACCGCCGCGGCAGTGGCACGAATGCCTTCACGCGGTAGCGGTACCAACCGGCACGCACCGACTCAGGGAGCTTGTCACAGTCGAACGTGACGAAGAGTGTAGGGGTGGGTCTCGAGGCCCCTCCCTGTTTTCTCATCACACGTTCGACCTTGACCGCCCCATGGTCGGCCAGCTCTAGGGTGATGTCTTCAATGGAGTAGTCAACGAGTTCCCTCGCATAAACTACTCCTTTCACAAAGTTCATGGTAGAGTGCGGCGTCACACTCACCGGGGTGCCATGAAGTGTCCGAAGAGCACTTATCTTGGCCGCCTCGGCGGGATTCGCCAGAAGGCTCCCGTCCGAGAAACGGGTTACCTTCGGCTCTCTACCAATTGCACTAGCTAATCCTCTCCTCTGATGGATCATGTTGCCCTTGGACAACATGGTGCCATCAGTGGAGCGAATAACGAGGAAGCACTTGAAGCCAGCGGGCTCGAAAACGCCAGGTAACCTCTGAATGAGGGGCCCCGATGTCATCGAGGCTCCGCCCTGTGCATTCTTGGTGTTAGTCTTAGTCAGGGGCTCCGCACACGAGGGGGTAGAGGGGCCGGATGTGCCGATCTTGGCTTGGTCGCCTACCAAAGTGGCAGCAGACCCATCCGTCCCCGCAGCCCCCGCGGATGGAGAGGAGCCCCGAGTCTTCTTCGTCTTTTTAGTATTTTTCTTTTTAGGAGAGGAGGGCGGGGAATGAACCCGCTTCTCACCTCCGCCGGCAGAAGCCCCCATGCCAGATGGGCCGGCCTCAGACAGGTCCCTCTCTGAAATGGAGAAGGTCCTGGTCGTCGTAGGTCGTAGGGGCACCTGTCGGAGGAGATCCCTCCCCTCCTTTTACTGCCTCGGAGCCCTCGGCCGTTTGAGGGGGACCTTGCATAGGGGCGGATTCGGGTTCGGTGCTTGGCGCCGAGCCCGGATTCCCCCCCATGGAAGGCCCTACCATCTGAGGCTGGGTCTCCTCAAGGACCATGTCTATCACAGGAGGGGCCTCCAGTTGGCCATCCCCTCCCAGGACATCGCAGGTCCCCTTGGCAGTGTCGCCAGTCTTGTGTGGGGAGACACAGGCCTTGACCCCAGCAAGGTTTAAAATTCTTGCCAGCAGGTCTTTTGAGGGAAGCGACCGAAGGGGCCTGGCTTCCCTCTCCCCCCTAAGGGGGTTTGCCCTACCGAGCCGCTTGCACGAGGGGCGGTCCGCAATGGGCTGCCTGCTGGCTTTCTTGGCAGTACCCTTAGAAAGCAAAGGAGGGACTGCCGCTGGAGATAGGGAAGTGCCCGAAAGCACCTCCAGAGAAGGGGGTGAGGGGGAGTCCCCTACACCCGTAAGCGTAGGAGAGGAGTAAGCCTCCTCTCCGGTTAAAGAATTATGAAGGGGCCCTTGCGCAAGCACAAGGGGGGGGACCTCCATTTTCTCGGTGGAGCTGCCCGAGGGCGGCTCCGTTGATTTTCTTGGGGAAGTTGGGGGTTGGGTTTTTTTGTTTTTTGTGTCATACATGGGCATGGTGACCCTCTTTTTAATACGGGACGCAATAGCTCATCACCTCTCGCAGTTGCCCGCACTGCGAGAGGTGCTTACTAGCCCGGCAGAGCCAGGCGCCGCCATTCGGGACCACCCCTCCCGCCTGGTGGCCTGGCAGTCCATCGGCATGGCGGCTCCACCTTGGACACGGCGTAAAATTGATAGAATGTGAAGAGGAGAGGAAAGGGGATGTGAGGAAGGTATGGGTGGGGATGAAGCAGGTTGTTAAAAAAACCCATCCCGAACCGGAGCTGAGGGGTTAGGGAACAATGTCCCCTCTCCCCCCAGCCCCGATCCGGGGTGGTTGGCTTGAGAAGAAGGTTCAGCATCTACCCTGTGAAATTAGAGGCTGACCAGAGAAAGTTGTGGGAGAGGTTGTATGAAAAGCGACGAGGTAGGGGAGAAATCGGGCTATCTGAAGGAAAGAAGAGAGGCTAAGCTGGGGCCGGACGGAGCGCTGGATCCCGTCCGCACGGCGGCCAGGATGGCAAATCGCCGCGCCCCTTACGGGGGGAAGGAAGAGAGGCTAAGCTGGGGCCGGACGGGGTGCTGAGTCCCGTCAGCACGGCGGCCAGGATGGCAAATCGCCGCGCCCCTTACGGGGCTTTGGCTGAGTGTCCTCAAGGACCATGTCTATCTCAGAGGGCGGCCTCCAGTTTTCCGTCTCCCCCCAGGACATCTCAAGTCCTGTTGGCATCATTGTCACTAGTCAGGTGTGGGGAGGCACAGGCCTTGACCCCTGCAAGGTTTAATATTCTCGCCAGCAGGTCTTTTGAGGGAAGCGACCGAAGGGGTCTGGATTCCCTCTCCCCCCTAAGGGGGTTTGCCCTACCGAGCCGCTTCAATGGGGAGCGGTCGGCTATGGGCTGCTTGCTGGCTTTCTTGGCAGTCCCCTTGGAAAGAAAAAGAGGGACTGTCGCTGGAAAGAGGAAGGTGCCCGAAAGCACTTCCAGAGATGGGGTGAGGGGGAGTCCCCCTACACCCGTAGGCGTAGGAGAGAGCTCTCCGGTTAGAGAAAAATGGAGGACCTCCATTTTTTTGGTGGAGCTGACCGAGGGCAGTTCCGTCGATGGAACAGGGGAAGTTTAGGGTTGTTTTTTTAAAATTTGTTCATCATTGGGCATGGTGACCCTGTATTTTATACGGGAAGCAATAGCTCATCACCCCTGGCAGTAGCCCACACTGCAAGGGGTGCGTACAGGCCTGGCAGAGCCAGGTGCCGCCATTCAGGACCACCCCTCCCGCCTTGTGGCCTGGCATTCCATCGGCATGGTGGCTCCACCTTGGACACGGTGTAAAATTGATAAGAGTGTGAAGAAGGAAGGAAAAGGGTTTGTGAGGAAGGTATGGGTGGGGATGAAGCAGGTTGTTAAAAACCTACCACCCTAGCACAGGGGTTAGGGAACATTGTCCCCTCCCCCCTCAGCCACGATTCGGGATGGTTGGCTGAGAAGAAGGTCAGCATCTACCCTGTGAAATTAGAGGCCAACCAGAGAACGTTGTGGGAGAGGTTGTATGAAAAGCGACAAAGTAGGGGAGAAATACACGATGTCTGAATGAAGGAGAAGAGGCTAAGCTGGGGTCGGGCGGGGATGAAGCAGGGTGTTACCCCCCCAAAAAAAACTGGAGCTCAGGGTTGTTGTCCCCTCCCCCCCCCCCTCCACTGTGGGATGGTTGGGTGAGAGAAATCTGGTTAGTGTCTATTTACCTGTGAAATTAGAGGTAGACTAGAGAAAGATGTGGGAGAGGTTGCAGGGAAAGTGAGGAAGCAGGGTAAGAGGACAGGGTGTCAGAAAGAAGGGGCTAAGCTGGTGTTGAGTCCCGTCAGCTCCGCGGCCAGGAAAACAAATCGCCATGCCCCTTACAGGGCCCCCAACCCCAATCTGTGGATCTACATCTGTTCATGGTTAAAGCCCCCCTCCCTCCCTCGATTCTCCTAAATTAACTTTTTCTTTCCTCACTGCCACCTTTCTCCTTCCTTTGATATAGTCTCACTTATGTCCTTTTCTCCTCTTCCTTTCCTTAATTCTAGGCCTGTGCATCAATCGGGGGTCAACCACCCTCCCCTTAAAAAAAAACAAAATAAATAGACCAGTTCTTTATTTTGTAAAATTACTAACTGAAAAAATGTTTGACTTGAAATACTAGGGGGGGAGGGGAGAAGAACAGAGGGGTATGCAGGTGAACACGACTGAGCATTCCCATTGGCCTGACTATGTGTTACAATATTTGGCCAAAGAATGATTAAGGAAATTGATTTCATGGAGAAAATTGTGCTATGGAATACCAAATATCGTTGTGATGGAGAAACACGGATGCAGCCACTGTGATGTCAGTTGGGCATCAATAGACACCTCAACAAACTCATGGGTGAAGTGGGTCGGCAATCAGCCTTTTTTATATATAAACCCATTCAGACACTAAATGACCTTAAATCGGCTTAGTGGGATCGATCGATGGGAGCTGCAATATACTCATATATTTGATCTCCTTCACCCAATTCTATCCATCTCCAGCGGGCATTTAATACCTTTTTAAATGAGAATGGTATCCCACAAATTGTGAATATCCCTAATCTCTAGCAAATTGTGAATGGTATTGTTTATATAAAATTATATTTAATTAAACAATTCAAAATGAGCATTGCTAGAAAGAAAAAGCTAACAAAAAAGGTAGAAAACTTGTGGTAAATTAATAGGCCGGGAAACATAACAAAGGACTGGTATGACATCTCATATCTTACTAAAATGACAAAAATTGTGGCTATAAAGAGATTATTGATAAAAGATTTCTATGGAATTGTACAAAATTATATTGAAATAAAGTAATGGCGATTACAACAATAGTCAATAATCCCAAAATGTTATGTATATAAAAACAAAAACTTATCAATTAAAATGCCTCCATACGGTACTAGTTTTCTTTGATTCCACAAAAATACCATTAAAAAGACACACATGATGGGACTCCAATGAAAATTATTTTGATGAACAATCCCTTTACCACCCCCCCCCCCCCTCCTGTGCAGATTTTTGCAGTTGGTGAGGATTGAATTTTTTATTTAGATTTCAGGTACAGGACCAATTTTGAGTCTTCTCGTCTCATTTTTAACTGGGCAATAAAATATGAGAAGCAAAATTTTGTATATACCGTAATCAATATCAGAGGGAGGGTTGTAGAAGCCATCCCAATTTATTCCCTCTCCACCTTCAAAATATCTGCTGGGGATAATAAGCTTACTTATTTTGGAGATTGGTCTTACCTCACTTTAATATTCATTAAAACTACGTCCCTATTGACTGCCAACATACAAGTGTATGAAGATTGTGCCCCATTTATGTAGCTTTCGCATTTCCTCATTTTTTTTTCCAGTTGAAAGATAAGTGGAGAAACTTGAATTAAATTTGGGGGGGGGAAATGATTATTGATTTTAAATCAGTTTTAAGGGTGTCTACATCAAGAGCGGTCTCCTTGGTTAAAAGATGTTATTAACCAAAATGGAAGCTGTTGCTCAATGACCAACACGTACCTTAGTAAGCAAAATTGTGTCCCGGGTCTTGGGCACCAAATGCATCATATTAAACCATTGGAAATAAGTATGAGATGAACACAAAGGCTCCAGGGAATAAATACATAAGGTTCCCAGATTAAAAGACATCTAAAACTAAAAAGCTCCCAGTTACAAAGTTGTTTTTAAAAAAACAAGGTCTGCTGACCAAAGTCGCATGCTCTCCTTTATTCTGATTTATGACCTTCACACCTTTAAAACTTTCAATAATTCATGGACTAACCTTGGGAGGACCTTGGCAATCATATCATTTGAAAGAGAATGTAAAACGACATAAGGGTTTCAAATTTCGTTTGAATCGGCCAAATAGTTATGATGTTATTGCCAAATAATTGCCCGGCTTCAAATTTAGTTTAATTCAGAACTACTTAAGCTCATTCATAAGTTAAAGGATAATTGATAACGAAATGAATTGATCACTAAGAGTGCAAAAATAGTAACTGGTATTAAAATTTAGGGCTTTCATCTTCGGAGAAGGATGATTGGACATCATAATAAAAGGGTGAAATGTCAAGCAATTTGCAGAATTTCATTTAATGTTTTGAGAATAGTCACTAAAAATGCTTTAGGATTTTTGTAACAAATAAAAAAAACTATGGCTCTAATGCCTTATTCACAGTATATAAAATATTGATTTTTCTAAAGCCTAAACATTCACTCATCGCCCTCAATATTGACACAAAAAAATGCAGTATGCTTCCAACCTAGCGACTCTGACATATATATATATTCTCTTTACTGACCATTACTTACATGGAATGATGATTACAAGGAACACGAATAAAATAATTTGTCTACTACCTGATATGGGGGCCTAAACAAATCTAGCACAAATATTTCTAACATATTCTTTTATTTTAACTCAGCATTGCTCTAACTTTTTAAAACTTTTGATTTTAAAACATGGGAAATTTTATATATATATATATATATATATATATATGAGAAAGAGAAATTGGACATGAATAAGCACAAAAGACAAGGAAAAAGGACATTGGAAGACACAAATACCAAGGAGAGTAGGGGATGGCATAATGAGGCAATCCATACTGTGAAAACAGAAATAAGACCAAGGGGAAAAATGAGAGATCAAATGCTTTGCCATTAACTTACCAGTCACAAGTCAAACTTACCCTATAAAACCCAGTATATCTCTAGGCTAAAAACAACCAAGGGGATTTTATGTCATATCTCTTAAAACACTCACAAGTTAAGGCTCACTATCCATATCAGATACAAAGAAAGAGCAAATACAAGTTCTTTGGGGGGTAACAACCACCACACTGCTTTCACCATATTTAATTTCTGCCTTTCAAAAACCATTTGAAGGCAATATGAAAGATGCATAAACCTTGTATTGCAGTCTATATAACCATATACTACAAGAGAAAGAGAAATTTGAAATGAATGAGACACAAAACAAGTTTTTAAAGGCAAAAGAAAGCAATGTGTAGAAGACAGATCAAGGAAAGCAAAGGAAGGCACAATGAAGGTAATCCATACTGAGAAGACAGAAATAAGTCCTTTATTGTGCTGCCCTTTATCTTTGTCTATTCCAAATTTCCCTTAAAAACTCATTTTGTCTCATGTGCTCATGCATGTCAAATCTCTCTTTCTCTTTAAGTATATGCTTATATAGACAGCAATACAAGGTTGCTGTCTTTCTTACTGCTTTCAAAAAAAGGTTTTGAGAGGCAGAAATTAAATATAGCGAAAGCTGTGTGGTGGTTGTTACCACTCAAAGAACTGGTATTTGCTCTTTTTTTTTGTATGAGGTATGGATATTGAGCCTTTAAATTGTCAGCGGGTTAGGATATATGGAGATAAAAATCTGATGAATAAACAGGGTTTGATAGGGTGATAGTTTTGGTGAATTTGAATTGTTGTACCTGGTATCTTAATGATAGAGCATCTAAGAGGAAATTGGGAGACCCAAGATCAATTACCGGAGGATTATTATTTTGTAAGGCTTAGTTGTCTTCGCAGTACTGATTGCTTCAAGGTGCTGTCCTTTGCTCTCATTGATCTCTGTGTTACAATGTCCATTTCTCTTGACTTTAAAACTTCCTGTTTTTTGTCTCATGTGCTCATTCAGGTCAAAATGTTTTTCATCTTGTACTATATGGTTATATAGTAAGCAATAAATTTCTGCATCTTTCCATCTTCAAAAGTTTTTGAATGACAGAAATCATATATGGTGAAAGTCCTGAGGTGCTTGTTACTACCCGCTGAACTTGTATTTGGTCATTATATATAGATGTATGTGGTTAGGTAGAGGGAATAATAGGAATTCTTTAATCCGCTTGAAAAATCTCCTGAGGTGCCTCAACCCTCTTCAGGAGTGCCACCCCTATGACTGAGCAAACATCTATTTCTCTAAATAAAAAGAGACATATCAAGAAGTCTTTTTCAGGAGTTGGCATTTACTTTAACAGAAAACCAGAGAATTTGGCATATCCTTGCAGGTATTTCATTGGCTAAATTTTAGAAAAGCTAACAATAATGTCTATGTCAATGCACTTAATTAAGGGGAATGATAAGAATTCTTTAATCCTCTAGAGAAGTCCCCTTGAGTTTCACAACCCAGACCTTGAGTTTCACAACCCAGAGAGAATATCCACAATTCTCACATTTTGTGTTAAAGTAAATGCCACATTTCTCTCTCTTTTGAGAGAATTGGATAGGTGCTCAATCGTACGGGTAGAACTCCTAAAGGGGGTTGAGAAACTCCAGGAAACTTTTTTAATGAATTACTTATCCAATATATATATATATATATATATATATCTATATCATCACTCCCCTTATTGAAGTCAAACGGCAAACACGCCTCACCCTGGAGAAGCAGCTTACTGCTGAAAATAATCACAGACAACAACAATCCCTAGCAGATTGTCAAAGAGGGATCCAGGAGGCCCAGAATAGCTGGTGGGAAAGAAAGGCTGAGGAAATTCAAAACTATGCTGAATAACGCCGGTTCTATGCCATTACCAAAGAGATCTATGGTCACACAAGGTCATCAGTGGGTGGCCTAAAGGATGCAGATGGCGCAACAACCATCACTGATCATGCAAACACCCCTGACAATCTTGTCTGCATGACCCCAAAGTATACCATTCACCACTGGATGTCCATACCACCTTCCATCTTTGACCTCAACAAGTCCATCAGCCACATAAAGCCAAGTAAAGGTCCAGGGCCAGACAACATCACACTAAAGTTCTTTACTCACAGGAGCCCTGAGCTGAAAAACTGTCTGATGCTTCTCATACTCATAATCTGATAGGTCAAGACCCTCCCTAGTGACTTCCGAGATGCAACTATCGTCACCATCTTCAAAAAGGAAGAACGCAGTACCTCACTATTAAGCTTCAGAGGCAAAATCTTTGCCCGTATTCTCCTTGACTGCATCTTTGTTCTCACGGAAAATGTACTACCAGAGTCCCAATGTGGCTTCCGACCTTCTCGAGTGACAATAGACATGATTTTTTCACTCACCAACTCCAGGAGAAGAGTCAAGAACAACAGCAACCAGTCATGTTCATCTTATAGGACATAAAAAAGACCTTTGATAAAGTACCCCATCCTGCAATGTGGGCAGTCTTTGCCAGGTTCGGATGTCCACCTGACTTTGTTACCCTGGTCCATGCCCTACATGGGGGCATGTTTAGCAGAGTTTGCCATCAAAACGCTCTGTCAAACCCATTTCCCATCAATGGTGGACTCAAACAAGGGTGTGTACTAGCTCTAACCTGCTTCTCACTATACACAGCAGCCATGCTCAATGAAATACCGCCAGAGACCCTCACAATAGATCTGCGATTCTGCATGGACATAGGGGTTTTCAATCTTGCCCGACTCCGCGCAAAGACCAAGACCACCAATATTTTGTTGCACGAATTGCAGTATGCTGATGACAATGCCACCCTAATTCAGACTGCAGATGGCCTTCATATAACACCCTAAGCCTATGACACTGACTATGAGCGTTTTGGAATGCAAGTTAATACAGACAAGACCAAGGCTCTTATCCAACATCCACTCGGTCAGGTCCTCCCTAACACTAACACCAGCATAAATAACCAACCTTTGGATGAAGTGGACCAATTTTCTTACCTGGGGAATATCCTCACAACCACCCCTACATGCGAGAAGGATGTGGAAAACAGGATCAGATCAACCCACTCAGCCTTCAGTCGCCTCAGCTCACAGGTATTTAACAACCAGGCATTGTCCATTCACACTAAAATCATGGTCTTCCAAGCAGTAGTCCAGTCAATACTTCTTCACGCTCATGAGACTTGGATCCGATACAAAAGGCGACATCAAGAACCTTGAATGCTTACCTCACACAAATTAAGACAAATCCTTAAAATCTCATGGGAAAGCCATACCATCAACATTGAGGTCCTGAGGCAAGCCTCAGTAACCAACGTCAAAGCCACCATCACCCACCATCGTCTCCATTGGGCAGGCCACGTCAAGAGGATGGAACTGATCCCAGCTCCCCAGGATCATGCTGTATGGCGAACTAACTAATGGTATGAGAGCATGAGGAGCCTCAAAGTGACCAGGAAATATATTGAAATTAGGCGAGGAATTAATGAATGAGCATTCAACAATATTTCTTTTAACATAGTCATCAGATTTGTAAATAAATTTAGCCAAAGTACTTGGAATCCGCTTTTCATTTGCCTGTGGGATTTTTTGTATATATATATAATTCAAAATGGTTACCATCTGCCTTCACAATTTTCTCCAGGTGAGAGCAGAACTGGTTGAATGGCCTGGTTAGGGATGCCTTGTCAATGGATCAATGGATGGCATTAGAGGCCCTCAAAGATTTTAGAGTTGTGAGTAATTGTGTTAACATTTTTCTCAACAATGCCCCAAATGAAATAATCTAGGGGGTTGCAGTCTGGGGACCAGTGGTGCGGGGAATTGTTGTTGTTGAACCTCCTCACCTCAACCTTCCTTGTCATGTGTGGGAGCGGTCATGCTGGGCAATGTAAGGTCTTCCCATGGATACTTGGTCTATACAAGGTTTGACTAGCTACCAGCAACTCAATCTAAACATCTGCATTATCATTGAGGGCCTAGGGAAAGATATGAAGCATACTGTGATCCTCGCTGCTGACCACGCTCAGAACCATCAGGTGCGGGAAATTTGCTGGTCATGACCGTAGGTAATTCGTCCTTCTCTCAGCCTCGTTGTGCTGCCATTTCACTTTGTCAACATGGTTCCTTGGGTAGTTAAGCTACAAAAAATTCACAATCATCTTCACGCTTCTCCCAGCACAGAGAGCCAGGAATATGTAGCAAGTTGTTCCGATTTCAGCGGTGGCATTCTCAGAAGAAATGAAACCGCCTATGTTGTGACAATGTTAAATTCTTACTGAGTGTATTAAAGGTCAAGTAACCTAAATTATTACGGACATTAGTCCTTAAGCTCACTTTCAACTTTGTATCAATTAACCTGAAACTATATATATATATATATATATATATATATATATATATATATATATATATATATATATATATATTACTATACAAACTAAAAAATCTAAAGAAGGGGATATGAAATAAAATTGTAAAACTGAATTAATGGTTCCAAACTAGAATTAAAAACAAGGTCAACAGAACTAAGTCAAGTGCTCTCACTTATTTTGATTTATAACCTTAAGACATTCAAAACTTTCAATAATTCCCGGACTAACCTTGGGAGGACCTTGACAATTATATCATTCTAAAGAGAATGTAAAACCTCATAAGGATTTTGAATTTAGTCAGAATCGACAGAATAGTTACGATGTTATTACCAAAAAACTCATTGAAAAGTAAAATGCTTACCATCGGACTGACATAGTACCTTGCACGCAAACCTCGCCTGGTGGAACAAAGAGTCAAGGAAGAGAGAAAAGTGAAGATAAATCGCAATGAAGTTAGGTTGGTTTACAGAACGGGGGAAATGTTGTTTGGTTGATATTATGTGATTGACAGTGGGAAGGAAGTTAAGTGGCTATTGAGAGAAGGATTATACAGTTTGATATTAAGCGGTTCTAAGAGATGGGAGTCTTGAATAGAGCCCAAGATTGAAAATAATCAGTAGTTTGCTCAGTTTTACAAATAATGGAATGTTGGCGAATTGCTGATTTTTCTCTTCTAAAATGGAAATTTCCCATTCTTAGGCTAATGCAGGGATGTGAACAGATTGGCCTTCAAGGAGTGCACGGTGCTACTTATATAAATGTTAGTTACACACAACGACTGAAATTATATAGCAACCATTGTGCTCCTCTCATTGGCGGGAGCATATCTTTACAATGTCCTTTAAGAGATTCCGTGTTTGAAATTGTTAACAAAGACATTTGTAAGATCAGTGTAAATAATTTTGAGAATTAGGTAGGAGCAGTCTTTAAAGTGAGAATGTTCTTTAATTGTAAAGTTAAGACCCATCAAATATAGAAGGAGCATTGTTGTATATAATTTCACCCCTCCCCGCCTTCCAAGTGTAACAATAGAAGGCCAGTCTGTTCACTTCAGCATTAACTTACAACTACAAATCTCCCTTGTACCAAAAGAAATCAGCAATTCACCAACATTCCATTATTTGTAAAACTGAGCAAACTACTGATTTTATAAAATCTTGGGCTCTATTCAAGACTCCCATCTCTTAGAACTGCTTAATATCAAACTGTATAATCCTTCTCTCAATAGCCACTTAATTTCTTTCCCACTGTCAATCACATAATATCCCCAAACAACATTTTTCTTTTATATATATATATATATATATATATATATATATATATATATATATATATATATATATATATATATATATATATATATATGAATATATATGGGGGAAAGAGGGGGGTCTAGTTTTGATGCAGAGTATATGCCGTTAAAATCTACAAAGACTATGGAGCGGCATGGCATAAAAGGGGTACGAGGCCATAAAACAATAAACAAATGATATGACTTGCTATAGCCTAACTAAAATCGAAAAGGAAGGGGAGGGGCTACTACTCCGCACCATGGCAAAAAAGACCACCACGCGCACATAGCGACACACACATTTCTAGTGAATTAAAAAAAGGATAAATTACAAGCTATAAAAGCAATGAAAAACCAGACCAGAAGAGGGAATTAAGTGCTAAAAGAGGGACTCTCAGCTAAGAGGAAGCACAGTGTTGACACAGAATGACTATTCCAACCAATACTAAGAAAATTTCATATATTTTAAAAAGATTGATTTATCATAGATAATTATATGTAATTTACTAACATGCACTTATTTTTACACAGGAGAATAAGGGAAAACATTATATGAACAAAATATTACATATATATATATATATATATATATATATATATATATATATATATATATATATATATATATATATATATTTTACTTTATACAAAAGGAATTAATTTCTAACATACCATGAAATATCATTTGAAAAAATAAGAATGGTTAAGATTTAAAAAAGAAATGATAAAATGCTTAGCAATGGTCTTATGTACATGTAATCATTAAAAGTTTAATTTTAACTTTGTATCTGTATGAAGAAAGTCAACAAATTTAAATTGATACTGTAAACTATAACTACAAAGTCATTTAACTAATGCAGTTAGTTAATGGAGCACTAAACTACACACACTTTGGAGATAAACAAAATTTAAGGAAGAATTTTTTCTTCAATATTTTTTCCTCTGGATAGTGCAGTTCAACAATAGTAATTATGGATGTGCACGACATTTCACAATGAAAAATAAAAGAAATCAAACCTCTAACAATAAAACGAATGCATTCTAGTTACAATATGTACATTTTAAACAGTTCACAACACTTCTAGAAACAAAATTTTAATGACATATAATTCATCTTTCAAAATTGTCCCACGAAGTTTACTCATCAATTAAAATCACTAAAAAGTCCATTTACCTTCACAACATATGGGGGTATGGTTATGTTGCAATACTAGATTTTGAAAAGTGTGAACTACTATTGATGACGCCTTTAGAAATAGCTAGATTATACTATAGATTAAAAATGAAGGAATTTTCATTCCAAAGTAATCCTGACATTACTGATGATTTAAAGAGACGACCTATTAATTAGATTTCATATAGTCAGGTTACAAATTTGCACTAAAAGTTCAAGACAGGTAGTGATGGATATAAAATAAATTACTGAAAAGATGGGAAGGTCGGGCATTTCCTTATTATTGATGGAGGGAACAAAATTCATAAACATCAGATAAAATTGTATCCCGAGATACAATGCTGTGTGTTGGAGGCGGGAATTTAGATGAAACCCTCAAGGATTAATGAGGTGGGGAATGTAGAGAAAAAAACTATGAGTGGAATGAGGATACTCTTGATTTAACAGTTACAAGTAATCAAAGAAATTTATAGGCCACTAAATGAAAATATTGAACCTCAAACGAACTCCGAAGTGGCAACATTATGATGGGTGAGGGTATTAATTAGATTTCATATAGCAAGGTTACAAGTTCAAGACAGGTAGTGATGGATATAAAATAAATTACTGAAAAGATGGGCAGGTTGGGCATTTCCTTATTATTGATAAAGATATCAACATGGATTTCTATATTTGTTTGAATTAATCGACTTTTAATAAAGGAGTTTGATCTTGGCTATGACAAAGTTGTCTCTAGAATTTTAAGCTGTATTTTTTACTAAACAGAACATTTATGGAAAATACCATCACACCCTCAGGGTAGTGGTGAAATGATTAAATCTTTTGTGGCCTCCAAAAAAATATAAGCACATAATACTACAGCCCACTAGTGTGCACTTTCACACAGGAGGAAATGTGAGAGGAACTAGATATCCTTCTGACCCTGCTTTGCATATATAAATATATACTATCAAGTTACATCATAGATCCAGTGCATATGTCAAAGCTGCCATATGTTATGTTATGTTATGTTAAATAATTAGCAGTGAGCTCAATTTTATTATATGAAGTGACTGAGTGGGTGCTATTTGGAATGAGAAATGCCACAAAATGGTTAAAATGATCAAGCAAGCACCATGGACAGCACCACTGCGAACTATAGGCCAATTAGGTCACCATTCCTCTGTGGATGATGACCATATATATGTAGGGGAATGTTTTGTCTTGTCTTTTTAAATAGCGAGAAAACACCTTTCATCTATGATGGGCAAAATTACTTAACGCAATACTTGCAGGTTTAAAATACTCAACTAATAATACACAATGGAATTATACATATTATTTATATAATTAATAAAAAGAGAAATGCTATTTCAAATAGAAGTGATGTGCCCTAAATGGATTTGCTAATGACAGGTCCGTTTAGTCATTATGCCGAGGTAAAATCAAAGTCAAAGATGGTCAGGGGCTGAATTTGGTCCCATAGGGTGGAAAACCTTAAAAGCTATGTTCTCTATTTTTGACTGTGAATTCGCAAACATGAATACACTTTATTTAGGGGTGAGATGGGAATTTAGGCCACAAGAAAAAATGATGTAACGCAACCCAAGTTAAATGATATAGGCTGAAAAAAAACACCACCTTTCTTCTAAATTCGAACACTAATGTACGAGGGGCCTTCAAAACATTCATGGAAAGAAACGAATTAACAAAAAAACTAAGCCTCAAATATCCTAAAAAGGTAGTACAAGTTCATCTCACCTATAAAACGAATTCGAATTTGTGGCTTAGTTTCTTGTTAATTTGCATTTTCCGTGGAATCTTTGTAGACCCTTTGTATTAATTATAAAAAAAGTTAAATAACAATAATGATATTTTCCCCAGAGCTTTTGCGAATGTGTTCGCAAACAAAGTAGGAAGAAAAGGCTAAGAACACTGAAAACCAGGTACCCTCGACCAAAACAAGACGTGTGTGTTCGATGAAGGCAGTATGGGAGGAAAAACAACCAAACAAAAAAGTGATGATGGTGGCCAGAATGCAAGGGAAACGGACAGTAGGCAAATAAGGATCGTAGGGTAGTTGGGTATAGCCGATGCACAAGCAGGACAGCATCGCTTCTTTAATGGGGGAGGGGAGATAAGGTCGAGTAACTAAGACGATGCTGTATTGGAGAAGTGCTGGTGTAGATCAGGCGATGCGCTACTGTAGGGAATGGAAGCTGGTGAGGGTAAGGCTGGAGAAGGAAACAGGGACAATGAAGGAGAGCAAAGAGACGAGGAGAATCGAAGAGCTTGTAAAAGTCAAGGAGGTTTGGGGCCAAGTTGCGGCGTCGCAAAAAAGGTAGGTGGGGAAAGGTTGTGATCCAAGTGTAACATGCCAAGGGAGGAAAGTGTGCCATTGGCGGATTAAGAAAGGGCCATGGTGAGGGTGTTGGAAATTGGATAGGAAATAAGGGCAGTTATATAAGCTGTCTGCATACCCGGCTTAGGGTTCATTCACCCGACGCAGAGATAAAATTGAGTAGCGAAAGAAACTTATAGGGGAGGGAGAAAACAACAAAAAATAGAGATCGAAGCTGAAAGAGAAATAACAGGCCCACATAAGCATGCGAAATCCTGCAACAGGACAAGGGGCTCAAACTACCCAAATTGGTGCGTTGAAGGGAACTGGGGCACTGCGAAAGAGGGGTAGGTGAGCAAACCTGTTAACATTCGAAACAAGGAAAGGGTTTATGAGTGGAGGCTGTAGGTGAATCTTACCATAATTATCTTTTTGAAATTACTAAAATCCGAATAGTCATAGGGATCTTAATCTCAATGGGAATTTGGACATCAATTTCGCATTGGGCAAGATAATTAATTACATTCCTCTCTAGGTGCCTTCATAAGCACGTTAAAGACCCTCTCTCTTTGGCCAAGCCTTTGCTTATTGCTAGACCAGCATTCTACGAGGAGCAACTGCTCTTAAGACCATGAAATGCAATATTATTCATTTTATTACTTTTATTCTACCCCATACCCAATTTACTCTACTTCAAAAACAGATAGTCTGGAAAGGAAAAATCTGAGGAGTATTATCAAGTTAGTAATTTAGGAAAAGTCAAAATTACTAATCCTTACCTTCATCCTCAAGTACTAATTACACCTTAAATCGATTAGGGTTATAGAGATTTGGGTAAACTATTTACATAAAATGCCCTCTTTAATAGAATGCTAATTTTCATTTTGTACAGGTTGACGCTCGACCATATAAATAATTCCCCCCACCCTTTTTTTTTAGTAAGAGTAAATTAGTTCCAAAAGTCGAAGTTCGAAACAGGAACCCATATATTTAAGTGGTCTCTGCAGGCAGATGCCACAATAACTCATACTTTACAATTTGCATTTTTTTTAAAAAATATGATAAGCGCTACTATGTACACGAAACGGGCGAAACGGATAAATACAAGATTAAAATTAATTTCAGTCATAAGTTGAAGCGATAAATGAGTTTATTGAATCTACTCACAGTTTAGATCGAGGGCTGATCGAAGCACCCCGGCGTAAGTTTTTGAGTCAGATCCTACAGGATTCTGATGATATTTCGGGCAAATACTATTGTTTCGTTGAACTTCTATCTGGGAAAAACTGGGACCCACAATTAGATCTCCTTTCTCCGAAGGATTCCGCGAATGGGGATCAATGTTTCTTAGAGTCTCAGCACTCCAGCCACTCGATGGAGTGAGATTGTTACTCGTTGAATCAGAAATCCCCTGCGAGTTTGAATTGGGTCCTAGAGCCAAAGTTCCTTTCCTCAAATATAAAGGAATATTGCTCGAACTATTATTATTCGGACAACTTGAACGAAAAAGAGAGTGAAGGGAAAAGTCCTGATGAGGCGAATGGTTTCCAAGATTATTCCATTTGAGAGAATCCGCCATCCCATTACTCGCAAGATGAGGTAAATGGTGCGACGGAGGGGGAGGAGGAGCATAAAGTCGGGACGACTCGAGCATCGTATGCCCGAGGCCATTTTGAACAATGTCCCTACTTAGATAAGAAGGGGAAGAGAGAGACTTTTCTACTTGTTGAAGAGTTACAAATGGGCGAGACGAAATACTGGCCAAGGACGATAATGAATTGGAACTTGAACGTTTTTCCTCTAATTCACTACTGCTCTGGTATACAGAACATGGATGATCAAAGCCACTAACACTTTTTAAAAACCTTTGGTTTAAGAAATCATCTGATAAATTCCGGGTTGATTCAGGGCTGTGTTTAATAGGTGATTGATCGCTTAGTAGTTTAGAAATATCCTCTACAAATTGTTCCCCGATGAAGGCATCCGAAGAATGTTGAAGATTTTCGTCAGTGAAAGTGGGACTGGGAGAGCTGAAAACGAGACGAAGGAGACTTGAAAAATCATAAATCTTTATGTTAATTAAGAAGAGATGAAACAATTATGTGGTCTGTAACACGCCAATCTTTTAATTTACTATGAAAGACTACAAGCGAATATATATATATATATTTTTTTTTTTTACAGAACATGAAAAGGAACTGACGAATTCAAATTAACGGAATTAAGGATTGATTTTAAAAATTTAATATATATTGATTCTGCGATCCTGCGTGGGTCGAACATTTATTGCTGGCTATGATTTTAAAGTTATTTATTGTTATTGACATTTTACAATTTATTATGTGGTGTCTTATAGGCGAATATTGTTTTTTCGAACAAACAGACCCTGTCCTATAGTTAATTCTCATATGTGAAGAATAACGAGCGCCCAATGATTGCACAGCGCTGCCGAATCAATATATATTAAATCTTTAAAACCAAACCTTAATTCCAATAATTCATCAGTTCCTTTTCATGCTCTGTAAAAAACACAACCTAGCAAACCATACTATATATATATATATATATATATATATATATATATATATATATATATATATATATATATATATATATATATATATATATATATATATACACAGTGGGTGCAATAAATATCCGATAGATTGGTCAAAAGTTTATTTACCATAGTTACAGAACAGCAAAGTAATTGAAAATTGAACATCTTATGTATTTTGTATGTTAGAATACACAAATAGTAAAGCATTGATATTATATCGACAAAAATGTTAGATTATCGCCTCAAAAAGTATACAACACACCCACAAAATTAGTTTTAGAGTGATGATAAATAGTTCTTGAACATTCCAGAGTGGTTTACGTGACAGGAATGCTGTAGAACTTTCTAGAAAAATAATCTACTTCGTCCACATGAAACAGTGGACCTCAGTCAGTGTCTGAGAGCTGCATGAGAAGGAGGTAATCGTTCAACACTCTAATTCTAATATGGCCAAGACTAAGGAATTGCCAAAAAGGAGCAGATAACTAATTGTTCAGTTACATAAAAGTGGTTTGGGCTATAGAAAATTTCATCTATGCTAAAAATACCAAACAACCATTAGTGACACAATTCGCTGGCTCACATCATATCAGTATACTGCAAGTCTACCACGTTCAGGGCATCCATCTAAAATTTCAAACTGTGCGGCTAAACATAGTCTGTAAAGTAAAGAAGAATTCTAGTGACTCAATCTGAACTTCAAAAAGATTTGGAACGAGGGATTCCATTCTTGTACACTAAGATGATTTGTTGAAACCAAATCATGTCAAAAATTGTCTCAAGTTTTGGGGATGCTGTACTATGGTATGACGAGACGAAGATTGAGTTATTTGGGCGGAATAGTATTAGTCACATTTGGAGGCAGAAAAACTCTGCGCTTGATCCTAAAAATACAATCACAACAATGAAGTTTGGAGAAGGCAGCATAATGGTATGGGGCTACTTCTCCTCTGCAGGTCCTGGAAGACTCCATATTATTAGAAAATGAATGTTCAGATGTATCGCAGGATTCTGAATGATAATCTCTAACAGTCTACAGATGTCTTGATGTTGCCAAGAGGATGGACATTCCAGCAGGACAACGATCCAAAACATACAGCCAAGGGCACTGCAGTGTGGTTTCAGCAGAAGAAAATAAAGGATATGGGATGGTCAAGTCAGTTGCCAGACCTAAATCTTAGCAAGAACCTGCGACAAGAATTAAAACTAAAGATACAGAAAAGGGACCCAAGAAATCTAACAGATTTAAAAAGAATATGCTAAGAAGAATGGGCCAAGATACCTACAAATATTTGTAAGAACCTAATAAGTAAATATCCCAAACGGTTGGAAGCTATACTAGCGACGAAAGGTCATATCACCAAATACTAACTGGTTTTCATATATGTATCGGATACTTTCTGCCCTAATCATATTAATGGTTTACTATTTTTGCAATATGATACCAATTTGTATTCAACATACAAAATACATAAGATGTTCAATTTTCGATTACTTTGCTGCTGTGTAACTATGGTAAATAAACTTTAGACCATGTATTGGATATTTATTGCACCCACTGTACATATACATATATGCATATACAAATATGAATAAACTGTGTATCACGCTTTATTGCAGGTCAAATATTTGGCTGATATTTTGAATATTAAACATTGTACAAAGGTTAAACTTGGTCCACTGAAATATCCTAGGTAGGTACATATGCAGTAAACATTTCAATTGTATTGATAAGATACATACTCGTACAAAGTTATGTTGAGTTATGTACGAAAATGTCAATTTAAGGTAATGAAACAAAGTATTATCCTTATATTACCATTTTATTGTAATAATGAAACATGCTACCGAAAAATAGCAGCAAAAGATATGAAACAAACACAATTAAATTGTTGGTGCTGAGTACGTAACTTCCTTGTTTAGAAATGACATCAAACAGTCTTTTGTCCACAGAAGCTGTTAACTGACTAATCTGGGAAGATGTTATGGTACGAGCAACTGTTTTGATTTTTTCCCACAGGGCATCTGTAATGACGTGATCTATTATTGGGGTTTACTATAGTCTTGTTGTCGATACTTCAATACTAGGTGACCTCTTAAGGTCCTGTAGAAATAACCAGTCAGTCCACGCCCATCACCCACTCTATCAAGATAATGACCTACTTAAGAAAAAGCTATAGACACAACAACTCTAGCCTACTATTTCCTATCATATCCTAAATTACATATCACATTATTCTATTTACTAACCCCTACTGTTTCCTATCATATCCAAAATTGCATATCACATTATTTTATTTACTAACCCCTACTAATAACTTATTGTGTCAATTACTACCATATCTGATGTGCCACATCATCCTCGGTGAGTGTTCTAAATAATAGTTGTTATAACCTAACTGATAATAGATATACTACAGTATCCTTTGATGAAAACTGGATACCTCCTTCATACACTTTCCTTTTCATGATCGACCAGAACTGTTCGATAGGGTTTAGGTCAGGAAAACAGGGAGGCCAGGTCATAAGTGATTGGCCTGTGATTCACAAAGTTGTAGCCTTGGCTGAATGCGAAGGAGCATTAGCATGCATAAAAATCAATCGCCGTCGACGTGAGAGTGGCAGATCATATAACCATGCTGCAAAATGCTCCGCCAGAAACGCGGTGTAAGAGTTGCTGGTGAATTTGACAGCTTCTGGAACTTGAAAAGGCCAGACAAATTCATTTCCTATGATTCCTGCCCAAAACATGACACCACCACCTCCTTGTTGACGCCAAATGTGATGCGGGAGACAGGCTCCAAGAGGTACCCAAACTTTGGCCCATCCATCCATGCCATCCAGAGTAGCTCTGGCCTCATCTGTGAGGAGGACATCTCGGAAATTAATCTTCATGCACCTCTGTGCAAAATCAATACACTTCTTTTTGTAATTCTTGCTCAGGATGGGTCTAGTAATGCACTAAACACTTCTGGCCGTCTCTTTAAGGATCCTACAAAGGGTGCTTCTGGACAAAGGAGCAAATGCAGCACTTTCAAATATGGCAGCACTCGTGCTACTGAGGTCTTTTCTTACTTGTCTACCTATTTTTCGGATGTCACGCTGAGATACACTTCTTTTCACACCTTTATCTCAACTTAGTTTGGTGATGGCATTTTCCACATACGCCTTCAATGTTCTTGTATCCTGACCTAGCTACTTCTCCAACAGATAAGCATTCTGTGAGACCAATCAGACATCGTTTCAGGGGCATTTTAGTACACCTGCTATAAAGCGTGACACAGTTGAAAGCACATCAAAATACATAACTCAACATAACTTTGTATTTATCTTATCAATACGATTTAAATGTTAACTGTGTACGTACCTACGAGGGACGGTCAATAAGTTTTGAGAATCGGTAGGGCAAAACAGAGGAAGGGACATGGCTGTTTGTGGGGGTGTTAGGACAAGGCAGGACCTGCAGCCGCATGCTCCTGCCTCGTCTATTTAAGAAGAAGTAGCAGATTGTCAGTCACAAATTTTTCAACAATGGAGAAGTTTGAACACCCTGCAGTGATCAATTTTTTTACTAAGGAACGCATGGTTGCAGTGAGTCCCTTGAAGATAACCCCCGTCCAGGCCGCCCGTCAGACGTGACCAACGAGGACAATGTGGCCCGTGCGGAGAGGAGGATCCTCGAAAATCGACGGGTGAAGGTCGAAGAAATCGAGCGAGAACTTGGAATATCACATGGAAGTGTTATCAACATCATCCACGACAATTTGGCTATGACCAAGGTCTCTGCCCGTTGGGTCCCTAGAAACCTGACACCCCATAATCGACTTCAACGTCGTCAAAGTCCACAAGGCCAAAGTTGCACAAGCTGCCCTGCGCGAGTGCGGATTCGAGGAGCTCAACCATCCCCCCTACAGTCCAGATCTGGCCCCTAGCGACTACTTTTTATTCCGCCAGCTCAAGGCTGCACTGCGTGGATGCCGGTTTGGGGACGATGAAGATGTCCAGCTCGCCGTCCAGGAGTGGATTGAACAGCAGTCGGGAGATTTCTGGTTGCCGGGAATTTGAAGCCTCAGGGACAAGTGGCGCAAGTGCATTGAAGTCGAGGGTAGTTATATTGAAAAATAATAAAACACTTTTCCTCATCTCTCGTTTCCTTATATCCGAATTGCAAAACTTATTGACCGCCTCTCGTACCTAGGATATTTCAGTGGAGCAAGTTCCACGTTTGTACAATGTTTAATATTCAAAATATCAGCCAAAAATTTGACCTGCAATAAAACGTGATACACAGTTTATGAGAAACTTACAAAGAAGCGCTTGAGTAGAGCAATAAATACAAAAAATCCCCCACAGGAAAATGAAAGTTAGATTCAAAGTACTTTCAAACTTGTTTAGTTCATTCTCAAGGAATAACGAAATACTTAACAGAGATGGTATATATAAGGGACAACAGGGTGGTTCCCCACCCGTGCACAGCGGAAGGACACATTAGAGAAATATTATCAAAGACGGAATTAAATACTGGATGCCTTTACCCTTAAAATCCAGTATTTAATCCCATCTTTGACAATACCTTCAAATGGGATAAAGGAGCTGAAGTGAACTGGACTGCCTATCATCTAGCCTCATTCAAACTATGCCGTTCTATGTGGAAGACATAATTGGAAGTGCCAGGGAAAGCAGGTTTGAGCATTAGCCCACTGGGGAACCCAGTGCCAGAAGCACCCGGGAAAGGGGCAGAACTGCAACCTCCGTGAGGAGGCAGGGGGTCCAGCTAGGACCACAGAGGGAATACCCGCCTGTGTACGCCGGGAGCAGTTCTGATAACTACCCAAACCATAAAGGGGCGGCACTCCCGATTAGTGATTGTTGATTTTAGTTTATTATTATTTTAGGAGCCCATCTGATGAATGCCTACTAGGGCAAAAGTTGCCGTACTTGCCACAGCCTACGACTAGGCTATATTGAAAAAAACAAATAACAAGTAAATAGCAAGGATAAAAAGGGAAGAACTCAGGGAGGTTTGTGAGTCTATATAAATCACAATGTGGTCTCCAAACCGGGCACGTCACGTAATCTCCCATACCAGGCGGTGTATTACTACCACCTCGGCCATGAAGAGCCCTGCTGAATTAAAGCAGAGGGGATATTGCGTGGAAACCGTCCACCTCTTGGGACTTGGAGCCATCCGTATACACTGGCACGGTTCCAGCGTGACGCGATGTGTGCTCCTAAAAGGCCGAATGCAATACTCGGGGGCTGGAGAAGCGTGGTGACAAATAGTCAAAGGTAGTACTCTCCAGGATGGCATCCTAGGCAGAACCAGGTGTGCTATACCTAGATCTCGAAGGAGATTCTTAGCCCTAAACCCAAAGGCCAAAGGGTATGACTCGCGTCTCTCGGTGGCATAGACACCGTTGAAATCAGCTGCGGATGCAAGGAGAGATGGCAACTGAGTACCGGCGAATAATACACTGTGCACGGCGCAGAGCGCGTGGCATCTCCCCAGCATCGACAAGTAGGGCTCTAAATAGGGTAAGTGCGGAAGGCACCGGTCGCCAGACGAAAGCTGGTGTGGTGGATCGAGTCCACCTTCCGCAATACACACTCAGCTGCGGATGAATTAAACTCGCATCCATAGTCGAGCTTCGAACGAACAAAGGATCGATAAAAAAGTAAGGCAGTCTCCCTATGGGAACGAAGAATATCCAAGGCGCGGGTACAAGAGACCCTAAGACTGCGAATATGAGCCTCCCAGGTGAAGCGCCGGTCAAATACAAGACCAAGGAAACGGTGCGATTCAACCACTTCCATGCGTACACCATTGAGAAACAAGTCTGGGTCAGGGTGGAGCCGTGGATGGCGGCAGAAATGCACCACCTTAATCTTGGCCAAGGAAAACCGAAACCTGTGAGCTTCGGCATAGTGAGAGACGCGGGTCAATGCCTGTCGGAGTAGACATATGGGCCGCGCCTAAAGAGATCGTAAGGTCGTCCAAATAGAGCGTAGCGAGAACATCTACCGGCAGAACCGAAGTGATGCCGTTGATGCTCAGGGCAAAGAGTGTGACACTGAGGACACTTCCCTGCGGGACACCCTCTTCCTGCCCCACCCGTAAGCGGAATCAACAATCTCGGAAAAATATAGATAAAGCCTGGGAGGCGTCCCCTCGCCTCCATGATACCGTATCGCTATGCGGTATCATAGGCCTTCTCCAGATCGAAAAACACCGTGGCGTAGTGTTGTCTACGAAGGAAGGCCTCGCGGATAACATTTTCCAGTCGGAACAGAGCATCCGACGTGGAGTGGAACTTGCAGAAGCCGCACTCTGCAGAAGACGGATGGCCTCCGCTGTCCAGAAAAAAGGATAATCTAACATTTACCAATTTCTCCACCAACTTACAGACACAAGAGGTTAGAGAGATTGGGCGGAAACCGGCTGGAGTAGAGTGATACCTCCCCTGTTTGCGAAAGGCGAGCACAGTAGCGATTAACCAGGAATCCGGGAAGAGACCCTCCACCCAGATCCTGTTGAACAAATCTAACAGAAAGGCCATGCCTCGCTCACCCAGGTGTCGAAGCATGGCGTACGGGACATCGTCCGGACCATGGACGGTGTCCGCGCACGAAGCAAGAGCGGAATGCAACTCACTCACAGTAAACCTGTCCTTGAAGGGTTCTCCGCCTCGAGGTAAAGTCCAGTCGGCGGCCTTCCGCGACATCGCGAAGTGCATTGAATGCTGGCGGAGCAGCATCCCGGCTAGAAAATACGGAGAAAGCTTTCGCGAAGGAGTCCGCCACGGACGCTGGGATCCGAGATTGCGGTCCGATTCTGAAGTCAGTATACAGCCAGCAGGTCTCTGGAGGGAAGCGGCCGATGGGCCCTATCTTCCCTCTCCCCCCCTAAGGGGGTTTGCCCTACTGAGCCGCTTCAATGGGCAGCGGTCGGTTATGGGCTGCCTGCTGGCTTTCTTGGCAGTCTCCTTGGAAAGTAAAGGGGGGACTGCTGCTGGAAAGAGGAAGGCACCCGAGGGCACCTCCAGACAAGGGGGTTCAGGGAAAGTCCCCTACACCCGTAGGCAAAGGAGAGGAGTAAGCCTTCTCTCCAGTTAGATATTTGAAGGGTCCCCTGTGAAAGCACTGGGGGGGAGGGACCTCCATCTTTTCAGTGGAGCTGCCCGAGGGCGGCTCCGACGGTGGACGGGGGAAATTAAGGGGATTTTGTTGTTAGACTCACCATTGGGCATGATGGCCCTTTTTTATTCACGGGATGCAGACGCTAATCACCCCTCGCAGTAGCCCGCTCTGCAAGGGTGCGTATGGGGCTGGCAAAGCCAGGTGCTGCCATTTAAGGCCACCCCTCCCACTTGGTGACCTGGCAGCCCTTCGGCATGGCGGCTCCACCTTGGGCACGGAGTAAAAAGGAAAATCCCGACGTGCCATGATGATGGGTAAAAACCCTTCACACAGGTAAAGTTGTAGAAGTCAAATAAGAAAATGACAGTGTGTATGGAGGTGCTGAATCATATCAAAATGGATCCCGTCAAGGCCTGGAGAAGTGGATCTAAAGGGTCTTTGTTCAGTAATACTTGGCAACGCACGATGGAAGGTTATAGCGTTGAACAGCGTGTGCAAATCATCAAATGTTATTAAAATCAGTGTTCCGCTCGACAAACGTTCCGCGGATTACCTGATTTATATCCTCGCCACAATCGTCCTGCCGAGTTCACTGTTCGACGCTTGGTGGCCAATTCGAGGCAAAAGGGTCGATCAACAATCAGCCAACACATGTACGTCACCGAAACGCAAGGTCTGCTAAAAACATCGCTGCCGTAAATGAGAGTGTACGGGAAAATCCGTGGCAGTCAATTTCTCGTCGTTCACAAGAACTTGGCTTTTCTGAGACTTCAGTTTGGATAATTATTCGTAGGGATTTGGGTCTGCATCCGTACAAAATCCAACTTACTCAGTACCTTAAGGTAAACGACCATAGACAACGCCCGGTGTTCGCTGATTGGGCTCTAGAGTAGTTGGAAGTTGCCTCAAATTTCCCCCCAAAAATCATCTTCAGCGATGAGGCCCATTTTTGGATGAATGGATTTGTGAACTAGCAAAATTGTCGTATTTAGGACGAAAAAAATCCACATGAGATACACCAACACCAATTGCATCCCAACAAAGTCACTGTTTGGTGCGGAATTTCGTCTAACGGAATCATCGGACCGTATTTTTTTTGAGAACGAAGATGGGATTGCCATAACCGTCAACGGCGAGACCTACAGATCGATGATAAGCAAATTCTGGTGGCCTCAACTGGATTATATACCTGATATGGATACTGACGACATCTGGTTCCAACAGGACGGCGCTACGTGCCACACTGTGCATGCCACGATGGACATTTTGCACCAGCGATTTCAGGGCAGGGTCATCTCGCGCAGCGGCGACGTCAACTGGCCACCGAGATCATGCGATTTAACGCCATTAGACTACTATCTTTGGGGCTATCTTAAATCGCAGGTCTATGCGAATAATCCGCAAACAGTTGATGTCCTCAAAGTCAACATAATGAACACCATCCAGCAAATTCAGCCAGATTTATGCAACAAAGTCATCGAAAATTGGGCCTCCCGAATACGTTCCACGAAGCGAAGCCGCGGCGGACATTTGAACGACGTCATATTCCACACTAAATGCCATAAAATGTACTTTCAAATTTAAAATGAATTGAGTGCATATATCACACACAACTTGTTTTATTTACCTTTAAAAATTGAGCGACCTTATTGAAAGACCCTATACAAAGGGACAATGAAGCGCACTACGTGTGAATGGAGAATAGGGCATGATATGTAAGGTTAGATTTTGTTGTAAAATTGAGATGATGAGACTCTTCGTTTGATTTATAGGCTAGAAAAGCCTTAGTGTAATGGCTCACACTGGTGATGGCACGGAAGTGGTCGACCAAGGGATTGTTGACCACCAGACTGTCATTCAATAAGGATCCCTATAAGTTGAGTGTGGGGGTATTATGGCCGACATAACAACCCGGATATTGTTAATCCTCTTCCAGGTCCTTGAGCTAGGGGTCATAAAGGAAATTGATGAAACCTAGCGGCGCCATGAAGTTCAGCGAGCCTGACGATGCGCCCGAGCTCGGTTTCGGTCAACCTTATTACACAAGGTTTGGTTCCGCTAGAATCGAGCATGAGCTAACTTGTAGTTTTTGATGACTGTCGCACACTCCGAGGTCTACCAGGACACAGTTGAGCGCCCCGTTATTGGTCGCCTCCGTGGAATGATCCGTGTTACTACGTTGTAGATAATCAATATGAAGTACGCTACTGCGGCGTCGACACCTATTGAAGGTCCCCCAAGGAGGAACTTGTGAAAGACGCATCTCGGAAGCCTTCCCGATCGGCATGGCCTAAAAACTACTCGAGAGGTATGGTTGTAAGAGGGCTGGGATGAACGGCAGACAAGACAATAGGTAAGTGGTCACTCCCATGGAGGTCATCAAGGGTTGATCATCGACAATCAGTGAGACAATCCGAGGGACAGAGAGACAGGTCAACACAACTAAAAGAATCCGTTTGGACATGATAAGAAGTAAAATCGCCATGTTAAAAACGCAAAGAAATCAGATAATAGAAGAGACTCTAAAACACTGCCTATGGCATTCCGAGTGATGTCACCCCAAAATGGGTGACGGACATTAAAATCTCCGAGTAATAAAAACGGGGAAGGCAACTGATCTACAAGTTTTAAAAGGTCGGGTCTTGACAATGGTAAAGAAAGAGGGAGGTAAATAGAGCAAACAGTAAAAAAGCCTTGTAAGAAAAAAAAACTCACAACAGCTTGGAGGGTAGTGTGAAGGGGGAGGGGAGATACATGGTGGGATGAAAATACCATGATTGACACTCCCCCCATGAAAGGAGCTTCCAACAGGAACAATAGAGTTAAAAGTGAGAAAACCGGGTACCGCCGGAAACGGCCGTGTTATAATAATTTATGTTTGATTTCATTGTCATTTTCATTAATTTATATATTTCAATGATCATTAATTTAAAGATAAAATATTCAGTAATTTTCTAGAGAATGATAATTTTGTTTGGCTAAACTTTGATGTTAACCAGGTGTTACATTTTTCACTAAAATTTAATAATATCACGTGACGCATGACAAATGCTCCTGTGCGTAAAGAAAAAGTGACGGTTCCCTCAAAAAGGTCAACATCAACGCATTGTTAACAAGAGGCGTTCACGACGTCTCTTTCAGTAAATTCATAGCTTTCCCAAAATACTAAACAAGAGGAATAAGCTACTCCAGACGGCAACGATATTCTTTGGAACCAAATATCATAAATCCCTGGATACAGTATTAGTCTTTTTCTCAAGGTAAGCCAATCATTTATCATCCTCTTTGTTCATATTATGTTTAACTCATTAAAAATTCTTATAGTGTAACCAGTTTGCTCTCTTGAAGACAAATAATAGCGGGGTGGAGAGTCGTGAAAAGAACTGAGTTCTTCCCACTTGGGAAGAGCGCCTTGACAATTCCTTTGTAAAATGGAGGATATTATGAGGGATGGTTAGATACCACAGTAGATATCTTTTTCTCCATTGTAGCTGATGTTATGTTTGAACTGCGTCCCAAAGAGCTTGGGGGACGAAGAGCCTGCTATTGTAGGGGAAGAGATCCTGGAAGGAGCAGTGAGAGGAGATATGTCCGATGGGGCGCACAGGCAGGCGGAAACAAAAGATCGAGAAGAGATTTTCGGACGGTAGATTCGGATTGATTGGCCGATGGTGTTTTCGATGTTTGAGGAGTTGATCCAACAATCGCGGCTGGTGATGTTGGAATATCATCTGCTTCCATCGGATCATGACTAGGAGGTTGAGTGGGTGAGGCAAGTGATCTGAACAAAATACAAGGAACTTGGGTGAATTTCTGCTACCGTTTGGACCGGTAAGGGACCTAAGTCCTGTGAAGGGCAGGACGGGCTTGCGGGCAGATTATTCAGTAACAGAAGAGTCCATTGAAGATGCTTGAGGCTCGGCCGAATAAGTCAGCTCCAGAGACTACCCGCTTATTGGTGGCCGATGACCCAGGTGAGGAGTCCTTCCTCATACCACGGGGCTTTGGGTTCCGAGGCCAGGTAGAGCCTTCCGTCCTCGGGGCCCCAGCGGAGGGAGAGGAGCCATAGGTCTTTTTCCTGTTTCTTTTCTTTTGGGATAGGAGGGTGGGGAATGAACCCGTTTCTCTCCTCCGGCGGAAGGAGCCCTAAGGCCAGATGGACCGGCCTCAGCAAGATCCTTCTCTGAAATGGAAAATGTCTTGGCTGTCAAAGGGGTACCAGCTGAGGAGTAGATCCCTCCTCTCCTTCTGAGTCTTCGGGGGCCCCGACTCGTCGGTGGAGAAGCTTGCCCAGGGGCGGACACAGGTTCCTGCCGTCTGGGGCCGGGCTACCTCCGGGACCATGCCCATGGCAAGGGAAATCCTATTCGAAGTTCCTTTTTTATCATCTAATGCGGCGAACTGGCATCCGTCGTGAAGAAGGGTTGGGGGGATACGCTGATCCACTGTAAATTCGAGATGCACTACAGCAGGACATTATGGGGTACGGGCGGACGGGCCCTGTTATCTCTTGCCCCCTAATGGGGTTGGCCCTATCGAGCCATAAATTTTGGGCGGCTTCCCTGCTCTCTTGGCAGAGAAGCAAAGGAGGGACTGCAGCTACAGACGAGATTGAGTATCCGAAGGGCGCCTCCAGACAAGGGAGTGAGGGGGAATCCTCCGTACCCGTAGGCTTAGGAGAGGAATAAGCCTCCTCTCCGGTAAATTACGTTTGGCGGGGCCCCTGAGAAAGCATGGGGAGGGGGGAGGGCTCCTTCTCTGCTGTGGAGATGCCCGAGAGTGGCTCCGATTATGGTAAAGGGGGAGGGGTAAAAGTGGAGTGTAAAGTTAAGAATTTTCATCAATGGGAACCCTATTATTTCTACGGGATGCAAACACTAATCAGCCCGCGCAGTAGCCCGCTCTGCGAGGGGTGAGTAAGGGGCCGGCAAAGCCAGCTGAAGCCATTAGAGGCCACTCCTCCCACCTGGTCACCAGGCAGCCCATCAGTATGGTGGCTCCACTTTAGGCTGGACATAAAATTAATAGTCAGTAAAAAGAGAGAGAGAGAGGATATTCAAGGAAGGTGAGGGTGGGGATGAGGCAGGTTGTTAAAAACACATCCCCACAAACCACGTCCCGTCCAAGGGCGACTCCGAGGATGGGGTTAAGGTGGAAACTTCCTTATCCTTAGTCATAGAAGGGAAGGCCACCTCTCTGCCAAAGGAAACTTGGAGGGGCTCCTTGAAAAAGAATATGGGTGGTTCCTCCTTTTAGGAGGTGTATCTGCCCGAGGCCGCCTTGGGAAATTCCTTAACTAATAAGGAGTTGTAAAAGGTGTGTTGTCAGTGTCTTCACCAACACTGGTTTTACTATTTGGAATGTAGTCTGATATTTTAGACTTGTGGGTGCACACGAAAAATCAAAAAGGGTGCGACCATGAATAAAGAAAAGGAGGGGGTTGGGCTATAATAGCTTGCATCCAGTGAGAACCGCGAAATTTCGAACCTTTTACGAACTCCAACTATGGGCGGGTTAAAAGGTTATGTCAGCGCTTGTGCGGCCACACACACACCCCCAGAAGTTGCCCAGTGAACGGTAGATCCCTAAGGGCCGCAGTTCACAAATGAGCAGACAGAGAGTGTATCCCTTATAAGTTGTAGCCGTCGTTAACGAGAAAGCCAGGATGTGAAGAACTGTCATGTGACAGACCAAGAGACAGGACCCGAGATTTTGCCTGACAGCCAACAAAGCAGTAAAGCTCAATCAACCATATAGGAAGTACAGCCTTATGTACACAAGAACGTCCGCAGGGAATAGGTCGTCAGCTCATTAAGCAACATCGATCTTCCCATTATTCGCGCCCCCAACGCCCGGGGACCCTCAAGCCTGCCCTCTTGCAACTCGCGGACATGGTTTATAGAGGTTCCAAAGCCTCTCTTCTGATGCGGCATAAGGTAGCAGCTGGTCAGGTCTTAAACCTAGATAAGAGAAATAGAGAGAGGATACTCTTAGAAAAAGAGATGCATAGAGGTACAGGGGAAACGCAGCAGAAGCAAGAACGGAATTCACCTCGCTCAACGAAAACCTGTCATTAGAAGGTTTTCCTTATCAAAACACAATCCCATACGGGGCATATCCGACCAACACGAGCACGGGACCATGCTGTCTTATGGCTTACCAGCGATTGTCATTCATATCTTTAAGCGAAATTCATTATCGGGTCAGGCTATCTCGCCGAAGAGCGAGGGACAGATTGCGCAATTTACTGAAGGAAAGATGTGATGGGGAAAATTTGGAAATAAAACCAACTAATAGAGGTTCATCGCCAAGCATTCATGGAATTACTCTACAAAGAACGAGCTCCCAGCTTAAGCGTCTCTGCTCATTCTTTGCATGTGTGCGTTCACATTTACAGTACCTATTCGACGTTAATATCGCAATGATGCTATTCTTACCCCCTCCCCAAACACACACACACAAACATACAACAACACAGCAGCATGTGGCAGTGATGATAAAAGTATTAAAAGAGGCAACTTACACTACTTTGGGGTCATTCCGAAACGGCAACCTATCGCTTTCGCCGGCATTGTCTGATTGAGAAATTCTTTCTTTGGGGAAATGAACGTTATTGAAGAATTGTATGCTCTTATCGGGAGAAGGGCTTGGGGTGTTTTGGGATGAAGATGGAGCAGAGTTGAAAGTATTATGAATCATCTGCTGCTGTTGGAGGGAAGCCTTGATCCTTTCTTGGTCGAGAAAACCGTTACCGACCGGATTCGCTCCTAGATTGAAACCAGGGGGAGGTGCTCTGGCTGGAATTACTTGTGGTAAAACGCCGACCTTTGGCTGGTAAGGTAAAGCATTGGCGACATAGCTGCCGAGGGCAGGATGCTGAACAATACTGGGTTGAAATGAAGGGCTTGTAGTGCCAGTAGGAAGGAGATTGGGGACGGCGAAAGTAGGAAAGGCAGTTATGCCAGGAGAGGGGGGGAAGGGAAGAAGTGTCGCTCTGTTTGAGTAGAAACCTGCGACCGATGGGTAAGGTAACGAGTTGTAATGTACGATAGGGTTTGCCTTCTGAGCTTCGGCAGTCTTCGAGGGTGGGAGAGGCGTTCGATACGGGACAGACGAAGGAAAAAAACTGGGAGGGTTTGGCGGATAGGTGACTGGGAGCGTGGGGATCAGGTTCGGAGAGTAATTGATGGGGCGAACGTAAGGGAAGCATTGAACGGGAGGGACATGCGGGAGCAGAGTCATGGGGTGGGGAACGGCGGAAAATAGCAAGTATCTGGGAATGAACTCCTGGGCCAAGGGATTTAAACCATAAATTTTTCTCAGTTCTATGCCATGCAATTGCGATCGAAGACTCGACCAAGTGATCCCGTGTAAGGAACCTGCTTCTGAACACTGACGCAAAAACTCTTCCCACAATTTTCTGTGAAAAGAAAAGGAAGGTAAAATCAGGATGTAGAAGAACGGCTTACTTTATACCTTGAACAATTATCCAAACTTAAATGTACTTTTAGCTCACTCGAATCACATTAATACCTATGGATAATAATAGTACGAACTAGTTTATAATATTCTATAGAACTGGCTATGCTAATAGAGAGAGGCAAGAGAGTAGGTTTGAATTGATATTTAGCGATTTTACAAGTCCCCAGTATCAATATGCAATACATTTGAATGTTACACTACACCTTGAAATGTTAGGGAGTCAGCATGTATCAAACTATTACAACTCACCGACACTTGCCGAGGGAACACAAGGACACTGGATCCCCGACGACGGCTACGAGACATTGAGCCCTTGTAATGGCAGTTGTGAGAAGCTTCGCATTCGACAGAAAACCGTAATCGAGACTCGAATCATCGCCGGAGCATGTGTGTCTGGTTCTAACCGTCGACAAGATGACAACTCTGAACTCCTTCCCTGGACAAGTGAAGAAACCATCTAATAATTGCATTTTCCCCCTCTAATTTAAAATGCAATAGCAACAAGGCAGTATCATGAAGAAAGTATGTAAGGAGAGATCTGTAAAGTGGTAAAGGTGAAGAAAGTGAAAATGTGTGTAGGATATATAGTAGCAGTAGCAGATCCTCCCAAGGCATTGGGTCCGGGGGTGCAAACTAGAGGTGTTGGTGCTAGGAGGACAAAGAAGGCTCCATATATCATGACATCCCCTTGTAGCTGTGTAAAAGGATAGATAAGGAAAATAAAAATGAAAGGAGGATGGGAAGGATAAAAGGGTGGGAAAAATGCAGGCATGTTATAAAAAACACGACCCTAACTAGGGCCAAGAGGGAGAGGTGAACAGAACACCTCCCCAACGCCCGTCCCCGTCCTGGGTTGAGTGGAAACTGGTAGGCGACTAGCCTGAAAAATTAACCGCCAGCCAAAACAAGTCGCTAAGAAGACAATTGTAAACAATGTGTTGGAAAAAATGGCAAAATGAAAATGTTTAGAAGGAATAAAGTGCAGGCAGTAAGGCTGTTTGGGGCCTAGGGGCCGGGAGGGCGTGCTGCTCCCCCAGGTACTATATGTAACAGCATTAATTCTGAAAAAAAGTCAATGAATTAGCAGTAAGGCTCTGCAGGTCTTCAAGAAACATATTCATCAATGCAACTATTGCTAAAACTTATTGAGTACAAAGATTTTTTTTTTAAGAACTCATCTGGCGACTGCCTACTTGGGCATTAGTCGCCGTATTAAAACTGGCCTAGTTCTAGGCTACTTTAAAATAAAATTAAAGAGACGAAAAACACCCCAAAAAGGGGAAAAGGAAGCAAGCTCCTGCGACGGGGGAAGGTCCCCCGGCGCAGGAGTGTGCAACCTAAAGGGAAAAAAAACAAAAGCAAAGAACAAAACAAAACAAAAAAACAAACCCTGCTTAAATAATAGGGAGAAGGCTGGGGATGCGGAGATTCCAATGCCCCGAGAGCACTCAGGGGATTTGTGAGTCGCTATAGATCACAATCCGGTCTCCGAACCGGGCACGTCGCGTAATCTCCCGTACCGAGTGGTGTATTGCCACCAGCTCAGCCGTGAAGACAGACGCAGCGCCTGGCAGAGCCCCGCTGACTTCAAACAGAGAGGATACGGAGTGGAAGCCGACCCCCTCTTGGGATTTGGAGCCATCCGTATACACTGGCACGGTCCCAGCGTGACACGAGGTGTGCTCCAAAAAGGTCGAACGCAATACTCCCGGGGCCGTACAAGCTTTGCGAGCAGAGGCGTGGTGACAAATAGCCAAATGTGGTACCCTCTAGGGTGGCGTCCTGGGCAGAACCAGGGGCGCCACCGGCCCGAGAGCTATATCTAGCTCTCGAAGGAGTTTCCTGGCCCTAAACCCAAAGGGCTTAGGGTATGACTGGCTTGTCGGCGGCATAGACATCGTCGAAATCAGCTGCGGATGCAGTGAAAGCTGTTGGCAACTGAGGGAGGCGCCGGGCTCACGCGTACAGGCGAGTGATGCACTGCACGCGGCGCAGAGCCAGTGGCATCTAACAAGCATCGACCAGCAGGCTCTCAATGGGAAAAGTGCGGAAGGTACCGGTCGCAAGGCGAAGGCCGGTGTGGTGGATCGAATCCACCTTCCGCAATAAACGCTCGGCTGCGGATGTATAAAACTCGCATCCGTAGTCGAGCTTCGAACGAACAAGGGATCGATAAAAAAGTAGGGCAGTAGCCCTATCAGCGCCCCAAGCGCTGAACGTCACGGAACGGAGAATGTCCATGGCGCGGGTACAAGAGACCCTAAGGCTGAGAATATGAGCCTCCCAGGTGAGGCGTCGGTCGAATACAAGACCAAGGAAACGGTGCGATTCCACCACATCCAGGCGCACCCCATTAAGAAACAAATCTGGGTCGGGGTGAAACCGTGGATGGCGGCAGAAGTGAACCACCTTAGTCTTGGCCAAAGAAAACCGAAACATGTGAGATTCGGCATAGCGAGAGACACGGTTCAATGCCTGTTGGAGTGGACACTCCAGAGTTGAAATCTGGGCCACGCCAAAAGAGATCGAAAGGTCATCCACGTAGAGCGTAGCGAGAACATCTTCCGGCAGCACCGAGGTGATGCCGTTGATGCTCAGGGCAAAGAGTGTGACACTGAGGACACTTCCCTGCGAAACACCACCTTCCTGCTCCTTTGGGCCGGAGAGGGCTCCCCCCACCCGTACGCGGAATCGACGATCTCGCAAAAATTAAGATATAAACATTGGGAGGCGTCCCATCGCCCCCATCGTGTGGAGAGTCTACATGACACCGTATCGCCATGCGGTATCATAGGCCTTCTCCAGGTCGAAAAACACCGTGGCGTAGTGCTGTCTACGAAGGAAAGCCTCGCAGACGGCATTTTCCAGTCGGAGCAGAGCATCCGACGAGGAGTGGAACTTGCGGAAGCCGCACTGTGCACAAGACAAATGGCGCAACTCACTCACAGTAAACTTGTCGTTGAAGGGTTCTCCGCCTCTGGAGGTAAAGTCCAGCCGGCGGCCTTCCGCGAAATCACGACGTGCATTGAATGCTGGCGGAGCAGCATCCCGGCTAGAGAATGCGGAAAAAGCGGTCACTAAGGAATCCGCCACGGACGCGGGGTCCGAGATTGCGGTCCCATTCTCCTGGAGAACGAGAGGGGGGTCCTGCGAGAACTTGCCCCGAATCCTTTTGACTCGCTTCCACACCTCTGCTAGAGGGGTCTTCCCGTTAAGTGAAGACACGTATACCCGCCAAGAGGAGCGGCGGGCGTGCTTCGAAATATACCGGAACCTAGCCCTAGCCCGACGAAATTCAGCGACAGTGAAATCGTTCGGGCGGCGCATGTAGGCATAACGCTTCTGTTTGAGAGCCGTCTCACACTCGGCCGACCCCCATGGGAGTGGTCGGCGTGCAAAACGGCCAGACGTAGGAGGAATAGTAGTCAGGCCCACGGCGATGAGGTTGCCGGAGAACTCAACGGCCTCATCTACCGACCTAAACTCCTCGACTGAGATAGAGAATTCAGTCATTTCCTGAAATGTGGACCACCGCTGTGGGCTCTCAGGCGGCAGTTGCCCTGAAAATGATATTTGAATGGGAAAGTGATCACTACCATTGACCAGCCCCCAATCAAAATTAGGCTGTGCATCCCAAGAGCACAAAGATAGATCGGGGCATGAAAATGAGGCGGTTCTCGGACAGTGATGCGTAAACTCATCCACGTTTAGGACACCCATCTCAAGCTCTTCGATTAGATCGGCAAGGACTTGTCCCCTGGGATTTATGGAATAATCTACCAGAGAGGCTGACTGCCGTTCAGATCTCCAAGCAAGAGATAGGGCCTCGGCAACCGTGCCACGACGCAGCGGAAGTCCCCCGCGTCGAAGTCAGCTGATAGTGGAATGTACGCAGAAATGATAGTATACCTCCTATCCAGGTGCAGCTGCACAGCCACTGCCTGAAAGGAGGTATTTAAAGAGAAAGGAAGAACGGAGACATCATGCCGGGTGTAAACCGCACATCCCCCAGCCCGGCCATCCCGCGGTGGTGGGGTCGCAAGACCATTATACCCCGGGAGGGCGGGCAGGGGGCACGCGCCTAGCATGGTCTCCTGCAAAAAGATAGCTAACGGGGAATGGGACGAGACGAGCCTCCACAGCTCCTCCCAGTTGACCTGGAGTCCACGGCAATTCCATTGAAGGAATATGCCCTCCAGGCCTAGCTTGGAGGAGACGCACGGGACCTCCTCGAACAGAAGACCCTAACGGGAATGGCAGAACCCCGGGCGCTGTTGCCTTCGAGGACTTATTGAGGGAGGTTGGGCTCGCCATGCGAGCCTTTTCTTCCCTCTGCCTCGAAACCTTAGGCGGGCGTTGCGGCTTCGGAGGCGGGGAGGCCCTCTTTTCGAGGAACTACCGTCTCCGAGCCACTCTCTCCACCACTAGGCGTAGGCGAAGGAGCCGAAGCTCCTTTGTTGCTGTCCTCCTTTCGGGGGACAGCTTTAAGAACCCCGAAAGATGGCCTCTAGCCTAGCGACCATCTTCATGGGTGTTGCCTCCTGTGAGTCTAACGACTCGGTGGAGTCGCGTGGCCGTTTCGCCTTACGGGAAACGGTCACGCTGGGGGAAGAGGGGGGAGCCCTGGTTTTAGCCGGGGCTGGGTGTGAACCCTTTTTGCCGCCAGCTTTACCAGGGAAGCACCCGGGTTGAGTAGAGCCCGCAGAAGGGCTCCGAATGGGCGCAGAAACAACCGTGCTCGTTGGCCTGGATGGGCCAGGAGCAAAGGGTGCTTTTCTAACTATTGAGGCATATGAAGTCCCAGGCAGAGCCGGGCGCGCCAGGACCAAGTCCTTAGCCTCGCGGAATCCGAGTCGATCCTGGGCCTGAACGGCCAGGATTTCTTTCTCAAGGAAATATGCACCACATTGCTTCGAAGAAGCGGGGTGCGGCCCTCCGCAATTGACACACTTGGCCACACACGATTTGGACTTATCGTGTGCGGCCTTGGAGCAATTTATACAGACTTCGGGTGACCCCGACTATGCACGTCTACAAGAACGATTCGTATATCCGAAACGGTGACAGTAATAGCACCGCCGCGACAGTGGCACGAATACCTTCACGCGGTAGCGGTACCAACCGGCACGCACCGACTCAGGGAGCTTGTCACAGTCGAACGTGACCAAGAGTGTAGGGGTGGGTCTCGAGGCTCCTCCCTGTTTTCTCATCACGCGTTCGACCTTGACCGCCCCATGGTCGGCCAGGGAAGGTCATTACGCAAAATCTAGACGGGATAGAGAATTTTGGTTTTCAAATTCGGATTCAGCGCCCTCAAACTAATTAGAAACACTTATGCACGTGTCTGTAACAAACAAAAAGTTAAAATTTTTTGCCTAGTATTGTAGTAGTTTGGTTGTCCGCCTCCCCTCCCCTATGTCTAATCTTTTTCTTCTTTTGCAGAATGTGTGTGTGTGTGGATCGTGTGATCACCGTCTTTGCTTTGTGTGGGGGGACTCGATGGATCTCTATCGTGCTCCCCCATTCATCTCCTGTTTTCTTTTTGGGCGGATTCTTTCAGCAAATATCTTTAGTGTAATAGTTTGGAAGTCATTAGTTGTGACTGAAGAAGGAAAACCGCCTGGACGGAGGATAGGTGAGTGAAGATTGTGTGAGAGTGGATATGGTTGAATGAGTTAGGAGTAAAGATGTTTGAGTGTGGCAGTGAATAGGTGACTGAATGTGCCTTCTCTTTTCCAGTTCCGTGGTACCGATTGTCGCCGACATCTGGCTTTCAGAGACGGCTGAAGCCAATCCTGACCCTCGCAAGTGCGCCTACCTTTTGGGGCAATTTTCTAAGGTGTAGACCTTGGCCAGCACCTTCCAGTCTCCAGGGAGTGGTTGAAGCAGCGTCCAACCGACTGTGACCCAGCAGTTGGGACCAACAAGCGTCCCAGCTACCCAGAATCCTCGGCTTTGCCGAGTCCTGGACCCCTCAGAATCCCGCAGAAAGTGATCCACCTCCCACTTTCTCCAATACGTCTCACTCGATTAGATAGTTAAGGGTGCACCCATCTTTCGCGATATCTTGGTTTTAATATTCGTTTGCGTGGCCAAGATCTTATGTAAGGCCTTTTGTAAATATATACGTGTGGTGGTTGGCCAGAGTATTGTAAGGCCAACTGTATATATATATATGTGTAATGTATTTTGGTTTAGGTTGAGGGTTATATAATATTTGGGGTTGATTATTTTGCTAGAATTACGGTTTCTAAATTAAATTTAGAAAATACTCTCTCTCCTCAATACCCTCTTCTTGAACCACCGAGCGGACCTTGTCAGGGCGGCGGGAATTTTTGGCTGGGGACTCGCGATCCCGCCGCTACAGTATAATCAATATATGACAAAAAAACATTTTTTCTGAAACAAATAATTTTACTATTAAAGATATATACAAGGTATCTAATTCAAATTGCCAAAGCCACAGGGCACATTGGTTTGGTAGTTCAAATTGGATAATGTTTATGTGTGTTATTTCTTAAAACCTCGACCATATAATTATAAAAACATGGTTAGTGTTGTAAATTTCTGGAAAGAAACTTTATTTTTACATTGAAAAAGATCAAGTGTGCAAAAATCTACACAAAATTGACAAAGAATATTCACAACTACAGCTAAACTTCAAAATATAAATAGTGTTCATCTTATTGTAAGGAAACTATTCCACTCAATTGATAATAAGGAATGACAAAACTTGTACGAGATAACAGTGATAGTGGTTGGTGTACAGTCAGCCCATCAAATGATGTCAAACACACATCATCACTGCAAATTACACCATCATTACCCTCATGTAGTCTATGTCTCTATGACACTATGGAGCATTTTTTTTTTTTTTAAGAGCTCATCTGGCGACTGCCTACTTGGGCATTAGTCGCCGTATTAAAACTGGCCTAGTTCTAGGCTACTTAAAAATAAAATTAGAGAAAAAAAAACACCCCAAAAAGGGGGAAAGGAAGCAAGCTGGTGCGTCGGGGAGAGGTCCCCCCGGCGCAGGAGCGTGAAACCAAAGGAAAAAAAAAAAAAAACTCCTTGCTTAAATAATAGGGAGAAGGTCGGCCTCCCCCAATAAGTCAACAAGTCCACAAGTCAATGTGCACGAATCTGTCCCGAGTACAAGGGACAGGCGGTAGCGACCCCGCCCCCACTATGGAGCAGTGTATGCGCCACAGACAACCAATCAGATCCAGGATGGACAGGCATACTTCACAAATAAAAATAGACACGATGTTACCTGCTCATTGCCTCGCTGTGTCGGCTTACGAGTTAACGATATGTCTATTTTTAGAAGTCTTAACTCGTTTGCCTCACAGCTGCATTCATGTTTCTTTTGTGCTTTAGAAATCAATTAAAAGGTAATACATAATTTCCAGGTGTAAAAGAGACTGAATAAAGAAAATGTTTTTGGTCTTTATAATTTAAGAGCCCATCTGGTAACTGCAAACTGGGGCAAAAGTTGACATAATCAAGCTATAAAACAAAAAACAAGATAAGTAAAAAAGCAACAAAAAGGAAATGTATTTTGGCATTGGCGATAGGCCCGCCTACAAAGAGTCAAATAGAGTGGAGGAGGCCAGTTTCCTTCAAAAAGTCATAGTCCAAGTCTGTGTACACGACCCCGTCCCTAGTACAAGGGACAGGTGGTAGCGAAGATCACCAAGACTGGGACATTCAATAAGAATGTGCTGAACAGTCCGGGAGACAACGCAGTCGTCGCAGGCAGGCGCTCCATCAAATGGCGGTTCGTCCCTCGAAAGTGGCGAATTCGGAGAGGACAGAAAGCAACTTGAAGCCGTCGAGGCATTGGGGGATAGGTCCATGGGAACAGTCGCGGTGTAATGAAGGAAGCTCGAAGGAGTTTCCTAGCCCTAAACCCAGAGGACAAATGGTATGACTGGCGTCTCTCGGCGGCATCCGTACCGTAAATATAAGTTGCGGATGCAGTGAGAAGTGTAATTTCATAATTTGTCTTTACTACTCTAACTTTTTAATGACCAAAGTAACCTCATTGTAGCTCTGCCTTAATTGACTCACCATTTTTTTTCCCCCTATAAATGTACCTTTTAATACAATTGTTTAATTTTATCCAACATACATTTAGAGCCCACAGCCTTGGTTCTAATTTTCCTATGTGGAATATTCATATTCTGCCTACCAATTAACTGCTTAAACATTGTCTTATATTCCTCTCTACCCGAGGTTTTCTTCCCCCTCGAATGTTTACATTGATCTCTCATTTCCTGACCTGACCTCCCTCGCTAGTGTCCAAGCAAAGTCTCCAGGTATCTCAGCAGACCACTCTGATCTGCTTTTCATAAGGATGGGATATTAACCTTATTTATTCTCCTGAGAAACCTGTTTCATTTTAATTTCAATCTGATTTTGCAATGGTCACATTTCTCAAATTTCCCCCAATCCCTGTATTGCTAATAGTCTCTTCCTTACTTGTTATAACTAAATCCAATATATTATCACCCCTACTGGGTTGGTTTATTACCTTAGAATTACCCTGCACCAAATTAAAAATTCCTTACTCATGATAACCTACAAGGGCTTTCCAGTCTATATTTCTGTGTAATTAAAATCAGCCATTATGCACACATGATAGCTTCTACATACATGTTCTATCTCCTACCACGGAGGATATGAACGTTCCTTACTAAGATTTGGCAGTCTTTATAATAATCCTGTGTTATCTATTTATTTTTTTTAGAGTATTTTCACAACAGTGGAGACTGTCCCTAATATAAATAATTAGCTCTCCTCCCATTCCTATCTTTATGAAACATTATAACCTGAAAAATCAAACGATTACTCTATTATCGCAATAACATCAAAATTCTCTACACTTAGTAGCCCTCTTAACAAATCCATCTTATTCCTTATGCCTACTATTTGTGTATTATTATTTCATTGTATCATTCTTGATGATTTTACCATTACTACACTCTACTCTCCTAGTCGTCGGCTTATTTCCCTGCATGTCCCTTCCTACATTTATCTGAATGTCCTCACCCTTACCTGCCTAATCCTCTTTACCCTAACAGCCTATACTTATAGTTCCTTGAAACAGCCAATCAACACTAACATTCTTGCATCTTGAGTGCAACCCATCTATTGCATACGAATCTTCCCTTAAAAAAAACTCACTTCACATATCCAAAAACACTAGTCTCATACTATCACTGCCTACTATAAGCATATGTAAAATTCCTGACACTACCTATCTCCTACTACTATCCTGAAACTTTCCTAAAGAAAAAATCCTTATATCTAGACTCTAGCTCCTCTGACCTAGTTATCCCTATGTCATTCACTCCCACATGTAAAACAACTGCATCCATTTCAGCACTCTTCACTCTCCTTTCAATTCTCTCACTCACATTCGCATTATGTGCAACTGGCAAACAAACACTCATTCTTCTCTTCGCTCATGTTCACAAAATATCCTGCTAAAATACCTAACGTTTGAATCACCCACCAGAAACACTTCACATGCACCTATAACTGCCCCTTCTCTTAGGTCTTTTAAGAGACAACCTATTATTACAATAAGCACAGACCTACACACTCTACCTAGTTCTACTATCACCAGCAGCTCTACTTTCATCTGGAACAGGAGATGCCTCACAACTCTACCGTGTCTTGGTCCATCCTTGGTCAGATAGGTGACATGAGCTGGAGTATCTAATTTAAAGATGTTTCATTACTGGGAAATGTGGCACTATGTGCTGTTGCACCTTTTCCAGGCGTGGTTCATTCCTGGGCAGAAGAGGCATCATGTCTTGGAGCATCTTATTTAGTTAATCAAGATTAATTTCCAGGCACATGTTTAGCATGGCATACTATCAGGGTTCATTCCCTAGCAAATGGAGCACTATATGAGTTCCAGTCAGAGTTCTTCCCTTTCAAAAGCCCAATTCCTCATTATACTTTTCATTTGGTGAATGACCAGCAAATGGTAAAATAACCAGCATTATCTTTTTGGTTTTGGTTAGAAGCAAGACTCGATATTATTTCCAGCATATCTGCATCCAATTTAACCAAAAAAAGCAGACATTTGAAAAATGCAAGTGGTACTTTATCACCAGAGACCCACAATCATAAAAGTGCAAAAAAATCTTACAAAATAAACAAATAGTTCTACATCTTACCTTGGACATTTAAGACTCTTTCCACAGATACTTTGTAAAGCTTCTTCTTACGAAGTTCGGCTCTAATTCTCATAACTTGATCAAGGTAGGGGGAGACAACCCCAATGCTTTCTTGATTAAGCTGTCCCCACAGCTTTACTGGCCAAGATTTGCAAATCTCCACTACTCTTTCACAAACTTCTAGTACCTGCAACATGAACATACTATTTGTCTATCTCAGAATAAATTAGGGGGAGAAGTCAGGATATCAGCCCACAAGTAGGTGTGAACTACAACTTATTGGTGCTACTTTAACATGTGGTCTACGTCTCATGGTATAATCTTATTATCTGTGCTTAGCTTTTCCCCACTTTGAACCTAAATGGTCATGAAATGGGTGGAGGTCAAAGCAAGAATTAAATGAGAGACGTTAGTAGTGAGATTTTAGTCACTCCTTGAATACTTTGCTGGAAAATATTGAGAAAAGATGAGGCAGATTTGTTTGTGGCATAGCTTCTTTTCTTTCTTTTTTTCTAATTTAAATTTAAAGAGACCATCTAACGACTGCCAACTAGGGCAAAAGTCACTGTAATTAGCGGACAGCTTAATACTAGGCTATATTAAAAAAAAAATTAAATAAAGATTAAAAAGGGAACAAAGGGAGGACAAACTAAAAAACAAACAAACAATAGCAGCAGAAAGGAGACGCCTCCGAGGTCGGGTGCAGGAGCGCCTCCACCTGGTGTAGGAAGATGTGACCTACAACAGTCAAATAAAATGGAGCAAGCAAGCCTCATCCCCAAAATCATATAATCCGCAATTCTGTAGGTACGAACCAGTCCAAGGGAAACGCGGTAGTGACCCCGCTTGTCCAAATACCGGAACAGGTAACGTGCGCGAAGATCACCGAGATTAGGATATTCAAAAAGAATGCGCCGAACAGTCGGGGGCGGGGGATTTTTTTTTTTTTTTTAAGAGCTCATCTGGCGACTGCCTACTTGGGCATTAGTCGCCGTATTAAAACTGGCCTAGTTCTAGGCTACTTTAAAATGAAATTAAAGAGAAAAAAAAAAAAGAACACCCCAAAAGGGGGAAAGGAAGCAAGCTGGTGCGTCGGGGAGAGGTCCCCCCGGCGCAGGAGCGTGCAACTAAAGAAAAAAAAACAAACAAAAAACAAAACAAATGCAAAAAAACAACAAAAAAAAACAAACAAACCTTGCTTAAATAATAGGGAGAAGGCCGGCCTCCCCCAAGAAGTCAACAAGTCCACAAGTCAGTGTGCACGAATCTGTCCCAAGCACAAGGGACAGGCGGTAGCGACCCCGCCCATCCCGGTACTGGGACAGGTATCGTGCGCGAAGATCACCCAGACTGGGACATTCGACAAGAATGTGCCGAACAGTCTGGGGGACGACGCAGTCGTTGCAATAGGGCGCAGGCGAGCGCTCCATCAGATAGCGATGCGTCACACGAGTGTGTCCGATTCGGAGACGACAGAAAGCAACCTGAAGCCGCCGCGGCATTGGGGGATAGGTCCATGGGAACAGTCGTGGCGCAATGGCACGCAACTTTAAGTTCCCTTCGACCGTCTCCCATCTTCTTTGCCAAGCAGTCCGAAGAGCTGCCCGTATTCTTGCCATGTAGTCGGTGTGAGGAAGAGCGAAACGCTGGTCCGGTCGCAGAGTCCTCGCGGACTCTTTGGCGCCCTCATCGGCGCGCTCATTCCCCGCAATTCCTACATGTCCAGGAACCCAGCAGAAGATAATCTCGACATCTGCCCGGCTCGCCAAAACCGTGGCGTCACGGATATCGCGAACCAGGGGATGCGGAGATTCCAATGCCCCGAGAGCACTCAGGGCGCTTTGTGAGTCGCTATAGATCACAATCCGGTCTCCGAACCGGGCACGTCGCGTAATCTCCCGTACCGAGTGGTGTATTGCCACCAGCTCGGCCGTGAAGACAGACGCAGCGCCTGGTAGAGCCCCGCTGACTTCAAACAGAGGGGATACGGCGTGGAAGCCGACCCCCTCTTGGGACTTGGAGCCATCCGTATACACTGGCACGGTACCAGCGTGACACGATGTGTGCTCCAAAAAGGTCGAACGCAATACTCCCGGCGCAGTACAAGCTTTGGGAGCAGAGGCGTGGCGACAAATAGCCAAATGTGGTACCCTCCAGGGTGGCGTCCTGGGCAGAACCAGGGGCGCCACCGGCGGCATAGGCACCATCGAGATCAGCTGCGGATGCAGTGAGAGCTGTTGGCGACTGAGGGAGGCGCCGGGCTCGCGCGTACAGGCGAGTGATGCACTGCACGCGGCGCAGAGCGAGTGGCATCTCCCCAGCATCGACCAACAGGCTCTCAATGGGGGAAGTGCGGAAGGCACCGGTTGCAAGGCGAAGGCCGGTGTGGTGGATCGAATCCACCTTCCGCAATAAACGCTCGGCTGCGGATGCATAAAACTCGCATCCGTAGTCGAGCTTCGAGCGAACAAAGGATCGATAAAAAAGTAAGGCGGTAGCCCTATCAGCGCCCCAAGCGCTGAACGTCACGGAACGGAGAATGTCCATGGCGCGGGTACAAGAGACCCTAAGGCTGCGAATATGAGCCTCCCAGGTGAGGCGTCGGTCGAATACAAGACCAAGGAAACGGTGCGACTCAACCACATCCAGGCGCACCCCATTAAGAAACAAATCTGGGTCGGGGTGAAGTCGTGGATGGCGGGAGAAGTGAACCACCTTAGTCTTGGCCAAAGAAAACCGAAACCTGTGCGCTTCGGCATAGCGAGAGACGCGGTTCAATGCCTGTTGGAGTCGACGCTCCAGAGTTGGCATCTGGGCCGCGCCAAAAGAGATCCAAAGGTCGTCCACGTAGAGCGTAGCGAGAACATCTTCCGGCAGCACCGAGGTGATGCCGTTGATGCTCAGGGCAAAGAGTGTGACACTGAGGACACTTCCCTGCGGGACACCCTCTTCCTGCTCCTTTGGGCCGGAGAGGGCTCCCCCCACCCGTACGCGGAATCGACGATCTCGTAAAAATTCAAATATAAAAATTGGGAGGCGTCCCCTCGCCCCCATCGTGTGGAGAGTCTCCATGATACCGTATCGCCATGCGGTATCATAGGCCTTCTCCAGATCAAAAAACACCGTGGCGTAGTGCTGTCTACGAAGGAAAGCCTCGCAGACGGCACTTTCCAGTCGGAGCAGAGCATCCGACGTGGAGTGGAACTTACGGAAGCCGCACTGTGCAGAAGACAGATGGCCTCCGCTGTCCAGGAAATAGGCTAATCTAACATTTACCAATTTCTCCATCAACTTGCACACGCAAGAGGTTAGAGAGATTGGGCGGAAACCGGTCGGAGTAGAGTGATCTCTCCCCGGCTTGCGAAAGGCGAGCACAGTAGCGATTCGCCAGGAGTCTGGGAGAAGACCTTCCACCCAGATCCTGTTGAACAAATCTAACAGAAAGGCCATGCCTCGCTCACCCAGGTGTCGAAGCATGGCGTACGGGACATCGTCCGGACCATGGGCGGTGTCCGCGCACGAAGCGAGAGCGGAACGCAACTCACTCACAGTAAACTTGTCGTTGAAGGGTTCTCCGCCTCTGGAGGTAAAGTCCAGCCGGCGGCCTTCCGCGACATCACGACGTGCATTGAATGCTGGCGGAGCAGCATCACGGCTAGAGAAAGCGGAAAAAGCGGTCGCTAAGGATTCCGCCACGGACGCGGGGTCCGAGATTGCGGTCCCATTCTCCTGGAGAACGGGAGGGGGGTCCTGCGAGAACTTGCCCCGAATCCTTTTGACTCGCTTCCACACCTCAGCTAAAGGGGTCTTCCCGTTAAGTGAAGACACGTATGCCCGCCAAGAAGAGCGGCGGGCGTGCTTCGAAATATACCGGAACCTAGCCCTAGCCCGACGAAATTCAGCGACAGTGAAATCGTTCGGGCGGCGCTTATAGCGCATGTAGGCATAACGCTTCTGTTTGAGGGCCGTCTCACACTCGGCCGACCACCATGGGAGTGGTCGGCGTGCAAAACGGCCAGACGTCCTAGGAATAGTAGTCAGGCCTACGGCGATGAGGTTGCCGGAGAAGAACTCAACGGCCTCATCTACCGACCTAAACTCCTCGACTGAGATAGAGAATTCAGTCATTTCCTGAAATGCAGGCCACCGCGCCCGCGCCAAGCACCACCGAGGTGGTCTCTCAGGCGGCAGTTGCCCTGAAAATGATATTTGAATGGGAAAGTGATCACTACCATGGAGGTCATCGACCACCCCCCAATCAAAATCAGGCTGTGCATCCCAAGAGCACAAAGATAGGTCAAGGCAAGAAAATGAAGCGGTTCTCGGACAGTGATGCGTAAACTCATCCACGTTTAGGACACCCATCTCAAGCTCTTCGATCAGATCGGCAAGGACTTGTCCCCTGGGATTTATGGAGTAATCTCCCCAGAGAGGATGCCTGCCGTTCAGATCTCCAAGCAAGAGATAGGGCCTCGGCAACCGTGCCACGACGCGGCGGAAGTCCCCCGCGTCGAAGTCAGCTGACGGTGGAATGTACGCAGAAATGATAGTATACCTCCTATCCAGGTGCAGCTGCACAGCCACTGCCTGAAAGGAGGTATCTAAAGAGAAAGGAAGAACGGAGACATCATGCCGGGTGTAAACCGCGCATCCCCCAGCCCGGCCATCCCGCGGTGGTGGGGTCGCAAGACCCTTATACCCCGGGAGGGCAGGCAGCGGGCACGCGCCTAGCATGGTCTCCTGCAAAGAAATAGCTAACGGGGAACGGGACGAGACGAGCCTCCGCAGCTCCTCCCAGTTGGCCCGGAGTCCACGGCAATTCCATTGAAGGAATATGCCCTCCAGGCCTAGCTCGGAGGAGACGCGGGGGCCCTCCTCGAATTGAAGACCCTCACGGGAATGGCCGTACGCTTCCCGGGGGCAGAACCCCGGGCGCTGTTGGCCGGACAAAGCGCTGAAGGCGCTGTCGCCTTCGAGGACTTATTGGGGGAGGTTGGGCTCGCCATGCGAGTCTTTTCCTCCCTCCGCCTCGAAACCTTAGGCGGGCGTTGCGGCTTGGGAGGCGGGGGGCCCTCTTTTCGAGGAACCACCGTCTCCGAGCCACTCGCTCCACCTCGGGGCGTGGGCGAAGGGGCCGAAGCTCCTTTGTTGCTGTCCTCCTTTCGGGGAACAGCTTTAGGAACCCCGGAAGATGGCCTAGCGACCATCTTCAGGGGTGTTGCCTCCTGTGAGTCTAACGACTCTGTGGAGGCGCGTGGCCGTTTCGCCTTACGGGAAACGGTCACGCTGGGGGAAGAGGGGGGAGCCCTGGTATTAGCCGGGGCTGGGTGTGAACCCTTTTTGCCGCCAGCTCTACCAGGGGAGCGCCCGGGTGTAGTAGGGCCCGCAGAAGGGCTCCGAATGGGCGCGGAAACAACCGTGCTCGTTGGCCTGGATGGGCCAGGAGCAGAGGGTGCTTTTCTAACTATTGAGGCATATGACGTCCCAGGCAGAGCCGGGCGCGCCAGGACCAAGTCCTTAACCTCGCGGAATGAGAGTCGATCCTGGGCCTGAACGGCCAGGATTTCTTTCTCAAGGAGATATGCACCACATTGCTTCGAAGAAGCAGGGTGCGGCTCTCCGCAATTGACACACTTGGCCACACACGATTTGGACTTATCGTGTGCGACCTTGGAGCAATTTACACAGACTTCGGGTGACCCCGATTTTGCACGTCTACATGATCGATTCGTGTGGCCGAAGCGGTGACAGTAATAGCACCGCCGCGGCAGTGGCACGAATGCCTTCACGCGGTAGCGGTACCAACCGGCACGCACCGACTCAGGGAGCTTGTCACAGTCGAACGTGACGAAGAGTGTAGGGGTGGGTCTCGAGGCCCCTCCCTGTTTTCTCATCACACGTTCGACCTTGACCACCCCATGGTCGGTCAGCTCTAGGGTGATGTCTTCTATGGAGTAGTCAACGAGTTCCCTCGCATAAACTACTCCTTTTACAAAGTTCATGGTAGAGTGCGGCGTCACACTCACCGGGGTGCCATGAAGTGTCCGAAGAGCACTTATCTTGGCCGCCTCGGCGGGATTCGCCGCATTCGCCAGAAGGCTCCCGTCCGAGAAACGGGTTACCTTCGGCTCTCTACCAATTGCACTAGCTAATCCTCTCCTCTGATGGATCATGTTGCCCTTGGACAACATGGTGCCATCAGTGGAGCGAATAACGAGGAAGCGTTTGAAGCCAGCGGGCTCGAAAACGCCAGGTAACCTCTGAATGAGGGGCACCGATGTCATCGAGGCTCCGCCCTGTGCACTCTTGGTCTTAGTCAGGGGCTCCGCACACGAGGGGGTAGAGGGGCCGCATGTGCCGATCTTGGCTTGGTCGCCTACGAAAGTGGCAGCAGACCCATCCGTCCCCGCAGCCCCCGCGGATGGAGAGGAGCCCCGAGTCTTTTTCGTCCTTTTAGTCTTCTTCTTTTTTGGAGAGGAGGGCGAGGAATGATTCCGCTTTTCACCTCCGCCGGCAGAAGCCCCTAGGCCAGATGGACCGGCCTCAGCCAGGTCCCTCTCCGAAATGGAGAAGGTCCTGGTTGTCGTAGGGGCACCTGTCGGAGGAGATCCCTCCCCTCCTTCTACTGCCTCGGAGCCCTCAGCCATTTGAGGAGGACCTTGCATAGGGGCGGACTCGGGTTCGGTGCTTGGCGCCGAGCCCGAATTCCCCCCCATGGAAGGCCCTACCGTCTGAGGCTGGGTCGGGGGGCGGGGGAGAGGGGCAACAAAGTTGTCACAAAAGGGTCAGGCGAGCGCTCCATCAAATGGCGGTGCGTCCCGCGAGTGTGTCCGATTCGAAGACAGAAAGCAACCTGAAGCCGTCGCAGCATTGAGGGGTAGGTGCATGGGAATAGTCGCGGCGTAATGGCACGCAACTTTAAGTTCCACTCGACCGTCTCGCATCTTCTTTGCCAAGCAGTCCCATTCCTGCCATGTAATCGGTGTGAGGAAGAGCAAAACGCTGGTCTGGTCGCACAGTCCTCGAGGACTCTTGGGCACTCTCAGTCCCCACAATTCCTACATGTCCAGGAACCTAGCAGAAGATAATCTCGACGTCCGCCCGGCTTGCGAAAACCGCGGCGTAACGGATATCGCGAACCATGGGATGCAGAGATTCCAATGCCCCGAGAGCAGTCGGGGCGTTTTGTGAGTCGCTATAAATCACAATCCTGTCTCTGAACTGGAAACGTCGCGTTGGCTACCGTACCGAGCGGTGTATTACAACCAGCTCAACTGTCAAGACAGACGCAGCAGGGAAAGAGCCCTACTGACTTAAAACACAGGGAATACGGCGTGGAAACTGACCCCCTCTTGGGACTTGTAGCCATCCGTATATACTGGCAAGGTTCTAGCGTGCCACGAAGTGTACTCCAAAAAGGCCGAACGCAATATTCTCGGGGCAGAGGCGTGGCAAAAAATAGTCAACGGTGAACCATCCAGGGTGGCGTCCTGGGCAGAACCAGGAGAGCCACAGCCCGAGAGTTATTTCGAGCTCTCGGAGTTTGCTAGCGGGTATGACTGGCGTCTCTCGGCTGCATAGGCACCGGCAAGATCAGCTACGAATACAGTGAGAGTTGTTGGCGACTGAGGGAGGCGCCGGGCTAGCGCCTAGAGGCGAATAATGAAATGTGCACAGAGTATAGGGAGTGGCATCTCACCAACATCGACAAATAAGCTCTCAATGGGGGACGTATGGAAAGCCACAGTCACATGGCGAAGGCCAATGTGGTGGATTGAGTCCACTTTCCAATATACACGCTCGGCTGCGGATACATAAAACCGGCAGCCGTAGTCGAGCTTCGAAGGAACAAAAGATCGATAAAAAACTAAGGCAGTAACTCCATCAGCACCCCAGGCGCTGACGGTCACGGAGCGAAGAATATCCATGGCGCGGGTACAAGACCCTAAGCCTGCGAATATGAGCCTCCCAAGCGAGGTGTAGGTCAAATAATAAACCAAGGAATAGGTCCGAACCCCATTTAGAAGCAAGTCTGGGTGAGGGTGGAGCGAAATGAGAGACGATCCTGGGCCTGAATGGCCAGGATTTCCTTCTCAAGGATATACACACCGCATTCCTTCGAACAAGTGGGGTGCAGCTCTCCGCAATTGACACACTTGGCCACACACGATTTAGACTTATCGTGTGCGGCCTTGGAGCAACTTACACAGACTTCAGGTAACCCCGACTTTGCACGTGGACAGGAGCGATTAGTATGGCCGAAGCCGTGACAGTAGTCGCCCCTCGCGGCAGTGGCACAAATGCCTTCACGCGGTAGCGATACTAACCGGCACGGTCGAAGGCGACGAAGAGTATAGGGGTGAGTCTCGAGGCCCCTCCGTGTTTCCTCATCACACGCTCAACCTTGGCCACCCCAAGTTCGGGCAGCTCTGAGAAGGTGATGTCGTGTATTAGGTAGTCGACGAGTTGCCTCACATAAACTACTCCTTTCACAAAGTTCATGGTAGAGGGCGGTGTCATACTCACCGGCGTGCCATCAAGTGTCCGAAGGGCAATTATCATGGTCGACTGGGAGGGATTGGATGCATTAGCCAGAAGGCTCTCGTCCGAGAAACGGGTCACCTTCGGCTCTCTACCAATCACACTAGCTCAGGCTCTCCCCTGATGAATCATGTTGCCTTTAACCAACATGCTGCCATCAATGGAGCGAATAACGAGGAAGCGTTTGAAGCCATCGGGCTCGCAAACGCGAGGTAGTCTGTGAAAGAGGGTCACCGACGTAATCAACCTCAGCTCTGCGTAGTTGCACTATTAGTCTTGGTCAGGGACTCCCCACCCGAGGGAGCACTGGAGCCGGACGTGGCGATCTTGGCTTGGTCGCATCCCGCAACGGCTCCCACGGAGGGAGAGGAGCCCAGAGTCTTTTTCCTATTCTTTGTCTTACGAGAGGATGGTGGGGAATGAACCCTCTTCTCTCTCCAGCCGGTTGGAGCTCCTAGATCAGATGGTCTGGCCTCGGCAAAATCGTTCTCCCGAATCAAGAAGGTTCTGGCTGTCACAGGAGCACCAGACGGGGGAGGAGATCCCTCCTCACTTGGTGAGGCCTCGGGAACCTGTGCACGTACAGTGTCCCCCTTTAAGCTTTTTATGCGCACCCGCAGGTCTTTGGAGGGCATCAAACGAGGGGCTCTCTCTGCCTTCCCTCGCCCCCCTAAGGAGGTTGGCCATATCGTGCCGCTCCCGGTCAATAGTGGGCCGCCTGATTGCCTTCTCGGCAGTCCCCTTGGAAAGCAGAGGGGAGAATACCACTGTGATGAGGAAGATGCCCAAAGGCGACTCCAGAGAAAGGGGTGAGGCGGAGTCCCCTCACTGGTGAAGGGGAAGTAAAGGGGGAAATTGATATTTTTTCATTAATGGGCATGGTGACCCTGGTCTTTTCGCGGGACGCAAACGCGGGCTTTTACCCGCTCGGCAAAGCCAGCTGCCTCCGACCTAGTGGCCTGGCAGCCTATCAGCCTGGTAAAGTGAGGAGATTAGCCTTATAGCCTTGAAGCCTCGATAGTCCTAAGATCATTATAAGTGACTATAATAGTTGAGCTCTACCAATAAATCGGCACCGGTCAAAATGTGTAATCGGTACATCACTACTGGTCACTAAACTCACATGTGTGAGCCATTGCTTTAATTCCAGAAACAAAATTAGCAAAGGTTTCACCAGATAATTTGATTCCTAGATTATAACTTAAATCTTTCATAAATCACAATTACTTTGGGTTTGTAATGTTCCTTCAAAACCTTAATAATATCAGGATATTTACAAGTCTCTGGCTCGTTTGGAGATAACAGACCCTTAGCTAAGGCAAAAACCTTAGGTTCCACCAAACTAAGAAAAGTTGATACTTTCTTCACCTATGGGATAGTGTTAGCTAGAAAAGAGTTCAACTCTACTAATATAGGTCTCAAAATCTTCAACTCCAGCATCAAAACTATAAATAGAACCTCTAAGATACATTTTCTTGAAAAAAAAACAACCTAAAAAATAGACATTTACACACACAAATAATGTAGCAACAACAGACGATGCACAAATCCTGAATCCTTAATGCAAAGGTAATCTATCAATATATATTATCAATTATAGCTATAGCGGGAACAACAATTAACAACACTCACCATAGATGATGTGACCTATCAGATATAGTAATGTGTCAGGATAAAAGTGTTAGTAGGGATTAGTGAATAGAGAATATTATTTAGGTTATGATAGAAACAGGTAGGGTAGAGTTGTTGTGCCTATAGTTTTGTCTTAAGTAGGTCATTGTTTATTATCATATAGTGGTGTTGTTGTGGAGTGAATGTGAGTGTGTTTGTAAGGCCATTCTCCCACCCCCTTTCTAGCGGACCTATCCCTCCCTCTGTAACAATGTGTGTGAATGGGGAGATGTTTATATATATATTGGATTTTGTGTTATATTTTGTTAAAAAAAATTTCTCTTTCCAGAAGCCACTTTATTTATTACTCTGATAATTTTTTTTAGAATATTCCTTTTGTAAGAGTGACTGATATTACAAAAATTTTGGAATAATTTAAATTGAATATACTACTAGTCCATAATTAATTTGTTTGGACGGAGGGCTTTTAATAGCCTTAAGACCGCAACCGGATCGCTTTATATTATATTGAGCTCAGAAGCACCAGGTCCTTTTAAATGGGTGCAATGACCTTTAGTCACAAGCAATGACAGCCAGAAAGATTTTCCCCTGGGGAAACATAAACCACGTGAAGCAAAGTCTTCTCTTGTTTCTTTGTATTTTTGTAAAAAAAAAAAATTATTGGTAGTATTCACACAAAGTGGTTTTTTTTTTGTATATATCGAGATTGTAAATATATTTATCCTTATTTTTGTAAATAAAGGACTGTATATACAATCTGTTTTATTTCTCCCTCGATTTCTCACGTCCGACTTAGTGTAGGAAGCGGGTTGGATAGATTGGGACTAGAGTGTAGGTTTGGGGCCCACTACAGTGTGTGACAGGCGTAGACTGGATACGTATTTCTACAGAACCTTAAGAGCCTAATTAGTATCAAAGTACCAATGACAGGGGTATAGTTAACCGCAACAATAGATCATGTCATTACATTAGTATTCCATAGCATTTTTAATTAATATGGAACGGTTCACCTGGCAACTACCACCAAAGCAAAGCCACCAAAATAACTCACTAGCCTATTCATAAGCGATATCAAAAGTTATAAAAAAGTGAATAAAAGAATCAACAATGAACTAATAACCCAAACAAATAGGATCCAGAATAGAGGAGAGAGTGGATATGTTGTGCTGTGGTGGGACAGTAAATGATGGCAGTGATGTGATTCACATGTGCAGGATGATGTATAAGGACCTACTTACTGTGCCAGGGCAAGGGGTGACCTGAGTATCTGTCTAATAGGTGGTCAGTTCTTGTTCACACTAAAAGTTCTGTGTCTGTGCTCAATCTCCCTGCCTCAATATCAGAAATCCAATGCCATATCCACTAGGCATGTGTGCCTTGGATTATGTGAGTGTAGGGTTTGCATACAATGCTTGCAACATCGCAACATGTTTTCACAGAGATGAATTGAGACTTGTTCATGTATTTACAATCTTGCTTTGTTTACAGCCACCTTTGTCACCTTTTATCAGAGCCTCGCTGGATGCCATTGTGCAAGGCCTGTTAACAATTCCTGTATGGATTTACCTCAGAATTATTGTAAAAAGCTGTTGAATTGGGATCCTGGACATCTTCACCCATTGCAGTGAAGAACGTGAGGGGATGATGGCGGGGGTGGGCTGAGGTTTTACCTCGAGGTTTCAGCCTCCCTTCATAGAAAAAAGTTGAGGTAAACTGTATAAATAAAAAAACAGAGGTCATGTGTCAAATTTACCTAGGTTGAGTGGACTTTTAAGAGCCCATCTGGCGACTACCTACGGGGGCAAAAGTCGCCGTACTCACACCCAACCTAATATTAGGCGAGATTAAAAACCAAATAATATATAAATAACAAAGATAAAAATAAGGAACAAAGAATAAGACTAGCTAAAAAAAAGAACAACAACAAATATACATAAAAAAATATATATTAGTCAACAAGAAGGAAGTGCGCTCCAGCACTGGCGAAATACAACAATGAGGTAAATAAATTAAAGGAGGCCAGCCTCCTACAAAAGGTCGTATAGTACGCAGTCAGTGTTCATGAACCATTTTTGGGGGCGAGACAAGCCGTACACAACACAGCCTACCACTAGGCTATATTAAAAAACAAGAAAATAACAAATAAAAACGCTAACAAAGGACAGAGACTAAAAAGATAGCAACAACAAGAAAACAAGGCAAGAAGAAAGCGCCCTACGGCGTCGGGGATAGGCTCGCCTCCCCCGGCGCAGGAACAGGCGACCTAAAAAAAAAGTAAAAACAAAAAAAGGGTCAAATAAAGGAGAAGAGTCCTCTTTGGCACCCTCATCAGCGTGCTCATGTGCAGTAACCCAGCAGAAGATAATCTCGACATCCACCCGGCTCGCTAAAACAGTGACGTCGCGGATATCGCGCACCAGTGGATGCGGAGATTCCAGACCCCCGAGAGCACTCAGGGCGTTTTGTGAGTCGCTATAAATCAGAATCCGGTCTCCGAACCGGGCACGTCGCGTTCTCTCGCGTACCGAGCGGTGTATTACAACCAACTCGGCCGTGAAAAGAGACGCAGCACCAGGCAGAGCCCCGCTGACTTCAAACAGAGAATATGGCGAGGGATCCGACCCCCTCTTGGGACAAGGAGCCATCTGCATACAGTGGTACGGTTTCAGCGTGACAAAAATTGTTCTCCAAAAAGTCTGAACAAAATACTCCCGGTGGTGTAGAAGCTTTGGGAGCCTAGGCGGGGCGACAAATAGTCAAAGGTGGTGCCCTCCTGGGCAGAACCAGCGGCGCCTCCGGCTCGAGAGCATTACCGAGCCCTCGGAGTTTCCTAGCCCTAAACTCAAAGGGCTTAGGGTATGACTGGCGTCTCTCGGCAGCATAAGCCCCATCGAGATCAGCTGCGAATGCAGTGAGAACTGATGGCAACTGAAGGAGGCGCCAGGCTCGCGCGTACAGCCGAATAATGCACTGTGCAAGGGGCAGAGTGAGAGGCATCTCCCCACCATCGACAAGTAGGCTCTCAATGGGGGACGTGCGTAAGGCACCGGTGGCCAGGCGAGGTCCGATGTGGTGGATCGAGTCCACCTTCCGCAATACACAATCAGCTGCGGATGCATAAAACTCGCATCCGTAGTCGAGCTTCGAACGAACAAAGGATCGACAAAAAAGTAAGGCAGTAGCCCTATCAGCATCACAGCTGCTGAACGTCACGAAAAGAAGAATATCCATGGCGAAGGTACAAGAAACCCTAGAGCTGCGAATATGAGCCTCCTAGGTAAGGCGTTGGTCAAATAAAAGAGCAAGAAAACGGTGCGAGTCTACCACTTCCGGGTGCATGCCATTGAGAAACAAGTCTGGGTGAGGGGGTAGCCGTGGATGGCGGCAGAAATGCACCCCCTTAGTCTTGGCCATGGAAAACAGAAGTCTGTGCGCTTCGGCATAACGAGAGACGACGTTTAATGCCTGTTAAAGTCGACGCTCCAGAGTTGGCATCTGAGCCACACGAAAAGAGATCGAAAGGTCGTCCAAGTAAAGCGTAGCGAAAACATATACCCGCAACACCGAGGTGATGCCATTAATGCTCAGGGCAAAGATTGTGACACTGAGGACACTTCCCTGCAGGACAAGCTCTTCCTGCTCTATTGGGATGGAGAGGGCTCCCCCCACCCATAGGCGGAATCAACGATCTCGCAAAAACTCAAATATAAAGATTGGGAGGCGTCCCCTCGCCCCCATCGTGTGGTCTCTATGATAGCATATCGTCATGCGGTATCATAAACATTCTCCAGATTGAAAACACCGTGGAGTAAGGCTGTCTACGAAGGAAGACCCTGCAAACGCCATTTACTAGTCGGAGCGAGTGGAGCTTGCGGAAGCCGCACTGTGCAGAAGACATATGGCCTCCGCTGTAGAGAAAGAAGGCTAATCTAACATTTACCAATTTTTCCATCAACTTGCACACGCAGGAGGTTAGAGAGATTAGGCGGAAACCGGCCGGGATAGTGATCTCTCCCCGGTTTGCGAAAAGCGAGCGCAGTAGCAATTGGCCAGGAATCTGGGAAGATACCCTTTACGCAGATCCTGTTGAACAAATCCAACAGAAATGCCATGCCTCGATACCCTAGGTGTCGAAGCATTCTGTATTGGACATCGTCTGAACCAGAGGCGGTGTAGGCGCAGGAAGTGAGAGCGGAGCGCAACTCACTCAAAGTAAACCTTTCGTTGGAGGGTTCTCCGCCTCTGGAGGTAAAGTCCAGTCGGAGGCCTTCCGCGACATCACGAGGCGCATTGAATGATGATGGAGCAGCATCCCAGCTAGAGAATGCGGAGAAAGCGGTCGCGAAGGATTCCACCACGAAAGTGGGGTCCGAGAGTGCGATCCCATTCTCCTGGAGAAGGAGAGGGGGATGCTGTGGGAACTTGCCGTGAATCCTATTGACGCGATTCCACACCTTTGAAAGAGGGGTCTTCCCTTTAAGCGAAGGCACGTAGGCCCACCAAGAAGAGAGGCGGATGTGTTTCGAAATATACCGGAACATAGCCCTAGCTCGACGAAATTCACCGACAAAGAAGTCGTTCGGGCGGCAATTATAGATTATATAGGAATGACAGTTCTGTTAGAGGGACGCCTCACACTCAGATGACCACCACGGGAGTGGTCCACGTGCAAAACGGCCAGACGTTCTAGGAATAGTAGTTAGGCCAAAGGCGATGAGGTTGCCAGGGAAGAACTCAACGGCCTCATCTACCGACTTAAACTCCGACTGAGATAGAGAAATCAGTCATTTCCTGAAATGCGGACCACCGCGCCGAAACGGCAGCGGCCAAGAAAATGATATTTGAATGGGAAAGTGATCACTACCATGGAGGTCATGGACCACCCCGAAACCAAAATCAGGCTGTGCATCCGGAGAGCACATGGATAGATAGAGACAGAAATATGAAGCGGTTTTCGTGCAGTGATGTGTAAACTCATCCAGATTTAGGACACCTATCTCCAACTCGTCGATCAAGTGGGCAAAGACTTGCCCCCTGAGATTAATCGAATAGTCTGTTGTGATTTCCGAGGAAGAGAAAGGGCATCGGCGACCGTCACCGTCGAAGTCGGTGACGGTGGAATGTACGCGGAAATAACATTATACCTCCTATCCAGTTGCGGCTGAACAACTACTGCCTGATATGATATAAATATGATATGGTGTAAATCGCGCATCCTCCAGCCCGGCTCCAATCCATTGGTGGTGTAGTCGCAAAACCATTATGCCAAGGTCGGGTGGGCAGGGGACACCCGCCCAGCATGGACTCCTGAAAAAAGATAGCTAGCAGGGAATGGGAGGAGACGAGCCTCCGCAGCTCCTCCCAGCTGGCCGGAGTTCGCTGCAATTCCATTGAAGGAATATGCCCTCCAGGCCTAGCTCGGAGGAGATGCAGGGGCCCTCTTCGAAGAGAAGACCCTCACGGGAATGGCCATACGCTCTTCAGAGGAAAACTCCGTGCGCCGTAGCCGAACTATGCGCTGAAGGCGCTGACTCCTTCGAGGACTTATCGGGGGAGGTCGGGCTCGCCATGTGAGTCTTTTCCTACCCCCGCCTCGAAACATAAGGGAAGCGGCTTCAGGAGGTGGGGGGGGGGCTCTTTTGGAGAATCCACCGTCTCCAAGCTACCCAGCCTACCACTGGGTGTGGGTGAAGGAGCTGAAGCTCCTTTATTGCTGTCCTCCTTTCGGTGGCAGCTTTAGAATCCCCGGAAGATGGCCTCACGGCCTCCTTTTAGTCTAACAACTCGGTGGAGACGCCCGGCCGTTCGCCTTACGGGAAACGGTCATGCTGGGGGAAGGGAGGGAAGCCCTAGTTTTAGCTGGGGCTGGGTGTGAACCCTTTGTGCCACCAGCTTTACCAGAGGATCGCCCAGGGTGGGTAGAACCCACGGAATGGTTATGAATAGACGCGAAAACGAACGTGCTCGTAGGCCTGGAGGAGCCAGGAGCAGAGGGTCTTTCTTAACATTGACGTCCCAGACAACGCCAGACCCGCAAGGACCATGTCATTAGTCTCGTGAAATGAGAAAAGATCCTGAGCCTGAACGGTCAGGATTTCTTTCTCAATTAGATATGAACATTTCTTCGAAGAATCGGGGTGCGGCTCTCCGCAATTGACACACCTAGCCACACACGATTTGGACTTATCGTGTGCGGCCTTGGAGCAACTTACACAGACTTCGTGTAAACCCGACTTTGCGCGTCTACAGAAGCGATTAGGATAGCCGAAGCGGTGACAGTAATAGCACCTCCGGTGGCAGTGGCACGAATGCCTTTACGTGGTAGCGATACCAACCGACACGCAGCGACTCAGGGAGCTTCTCACAGTCGAACGTGACGAAGAGTGTAGGGGTGGGTCTCAAGGCTGCTCCCTTTTTTCTCCTCTCACGTTCGACCTTGACCGCTGAATGATCGGCCAGCTCTAAGGTGATCGGCCAGCTCTAAGGTGATGTCATGTATGGTGTAGGCCAAGAGCTCCCTCATATAAACCACTCATTTAGCGAAGCTCGTGGTAGAGTGCGGCGTCAAACTCACCGGCGTGCCATAAAGTGTCCGAAGGGCAGTAATCATTGCCGCCTCGGAGGGGTTGGAGAAACGGGTCACCTTCAGCTCTAAACCCATCAGGCTAGCTAGTGCTCCCCTTTGATGGATCATGTTTCCCTTGGCCAACATGCTGCCATCAGTGAAGCAAATAAAGAGAAAGCGTTTGAAGGCAGTGAGCTCGAAAAAAATAGGTTATGTCTGAATGCGAGGCCCCGACGTAATCGATGCTACGCTCTGCGCACTGGGAAATTGGTCTTTGTCTGGGACTCCCAGCCCGTGGTAGCGGTGAACTTCACGGACGAAATATCCATGACGTGGGTACAAGAGACCCTAGGGCTGCGAATAGAAGCCTCCTAGGTGAGACGTCGGTCAAATACAAGATCAAGGAAGTGGTTCGAATCCACCACTTCCAAGCGAACCCTATTTAGAAACAAGTCAGGGTGAGGGTGGAGCCGTGGATGGCGGCAGAAGTGCACCACCTTAATTTTGGCCAAGGAAAACCCAAGCCTGTGCGATTCGGCATAGCGAGAGACGCGGTTCAATGTTTGTTGGAGTCGACGCTCCAGAGTTGGCATCTGGGCCGCGCCAAAAGAGATCGAAAGGTCATCCACGTAGAGCGTAGCGACAACATATTCTGGCCGCACCGAGGTAATGCCGTTGATGCTCAGGGCAAAGAGTGCGACACTGAGGACACTTGCCTGTGGGGCACCCTCTTCCTGCTCCTTTGGGCCAGAGAGGGCTCCCAGCCCGTGGTAGGGCCGGTTACGGAGGTACGATTTTGGCTTTTTGGCTTGGTCGATCACTAAAACGGGGGCGGACCCGTCCATCCCCTTGGCACCAGCGGAGGTAGATGACTTTGGATCTTTTTCGTCTTCCTGTTTCATTTCTTTTGAGAAGAGGAGGGTGGGGATTGAACCCGCTTCTCAGTTCCGCCGGAAGGAGCCCTTAGGCCAGATGGACTGGTCTCAGAAGATACTTCTCTGAAATGGACAAGGTCTTGGCTGTCACAGTGGCATTAGCCGGGGGAGGAGATGCCTTCTCACCTTGAGATTCCTCAGGGGCACAAGCCATCTGAATAGAAGCATGCAGAGGGGCGGACTGGGGTTCTGTGCTTGGCACCAAGCCCGGGTTCGCCCCAAGGAAGATCCTACCGTCCATCTCAGGAACATGCGACCTACAAAAAAAAGAAGTCAAATAAAGTGGAGGAGGCCTGCATCCTCCACGAAGTCGTCTCGAGTACAAGGGACAAGCGGTAGCGACCCTGCTCGAGGTAACGTGCGCAAAGATCACCCAGACCGAAGAGTCTGGGAACAACGCAGTCATCGCAATAAGGCGAAGGCGAGCAATCCATCAAATGACGGTTCGTGACGCGAGTGTGTCCAATTCGGAGACGACTGAAAGCAACCTGAAGCCATCGCGACATTGGAGGGTAGGACCATGGGAACAGTCGCGGCCGGAGAGAAGCCCGTATACCTGCTATGTAATAGATGTGAGGAGGAGCGCAACGCTGGTCTGGTCGCCCAGTCCTTAAGGACTCTTTGGCGCCCTCATCGACGCGCTCATTCCCCGCAATTCCTACATGTCCAGGAACCCAAGAGAAGATAATCTCGACATAAGTCCTGCTCGCTAAAACCGCAACGTCACAGATAAAGCGAAGCAGGTGATGCGTAGATTCCAATGTCTCGAGAGCACTCAGGGCGCTTTGTGAGTCGCTACAAATCACAATCTGGTCTCCGAACCGGATGAAGTGAGAACTGTTGGAGACTGAAAGAGGCGCCGGGCGCGCACGTTGAGGCGAATAATGGACTGTGTAGGGCGCAGAGCGAGTGGAACACGCCAGCATCGACGTGTGGAAGGCACCAGTCGCCAGGCGAAGGCCGGTTTGGTGGATGGATTCCACCTTCTGCAATACAAGGTCGGCTGCACAAAACTCGCATCCGTAGTCGAGATTCGAACAAATAAAGGATCGATAAAAAAGTAAAGCCGTAGCTCTATCATTTTTTTTTTTTTATAGAGCTCATCTAGCAACTACCCACTTGGGCATAAGTCACCGAAAAACACGACAGCCTAGAACTAGGCTACTTTAAAATAAAAATATGAAAACATACAATGATATAAATTGGAAGAACTTAACAATTAGGAAGCAATCTCCGGCAGCGGGGGGAGGTCCCCCTCGCCCCGGTGCAGGAGAGTGAAACCTACAAAACAACAATATAAAACGAAAAACAAAAAGAAAATAAAAAAAGGGGAGAAGCCCGGCCTCCGCCCAAAAGTCAACAAGTCCACAAGTAAATGTGCACGACCTCGTCCCGAGCACAAGGGACAGGCGGTAGCGATCCCGCCCATCCCGGTACCGGGACAAGTATCGTGCGCGAAGATCACCCAGACTGGGACATTCGACAAGAATGTGCCGAACAGTCTGGGGAACTACGCAGACGTTGCAATAGGGCGCAGGCGAGCGCTCCATCAAATAGCTATGCGTCACACGAATGTGTCCGATTCGGAGACGACAGAAAGCAACCTGAAGCCGCCGCGGCATTACGGGATAGGTCCCTGGGAACAGTCGCTGCGCAATGGCACACAACTTTAAGTTCCCTTCGACCGTCTCCCATCTTCTTGGCCAAGCAGTCCGAAGAGCTGCCCGTATTCCTGCCATGTAGCGGTGTGAGGAAGAACCAAACGCTGGTCCGGTCGCAGAGTCCTCGCGGACTCTTTGGCGCCCTCATCGGCGCGCTTATTCCCCGCAATTCCTACATGTCCAGGAACCCAGCAGAAGATAATCTCGACATCTGCCCGGCTCGCCAAAACCGCGGCGTCACGGATATCGCCTACAAGGGGATGCGGAGATTCTAATGCCCTGAGAGCACTCAGGGTGCTTTGTGAGTCGCTATAGATCACAATCTGGTCTCCGAACCGGGCACGTCGCGTAATCTCCCGTACCGAGTGGTGTATTGCCACCAGCTCGGCCGTGAAGACAGACGCAGCGCCTGGTAGAGCCCCGCTGACTTCAAACAGAGGGGATACGGCGTGGAAGCCGACCCCCTCTTGGGACTTGGAGCCATCCGTATACACTGGCACGGTTCCAGCGTGACACGATGTGTGCTCCAAAAAGGTCGAACGCAATACTCCCGGCGCAGTATAAGCTTTGGGAGCAGAGGCGTGGCGACAAATAGCCAAATGTGGTACCCTCCAGGGTGGCGTCTTGGGCAGAACCTGGGGCGCCACCGGCCCGAGAGCTATATCTACCTCTCGAAGGAGTTTCCTGGGTTTAGGGTATGACTGGCGTCTCTCGGCGGCATAGGCACCATCGAGATCAGCTGCGAATGCAGTGAGAACTGATGGCAACTGAAGGAGGCGCCAGGCTCGCGCGTACAGGCGAGTGATGCACTGCACGCGGCGCAGAGCGAGTGGCATCTCCCCAGCATCGACCAAAAGGCTCTCAATGGGGAAAGTGCGGAAGGAACCGGTCGCAAGGCGAAGGCCGGTGTGGTGGATCGAATCCACCTTCCGCAATAAACGCTCGGCTGTGGATGCATAAAACTCGCATCCGTAGTCGAGCTTCGAGCGGCAAAGGATCGATAAAAAAGTAAGGCAGTAGCCCTATCAGCGCCCCAAGCGCTGAACGTCAAGGAACGGAGAATGTCCATGGCGCGGGTACAAGAGACCCTAAGGCTGCGAATATGAACCTCCCAGGTGAGGCGTCGGTCGAATACAAGAACAAGGAAACGGTGCAATTCAACCACATCCAGGCGCACCCCATTAAGAAACAAATCTGGGTCGGGGTGAAGCCGTGGATGGCGGTAGAAGTGCACCCCCTTAGTCTTGGCAAAAGAAAACCAAAACCTGTGCGCTTCGGCATAGCGAGAGACGCGGTTCAATGCCTGTTGGAGTCAAAGCTCCAAAGTTGGCATCTAGCCGCGCCAAAAGAGATCGAAAGGTCGTCAACGTAGAGCTCAGCGAGAACATCTTCCGGCAGCAGAAGGGCTCCGAATGGGCGCGTAAACAACCGTGCTCGTTGGCCTGGATGGGCCAGGAGCAGAGGGTGCCTTTCTAACTATTGAGGCATATGACGTCCCAGGCAGAGCTGGGCGCGCCAGGACCAAGTCCTTAGCCTCGCGGAATGAGAGTCGATCCTGGGCCTGAACGGCCAGGATTTCTTTCTCAAGGAGATATGCACCACATTGCTTCGAAGAAGCAGGGTGCGGCTCTCCGCAATTGACACACTTGGCCACACACGATTTGGACTTATCGTGTGCGACCTTGGAGCAATTTACACAGACTTCGGGTGACCCCGACTTTGCACGTCTAAATGAGCGATTCGTATGGCCGAAGCGGTGACATTAATAGCACCGCCGCGGCAGTGGCACGAATGCCTTCACGCGGTAGCGGTACCAACCGGCACGCACCGACTCAGGGAGCTTGTCACAGTCGAACGTGACGAAGAGTGTAGGGGTGGGTCTCGAGGCCCCTCCCTGTTTTCTCATCACACGTTCGACCTTGACCGCTCCGTGGTCGGCCAGCTCTAGGGTGATGTCCTCAATGCAGTAGTCAATAAGTTCCCTCGCATAAACTACTCCTTTCACAAAGTTCATGGTAGAGTGCGGCGTCACACTCACCGGGGTGCCATGAAGTGTCCGAAGAGCACTTATCTTGGCCGCCTCAGAGGGATTCGCCGCATTCGCCAGAAGGCTCCCGTCCGAGAAACGGGTCACCTTCGGCTTTCTACCAATTGCACTAGCTAATCCTCTCCTCTGATGGATCATGTTGCCCTTGGACAACATGGTGCCATCAGTGGAGCGAATAACGAGGAAACGTTTGAAGCCAGCGGGCTCGAAAACGCCAGGTAACCTCTGAATGAGGGGCCCCGATGTCATCGAGGCTCCGTTCTGTGCACTTTTGTTCTTAGTCAGGGGCTTCGCAACCGGGAGGGCAGAGGGGGCGGATGTGCCGATCTTGGCTTGGTCGCTTGCCAGAGTGGCAGCATGCCCATCCGTCCCCGCAGCCGCCGCGGATGGAGAGGAGCCCCGAGTCTTTTTTGTCTTTTTAGTCTTTTTCTTTTTCTTTTTTGGAGAGGAGGGCGGGGAATGAACCCGCTTCTCACCTCCGCCGGAAGAAGCCCCCAGGCCAGATGGACCGGCCTCAGCCAGGTCATTCTCCGAAATGGAGAAGGTCCTGGTAGTCGTGGGGGCACCGGTCGGAGGAGATCCCTCCCCTCCTTGTACTGCTTCGGAAACCACAGCCGTTTGAGGACCTTGCATAGGGGCGGATTCGGGTTCGGTTCTTGGCGCCGAGCCAGGATTCCCCCCCATGGAAGGCCCTACCGTCTGAGGCTGGGTTTCCTCAAGGACCATGTCTATCTCAGGGGAAGGCCCCAGTTGGCCATCCCACACCCCAAGACATCGCAGGTCCCGTTGCCAGTATCGTCACTATTCTTCTTTGGGGAGGCATGGGCCTTGACCCCGGCAAGGTTCAATATTCTTGCCAGCAGGTCTTTTGAGGGAAGCGACCGAAGGGGCCTGGCTTCCCTCTCCCCCCTAAGGGGGTTTGCCCTACCGAGCCGCTTCGATGTGGAGCGGCTGGCTTTCTTGGCAATCCCCTTGGAAAGAACAGAGGGGACTGCCGCTGGTTAAAGGGAGGCGCCCGAAAGCACCTCCAGAGGAAGGGGGTGAAGGGGAGTCCCCTACACCCGTAAGTGAAGGAGAGGAGTAAGCCTCCTCTCCGGTTAGAGATATATGGAGGGTCCCTTGAGCAAGCACAGGGGGAGGGCCCACCATTCTTTTGCTGGAGCTGCCCAAGGGCGGCGGCGTTGATGTTATAGGGAAAGTTGGGGGTTGGGGTTTTTTTTATACTCATCATTGGGCATGGTGACCCTCTTTTTTACACGGGATGCAATCGCGCATCACCTCTCGCAGTAGCCCGCACTGCGAGAGGTGCTTACAAGCCCGGCAGAGCCAGGCGCCGCCCTTTAAGACCACCCCTCCGCCTGGTGGCCTGGCAGTCCATCGGCATGGCGGCTCCACCTTAGACACGGCGTAAAACAGATAGATTTTGAAGACGAGAGGAAAAGGGATGTGAGGAAGGTATGGGTGGGGATGAAGCAGGTTGTTAAAAACCAACCACCCCAGACTGGAGCTCAGGGGTTAGGGAACATTGGCCCCTCCCCCCTCAGCCCCGATCCAGGACGGTTGGCCGAGAAGAAGGTCAGCATCTACCCTGTGAAATTAGAGGCTGACCAGAGAAAGTTGTGGGAGAGGTTGTATGAAAAGAGAGGAAACAAGTGTTTTGAAGGAAAGAAGAGAGGCTAAGCTGGGGCCGGACGGGGTGCTGAGTCCCGTCAGCACGGCGGCCAGGATGGCAAATCGCCGCGCCCCTTACGGGGCGTAGCTCTATAAGCGTTCCAAGCGCTGAACTTCACGGACAGAATATCCATGACGTGGGTATAAGAGACCCTAAGGCTGCGAATATGAGCCTCCCAGGTGAGACGTCGGTCAAATACAAGATCAAGGAAGTGGTTCGAATCCACCACTTCCAAGCGAACCCTATTTAGAAACAAGTCAGGGTGAGGGTGGAGCCGTGGATGGCGGCAGAAGTGCACCACCTTAATTTTGGCCAAGGAAAACCCAAGCCTGTGCGATTCGGCATAGCGAGAGACGCGGTTCAATTGTTTGTTGTTGAAGTTGACGCTCCAGAGATGGCATCTGGGCCGCGCCAAAGGAGATTAAAAGGTCGTCCACGTAGAGCGTAGCAATAACATCTTCCGGCAGCACCGAGGTGATGCCGTTGATGCTCAGGGCAAAGAGTGCGACACTGAGGAGACTTACTTGCGGGACACCCTCTTCCTGCTCCATTAGGCCGGAGAGGGCTCCACCCCACCCGTACACGAAATCGACGATCTCTCACAAATTTAGATATAAAGATTGGGAGGCGTCCCCTCGCCCCCATTAGGCTGGTACGTAATAAAGTGTAGAGATATGCAGGTCAACTAACAAGACCATGGCGCTAGTCGATTCCAGAATGGCATGCAGTCCGCCCAGGTGCAATGACTAGCGGACAGAACTATGTCCAAGCAAGTGAGAACAGTTCCTCCTGGTATGAAATGTGAGTAGACAAAAGGTTGAGGGGTACCCATTATAATAATTTAAATAATAATGTAAAATAATAAGGAAAATAATAAAATAAAAATAATAAAGATAACGATGGTCTGAGATGGAGTGATAGGCAAGCACACCAATAAATTTCGCTGGAAGGATGTGCAGCCCCTCTGGGTACCATGTGTAACAACAGGCCACACAGGGTAACCCCTTAGAGGATCTGTGAGCGAAGAGCTTGACCCAGTCCAGAGTGGCGATAGAAAAGGTTGCAGGGATAGTCATAGAAAAGAAGGTAGCACTTAGGAAGCACACCAACAATTTCCTCAGGCATCGTCAGAGAGTTCAAGCCAAACCACTGACAGGGCTTCCCTAATTTTCCCTCAGGCTGATAGAATATGCAGTTCCCCAAGTGTAACAAGCAGGGTATGATTTTTTAATAATATCCCATACAACCAATAACTAGGGGTAAAGCAGGTAGGGCCAAAGTGTCGCTGGAAGCAGGTAATGTCGAGCTCTTGCTGCTTTGTTTTTGTTGCATGTTCATTACCTTGCACCCACACTGGGAATACCCACAGAAGCAGAGATGTATTTCATGACACGAAAGAGCTCTATTTCAGTGTTGCAATTCACAAAGTGGAAGGGGTGCATGTGCAAACATGACCAGTGCACTTAAGGAACTACCAAAAACAAAACTGAATGGCCAACCTCGAGGTTCGATATGCAGCCATTAGTATTCCTAGCTCAGAAAGTGACTCGATCTGGGGAAAATTTCAAAGTTTTGGGGCAAAAACTCAATTAGATTACTTGTTTGTTTGTTTTCACATTTACCTTTATAATTGCTGGGTGAGATCGATAGTTTTCCACCAGCATGATTTTGCAGGGATAATCTTCTTGATAAAGATCGTAAAGGCGTTCCAACAAAGAAATGTTTAAATTCTTATCTTTGCAAAGCGGAGAAAAAACCTGCAAAGAGGAAATAAATACCGAGGTTGATTTTTGTATATATTAGGAGCCTTTTGATCCTGGCCTGATCAAAAATGCTAGCCCACCACTCAGTCATCTCCATGGCCCCAGTTCTCATCCATGTTTTTTTCTACCCTTTGGCAGGATTTTAATTTCATTCACCTATTTTGTCTCTCTCATAGTTGAATTTGCCAAATTCAATTTTTCTTTTTTTTATGTCAGTGCTATTCTGAAATCAGTCAATTGTAACTTTATTTCATTTGTAGATAAAATGTTCTTAAAAAAAACTACAATACTTTATAAAAAGTTATTTTCACTACCATTATTTAGAGCTCTTTTTCACTACCGAAGTTAAGCTATGTTGACTGTGGTTAGTACTTGAATGAGAGATGCCTGGGACCTGGGTAATTATCACATCATGTAGGAGTGTAAATTGTGGTTTAGAGTCCACATTAAGCTGTAGGTCTCCAATCTGAAACAGTTTAAAGGGGGTGGCAAACTAAAAAAAAATTAACATTAGTTATTACTGTGTACCAATATATTCAGGACTATGTAGATTATGCAAACAAATACACATAAGTAATTTCAATTACCTTAAATGTATTCGAAATTTGAATTCCAGCAAAGCTATAAATAAGCTTCAATGTGATCCGCTGCTTAAAATTATTGCCCATCTCAGACGTAGAGTGTAGCGAGACCATCTTCCAGCAGCACTAAGGTGATACCGTTGATGCTCAGGACACTTCCTAGCAAGACACGTTACTGGTGCTCAATTCGGCCACCCGTACATGGAATCGACGATCTCGCATAAACTCAGAAATAAAGATTGGTAGGCGTCCCCTCGCCCCCATCGTGTGGAGTCTCAATGATACCATATTGACATGCAGTATCATAGGTCTTCCCCATATCGAGAAACACCGTGGCGTAGTGCTATCTACAAAGGAAGGCCTGGCAGAGGGCATTTTTCCAGTTGGAGCGGAGCATCCAACATGGAGTGGAACTTGCGGAAAGCAGCAATACGCCTAAAACAAGTGGCTTCCGCTATCCAGAAAAAAGGATAGTCTAACATTTCCGAATATCTCCATAAATTGCAGACGCAAGAGGTGAGAGATCGGGCAGAGACGGGAAGGGATAGAATGATCTCTACCCGGTATGCGAACAGAGAGCACGGAAACCATTCGCCATGAGTCTGGAGGATACACTGTGACCAGATCCTGTTGAACAAATCTAACAGAAAGGCCATGCCTCACTCACCCAGGTGTCGAAGCATGGCGTACGGGACATCGTCTGGACCACGGGTGGTGTCCGCGCACGAAGCGAGAGTGGAACGTAACTCACACAATGCAAACCTGTCGCTGAATGGTTCTCCACCTCTGGAGGTAAAGTCAAATTAGCAGCCCTCTGCGCCATCACGACGCGCATTGAATAGTGGGGGAGCAGCATCAAGGCTAGAGAAAGTAAAGAAAGCACTCGCGAGACTACGGCACGGACCCGGGATCTTAGATTGTTGCGTCATTCTCTTGGAGAACGCGAGGAGGATCCAGGGAGAAATTGCCCAGAATTTTTTTGACTCGCCTCCACAACTCTGCTAGAGGTGTCTTGCCGTTAAGTGAAGACGCGTATGCTGCCAGGAAGAGCGTCGAGCGTTGCTTAAAAACATACCGGAACTTAGCCGTAACTCGACCTCGGAACGGGGCTTATAGGTATAACGTGTGTTTGAGGGCAGACTCACACTCGGGTGACCACCACGGAAGCGCTCGTCGTGCAAAACGGCCAGACGTCCTAGGAATAGTAGTCAGGCCCACGGTGATGAGGTTGGCTGAGAAGAACTCAACGGTTTAATCCACCGACCTAAACTGTCATTTCCTGAAATGTGGACCACCGCATCCGCGTCAAGCAGCCCTGGATGGGAACGGAGGGGGATGGGGTGCTCTCAGGCGGCAGCAGTCCAAAAAATGATATTTGAATGGGAAAGTGATCACTACCATGGAGGTCATCGACTGCCCCCCACATAAAATCAGGCTGTGCATCCGGAGAGCAGAAGGATAGATCAAGACAGGAAAATGAAGCAGTTCTCGGGCAGTGATGCGTAACCTCGTACACACTTAGGACACCTATTCAGCATGTCGATCAGGGTAGCAAGGACCTGACCGTTGTTATTGATACAGCAGTCTCTCCAGAGGGATGTCTACTGCTCAACTCCCCAACCAGGAGCTAGGACCTAGGCAACCGTGCCAGGACACAGCGTAAGTCCCCGCGTCGATGTCTCCTGAGGGTGGAATGTTCGCAGAAATAACAGTATACCTCCTATATAGGTGCATTTTTTTCTTTTAGGAGCCCATCTGGCGACTGCCTACTTGGGCATAAGTCGTCGTACTCACGACAGCCTAGTACTAGAATACATTAAAATAATAATATATAAAAGAAAACAAAGAACAATAATAAAAAAGGGGAAAAAGAAAGGGGCGTCGACGGGAGGCCCACCTAACCCAGGCGAAGGAACGTGCAATCCAAAAAGAAACAACTACAATAAGAAAAACAAAACAAAAAAACAAAACCGTTAAATAAAGTGGATGAGGGCAGCCTCCAAGAAAAAGTCAAAGTCCACAAGTCAGGGTGGACTAAGAGCGGTAGCGACCCCGCTTATCCAAGTATCGGGATAAGTAGCGTGCGCGAAGATCACACAGACGGGAACATTCAACAAGAATGTGACGAACAGCATCACAATAAGGCGCAGGCGAGCGAATCGTCAAATAGCGGTGCGTCCCGCGAGTGTGTCCAATTCGGAGACGACAGAAAGCAACCTGAAGCCGTAGTGGCATGGGGAAGGGGAAGAGGTCCATGGGAAAGGACGTGGCGCAATAGCAAGCAACTTTAGGTTCCCCTCGACCGTCTCCCATCTTCTTTGCGAGGCCGCCCGGAGAGCAGCTCGTATTCCTGCCATGTAATGGGTTTGAGGAAGAGCGAAACGTTGGCGCCCTCATTCCTCGCAATTCCTACATGTCCAGGAACCCAGCAGAAGATAAACTCGACATCGGACCGGCTCGCCAAAACCGTGGCGTCACGGATATCGCGAACCAGGGGATGCGGACATTCCAATGCCCCGAGAGCACTCAGGGCGCTTTGTGAGTCGCTATAGATCACAATCCGGTCTCCGAACCGGGCACGTCGCGTAATCTCCCGTACCGAGCGGTGTATTGCAGGCAGCTCGGCCATGAAGAGAGGGGCAGCGCCTAACTTGGGACTTGGAACCATCCGTATAAACTGGAACGGTTCCAGCGTGACACGAAGTATGCTCCAAAATGGTCGAACGCAATATTCCCGGTTCTGTAGAAGATTTAGGAGCAGAGGCTGTGGACAAATGGTCAAAGGTGGTACCATCCAGGGTTGCGTCATGTGCAGAACCAGGGGCGCCACCGGCCCGAGAGCTATACTTGGCGCTCGAGGGAATTTCCTGGCCCTAAACCCGAAGGGCTTAGGCTATGACTGGCGTCTCTCGGCGACATAGGCACCGTCGAGATCAGCTGCGAATGCAGTGAGAGCTGTTGACGACTGATGTAGCGCCAGGTTCGTGCGTAAAGGCGCACCCCATTTAGAAACAAGTCTGGGTCAGGGTGGAGCCGTGGATGACGGCAGAAGTGCACCACCTTAGTCTTGGCCAAGGATAACCGAAGCCTGTGCAATACGGCATAGCGAGAGACGCGGTTCAATGCCTGTTGTTAGAGTTGACGCTCCAGAGATGGCATCTGGGCCACGCCAAAAGTGATCGAAAGGTGGTCCACGTAGAGTGTAGCGCGAACATCTTTCGGCAGCACCATTTTTTTTTTTTTTTTTTAATTAAGGGGCTATCTGGCGACTGCCGACTAAGGCTCGGCAGCACCAAGGAGATGCCGTTGATGCTCAGGGCAAAGAGTGCGACACTGAGGACACTTCCTTGCGGGACACCCTCTTCTTGCTCCACTGTACTGGAGAGGGCTTTCCCCCACCCATACGCGGAATCAACCAATCTCGCAGGAATTCAAGATATAAAGATTGGGAGGCGGCCCCTTTCCCCGATACTGTGGAGAGTCTCTATGATAGAGTATCGTAATGAGGTATCATAGGCCTTCTCCAATGCAAAAAAAATTGTGGCGTAGTGATGTCTACGAAGGAAGGACTCGCAGACCGAATTTTCAAGTCGGAGCAGAGCATCCGACGTCGAGTGGAACTTGCGGAAGGCGCACAGTGCAAAAGACAGATGGCCTCCGCTGTCCAGAAAAAAGGCTAATCTAACATTTACCAATTTCTCCATCAACTTGCACACGCAAGAGGTTAGAGAGATTGGGCCGAAACCGGGCGGGTAGTGATATATCCTCGGTTTGCGAAAACCGAGCACAATAGCGAATGAATAAATGAATAGTGCCGAGAAAAGATGCTGCAAAGCCCAAACGGACTATCCCGCAGCTAAATTCAAAGACGGGCAATTTGCAGAATAATTCTCAATAATAATAATAATAATAAAACAAAAAACAAACACAATAGCGATTCGCTAGGAATCTGGGAGGATACCCTCTACCCAGATCTGTTGAACAAATCTAACAGAAAGGCCATGTCTCGCTAACCCAAATGTGTGGGAGCATGCCGTACGGAAAATCGTCCGGACCAGGGGCAGTGTCCGCGCACGAAGCGAGAACGGATCGCAGCTCACTCAGAGTAAATCTGTCGTTGAAGGGTTCTCTGCCTCTGGAGCTAAAGGCCCGTCGGTAGTCTTCTGCTAAATCACGACACACACTGAATGCTGGCAGAGAGCATCCCCGCTAGAGAATGCGGAGAGGGCGGGCGCGAAGGATTCCGCCACGGACGCGGGGTCTGAGATTGCGGCCCCATTCTCCTGCGAGAACTTGCCCCGAATCCTTTGATTCGCTTCCACACCTCTGCTAGAGGGGACTTTCGAAATATACCGGAACCTAGCTCGAGGAAATTCACCGACAGTTAAATCGTTCGGGCGATGCTTATAGCGCATGTAGGCATAAGGCTTCTGTTTGAGGGCCATCTCACACTCGGCCGACCACCATGGGAGTGGTCGGCGTGCAAAACTGCCAAGACGTTCTAGGAATAGTAGTTATGCCCACAGGATTAAAATTGCCGGAGAAGAACTTAACGGCCTCATCTACCGACCTAATCTCTTCGACTGAGATAGAGAAATCAGTCATTTCGTGAAATGTGGACCACCGCGCCAAGCACCGCAGGAGCGGGCTCTCGGGCAGCAGCGACCCAGAAAATGATATTTGAATGGGAAAGTGATCACTACCATGGAGGTACATCCGGAAAGCACAAAGATAGATCGATATAGAAAAATGAGGCAGTTCTCGGGCAATAATGCGTAAACTTATCCACATTTGGAACACCATCGCCAGCTCGTCGATCAGGTCAGCAAGGACTTGACCCCTGGGATTAATTGAGTAGTCTCCCCAGAGCGGGTGTCTACCGTCAGATCTCCGAGCCAGCGAAAGGGCCTCGGCAACCGTGCCACCACGCCTCGGAAGTCCCACGAGTCGAAGTCGGCTGCCGGTGGAATGTACGCGAAAATAACAGTATACCTCCTATCCAGGTGAAGCTGCAGAGCTACTGCCTTAAAGGTGGTATCTAAAGCTAAGAGAAGAACGGAAACATCATGCCGGGTGTAAATCGTGCATCCTCCCGAACGGCCCCCACCCCGTGGTGGTGGGGTCGCAAAGCCTTTATATCCCGGGAAGATGGGCATAGGGCAGGCGCCCAGCATGGTCTCTTGTAAAAAGATAGCTAAGGGGAACGGGACGAGACGAGGGTCCACAGCTCCTCCCAGTTGGCCCGGAGTAGGCGGTAATTCCATTGAAGGAATATGCCCTCCAGGCCTAGCTCGGAGGAGATGCAGGGACCCTCTTCGAAGAGAAAACCCTAACGGGAATGGCCGTACGCTTTCTAGAAGAACTCCGGGCGCTGTTGGCTGGAAAATGTGCTAAGGCGCGGTCATCTTCGAGGACTTATCTGGGTAGGTTGGGCTCGACTTGCGAGTCCTTTCGTTCTTCCACCTCGAAACCTTAGGTGAGCGGGGAGGCTTCGGGGGCAGGGGTCCCACGTTTGGACGATCCACCGTCTCCGAGCCACCCAGCCTACCACATTGGTGTGGGCGAAGAAGTCGCAACTCCTATAGTGGTGTCCTCCTTTCGGGGACAATTAGGAACCAAGGAAGATGGCCTCACGACCCTCTTCAGGGGTGATGCCTCCTATGAGTCTAACGAGTCAGTGGAGGCGAGCCCTGGTTTTAGCCAGGGCTGGGTGTGAACCCTTTGTGCCGCCAGCTCTACCAGAGAAGCGCCCGGGGTGGGTAGAACCCGCAGAAGGGCTCCGAATGAGCACTGAAATGATCGTACTCGTAGGCCTGGAGTGGCATAAGACGTCCCAGGCAGCGCCGGGCGCGCCAGGACCAAGTCCTTAGCCTAGCGGAATATGAGAGTCGATCCTGGGCCTGAACGGCAAGGATTTCTTTCTCAAGGAGATATACACCACATTGCTTCGAAGAAGAAGGGTACGGCTCTCCGCAATTGACACACTTGGCCACACACGATTTGGACTTATCGTGTGCGGCCTTGGAGCAATTTACACAAACTTCGGGTGTCCCCGACTTTGCACCTCTACAAGAACGATTTATATGGCCGAAACGGTAACAGTAATAGCACCGTCGCGGCAGTGGCACGAATGCCTTCACGCGGTAGCGGTACCAACCGGCACGCACCGACTCAGGGAGCTTGTCACAGTCGAACGTGACGAAGACTGTAGGGGTGGGTCTCGAGCCCCTCCATATTTTCTCACACACGTTCGACCTTGACCGCCCCATGGTCGGCCAGCTCTAAGCTGATGTCATCTATGGAGTACTCGACTAGTTCCCTCGCATAAACTACTCCTTTCACGAAGTTCATGGTAGAGTGCGGCGTCACACTCACAGGCGTGCCATCAAGTGTCCGAAGGGCGCTAATCAGGGCCACCTGAGAGGGATTCGACGCATTCGCCAAAAGGCTCCCGTCCTAGAAATAGGTCATCTTCGGCTTTCTAACAATCACATTAGCTAGAGCTCTCCTCTGATGGATCATGTTGCCCTTAGCCAACATGCTGCCATCAGTGGAGTGAATAACAAGGAAGCGTTTGAAGCCAGCAGGCTCAAAAACGCCAGGTAGCGTTTGAATTAGAGGCCCCGACGTATTCGAGGCTCCTCTCTGCGCAGTTCTGCTCTTCGTTTGAGACTCCCCACCCGGGGCAGCAAAGGGGCCAGACGTGCCGATCTTGGCTTGGTCACCTACCAAAACGTCAGCAGACCTGTCCGTCCCCGCGGCTCCGGCGGAGGAATAGGAGCCACGAGTCTTTTTCTTGTTCTTTTTCTTTTTGGGAGGAGGGCCGGGAATGAACCCGCTTCTCTCCTCCGGCAGCAGGAGCTCCTAGACCAGATGGGCCGGCCTCGGCAAGATCCTTCTCTGAAATGGATAAGGTCTTGCTTATCATATGAGCAACAGCTGGGGGACGAGATTCCTCCTCTTCTTGTCAGGCCTCGGGACCTGAGCCGTCTGAGGAGGAGTTTGCATAGGGGCGGACACCGGTTTCGTGATTGGCACCGAGCCCGGGTTCGACCCCATGGAAGATCCTACTGTCTGAGGCGGGATCACCTCAGGGACCAACTCCATCTCAGGGGGATGGGGGGGGAGCTCCATGTGGCCATTCCCTCACCCGAGACATCACAGATCCCATTCGAGGTACCTTTTTATCTATCGAAAAGAGAGGGGGGGGGCATGTACAGTGCCCCCCTGTAGGCTATTAGCGCACGAGTGCAAGATGTTAGGGGGCAAGGACCGAAGGGCCAAGCCATTCCTTGAGCCCCTGAGGGGGTTGGCCCTATTGACGCGCACCAACCTTGAGTGGTCAATTTTCAGCCGCCTGCATGCTTTCTTGGTAGTCCCTTGTGAAAGAAAAGAAGGGACTGCCACTGGAAAGAGGGAGGCACCCAAGGGCGCCTCCAGAGAAGGGATTCAGGGAAAGTTTCCTACACCTGTAGGCAGAGCAGAGAAGTAAGCCTCCTCTCGGGTAGAAGAAATTTGGAGGGTCCCCCAAGAAAGCACAGGGGAGAGGAGGAACCTCAATTTTTTCAGGGGAGCTGCACGACGGCGGCTCCGACGATGGTCGAGGGAAAGGAGTTTTTTTTTTTAATTCATCATTGGGCGTGGTGACCCCTTTTTTTAGCACAGGAAGCAAACGCCCATCACCCCACGCAGTAGCCCATTCTGTGAAGGGTGAACACGGGGCCAGCAAAGCCAGCTGCCATTTGTTGGCACTCCTCCCTTCTAGTGACCTGGCCGCCCATCAACATGCCGGCTCCACCTTAGGCACGGCATAAAGTCGATAAACTGTGAAAAGGAGAGAGAAAGGGGGTGTGAGGAAGGTGAGGGTGGTGGTATGCAGGTTGTTAAAAACTTACCTCCCAAAACCAGAGCTCAGGGGTGAGGAGGCCTTGTCCCATCCCGTCTCAGCCCCGATCTGAGATGATTGTATAATAAAAAGCTGGTTGGCTTCTACCCTGTGAAATTAGAGGTCGACCAGAGAAAGTTGTGGTAGAGATGGTATGCAAAGTGAGGAAGTAAAGTAAGAGAACAGGGTGTGAGAAAGAAGACTAAGCTGGGGCATATCCAGGTGCAGCTGCATTGCTATTGCCTGATTAGTGGCATTTAAAGCAGAGAAGAACGGAGACATCATGCCGGGTGTAAATCGCTCATCCTCCTGCCAGGCCCCCATACTGTGGTAGTGGGGTCGCAAAAATCTTATATACCCACAGAGAGTGGGCAGGGGACACGCGGCTAGTATGCTCTCCTGCAAACAGATAGCTAACGGGAAACGAGAAAAGACGGGCGTCCACAGATCCTCCCAGTTGGCCCGGAGTCCGCGTGAATTCCATTGAAGCAATATGCCATGCATCTTTTCTTCCCTCTGCATCGAAACATTCGGCAGGCGGGGTGGTTTCGGAGGATGGGGTCCCTACTTAGGAGAATCTACCATCCCGGGGCAACTGAGCCCAGCCTTGGGTGGGGGCGTGGAAGCCGAAACTCCTTGCGTGTTGACCTCCTTTTGGGTGGGGGCAGCTTTAGGAACTCCGAAAGAAGGCCTCACGACCACCTTCAGGGGTATTGCATCCTGTGAGTCTAACGACCTGGTGGAGGCGCGCAGTCGTTTTGTCTTACGGGAAACGGTCACGTTGGAGGAGGGGGAAGCCCTGGTTTTAGCCGCGGTGGGTGTGAAGCCTATTAAAAACCGTGCTCGTAGGATTCGAGGGGGCAGGAGTAGAGGGTGTCTATTTTTCAGATTGAGGCATAGACGTCCCAGGCAGCGGCGGGCACGGGAGGAGCAGGTCATTAGCCTCGCGAAATGAGAGACGATCCTGGGCGTGAACGACCAGGATTTCCTTCACAAGGAGATACGCACCACATTGCTTCGAAGAAGCGAGGTGCGGCTTTCCGCAATTGACACACTTGGTCACACACGATAAGGACTTATCGTGTGCGGCCTTGGAGCAACTTACACAGATGTTCGGGGAACCCCGACTTTACAGGTCTACAGCAGCGATTCATATGGCGGAAGCAGGGGCAGTAGTAGCACCTCCACGGAAGTGGCACTAATGAATTCGCATGGTAGCGATAGTAACCAGCACGCACCGACCATCACAGTAGAACATGACGAAGAGTGTAGGTGTGGGTCTCAAGGCCCCTCACTGTTTTCTCATCACACGCTCGACCTTGACGGCTCCATGGTCGGCCAGCTCTAAGGTGATGTTATCTATGGGGTAGACCACGAGTTCCCTCGTATAAACTAATCCTTTCACGAAGTTGATAGTAGAGCGCAGCGTCAAACTCACCCGCGTGCCATCAAGTGTCCGAAGGGCACTAATCATGGCTGCCTCGGATGGATCAGATGCATTTGCCAAAAGGCTCCCGTCCAAGAAACTTGTCACCTTAGGGTCTCTACCAATCAGGCTAGCTAGTGCTCTTCTTTGATAGAACTTGTTACCCTTGGCCAACATGCCGCCATCATTGGAGCGAATATGCAGATAGCGTTTGAAGCCCCGACGTAATCGAGGCTCTGCACAGCGCACTTGCGACTTTGGTCTTGGTCTGGGCTCCCCCACCCAGGAAAGCATGGGTGCCGGAAGTGCAAATATTGGCCTGGTCTCTTGCCAAAACGGCAGTAGACTATTCGGTAGCCAGAGCTCCTGCGGAGGAAGAGGAACCCTTTGACCTCTTTCTCTTCCTCTTACTTTTCTTTTTATGAGAGCAGGGTGGGGAATTTACCCGCTTCTCTCAACGCTGGAAGGAGCCCCTAGATCGGACGAACCGTCCCCAGCAAGATATTTCTCCAAATGGATTAAGTATTAGCTGTCAAGGGCCACCAACCGGGGGAGGTGGTCCCCCCTTTCCTTGTGATTCCTTGGGGGCCCAAGTCGCATGAAAGGAAGTTTGCACAGGGGAGAATTCAGGCTCTGTGTTTGACACCGTGCCTAGCTTCGGCCCTATGGAAGATCCTGTCATCTGTGGCTGAGTCATCTCCGGGATCCTGTCTAGCTCGGGGGGGGTGGGGTGCTCTAAGTGGCCATCACCCCACACGCATCACAGATCCCATTCAGGTACCTTCAGTCTGAGTTAAGTCTCTGCCCAGCGAACCGTTCTCCACCGGGTAAGAGAAGAAGGGCGGGGCATGCCGACTTCACACAATGTCAAAATACATGACTACAGGGGGCACAGCCTGACGGGCCACGCTTTACTTTGCTTCCCTAAGGTAGTTGGTCCTATTGAGTTGCTCCCACTGGGAGCGATCGATTTTGGGCAGCCTGCCTACTCTCTTGGCAGTCCTGTGCAATAAAAAAGCATGGAGAGGACTGCCATTAGTCAGAAAATGGAGTCATCCAGGGGTCGCGCTATAGAAGGTGGTGAGGGGAGAATCCCCGCACAAGTAGGCCTAGGAGAGAAGTAAACCTCCTCTCTAGAATAAGTGGGTTGTAGGGAAAGACCCTGACAAAGTACAGCAAATCCTTTTTAGAGGTGGAGTTGCCCGATAGAAGCTCTAAAGAATGCAAAGGGAAAGCCTCTTTGTGTCATGAGGAAGGTGAGAGGGGAGGCCCTCCACTGGTCAAAGGAGTCTCTTGTTAATTGTCTTCCATGACACCTGAAGGGGGGATGGGAGGTCGCACTTGGAGGCGGATCCCCATGCACATCGCACAGTCCCACGGTTACCTTTTTTTTGTCACCATATTTGTAGAAAAAGAAAAAAAGGGCCCATGGAATTAGATACTATGCCCCCCCCCCCAACTCCAATGACATGGGAGGTTAAGAGAAAAGGTTCAGCATTAATGGACTTTGACAACCAGACCTACCATTCTTGCCAATTGACCTGGAACTTTAACCATAGAGGATGGTGCCAGCATAGCCACTGGAAGAAGGTGAGTAGAGTCGACAGCTCCACACACCCCGTACCTAATAATTGCCCTATCCATTGGGCTTTGGGCCCTCGCAGCAGGTAGGGACCCCACGGTACACACTGCCACTCGACTAAGGCTCATAAAAGGATGAATGTGTGCTGGGAAAGCAGAACCTCTGTGGATACGGGAGCGAGTGTGGAAAGGGAAGTAGAGATAGGCTGGTCCATTAACGAGTAGGGAGGGTGATCACCTAGTATTATCATACCCTGGTGCTAGGTGATTCCAGGATGGCATGCAGTCCACCAAGGCACCATGGCTACCGGACCGAACTTTATCCAGGTGGAAACGGCCCTTCCGGTACACAGTGCAGGTAGAAAACGTTGAGGAGATAGCTGTAATAATAAGTAATATTACAAAATGATGAGAGAAATAAATAATAATATGCAATAATAATAATATAATAATAATGCAGTTATAATAATAATACAATAATTTTAATATATAATAGTAAATACTACGAGTAAATGATAACAATAAATAATACTACTAACAATAATAAATAAATAATAACACTAATAAATATGACTAAATAGTAATAAATAATAAGAATGATAATATGTATCAATAATAATAAAAATTGTTTTATCCAAGGCTGGGTGTGTGTGAATCATATGTACTACTAGTTCTACCAGGAAAGTGCCCAGGGTGGGTTGAAGCAGCAAAAGAAGCGAGCGTGCTCTAAGCAAAATAGATAGACATACAAAAAACCTCCCCAAATCACAATTCACAACCACAAAAGAACAGACCCATAAAACAAGCAAAAGACAACAACTCGACCGGCCCTGATGACATAAACTTCAAAGACCTAGGTCAAAACGCCATAAACCTCCTCAAGCACAATGGAACGTAGCAAAAATAATACCAATACCCAAACATAACAGAGACAAACAAAGGAGACTCCTACAGATCAATAACGCTTCTTTTCCCCATAGCCAAAACACTAGAAAAAATCATCCTACCCTACAACACATCCAACATCCCAAACACACAACACCAACATAGGTGCAAACCCATGCACTCAACCACCACAGCATTACATACAATAAACAACATAATTACAAATGGATTCAAAAAGATAATTTCACCACATAGAACCATAGCATTCGCCCTTGACATGTCCAAAACAGTCAACACAAACTCACCATACCGACCACCCTTATCAAGTACATAGCAAACTACATCAAGGAAAGACTACTCCAATACACCCAAATACAAAACACAAAATCCAAACACAGACACACGAAATCCGGAGTTCCCCAAGGAGGAGTACTTTCTCCAACATTTTTCAACATCTACGCCTCAGATATACCAACTCCGCCACAAAAAGTAAAAATTGTCACCTATGCAGACGACATCACAATACTCTCCTCACACAACAAACCAGAAACCACTGTACAACAGATACAACCTTACCTCAACAAAATACACACATGGACAATAGAAAACTCACTAAAGCTAAACGCCACCAAAACAATGACCACTCTCTTCACACCAGACCCTGCAGAATACAACACAACCCTAAATCTAAACATGCAAAACATAACGCTACCTACCACAAAAGAACCGAAGATCCTTGGCCTCACTTTCGAACCCAAACTCACATACTCAAAACACATACAAAACACAATAGTCAAGGCCATGAAAACACTCAAGGTCATCAAGGTACAACTACACACTAGGGTAAAACCAAGGAAACGCTCATTAACACATATAAGACAATCACAAGACCAGTACTAGAATACGCTAACACAATCTGGTCCCCAAACATTTCAGAAACCAACACCAAAAAACTACAGACAATACAAAACACAGCCCTCCGCACTGCTACAGGATGCACTCTTGACACAAACACCCAACATCTACACATCAAGATGAACATCCTACCAATCAAAAATCACCTAAAATTACATGCATCACAACTCAGGCAGAAAACACAACATCCAAATCATCCCCTCCACCACATCACCAGACAACCTCCCAATCAGCGAGACAAAAAACAGACCATTTTAGATAACAACAACTACACCACCAATTTAGACACAGACCCTAACACAACAACAGAAGACACAATAAAGCAAAACATCAAAACAATTCAGTCTCAGATCACACAACAATACTTGACACACAGAAGCCACAACAAAATACTAAGTGCACCACCTCCAACCATACATAACTCAGAACAAACACTCGCAAAGCAGATCAGAAGAACACTAGCAGACACGAACAAACAAATTACCAATCTTGACATCATACATGCACAAAATATCTCCCACCACCCATATAACACCAAACTGCCCCAAATGCCTAACACAGATACACGAAACCACACATCTCTTCAACTGCCCACATATACATACAGACCTGGGCCCGGTGGATCTCTGGGAGAGACCCCGGAAGGCTGCGGGTCTGCTACTGCGATGGTCCGGGGAGCTGGGGTGGGGCCTGGAATAGGTGTGGGGGTCCCCGACCCACTGTCGTGCCGGGGACGGAGTCACCACCACCACCAAGCGAGCATGCTCACAGGCCTGGAGGTGCCAGGAGCAGAGGATGCCGTTTTTTAATATTGGGCATAAAACAGGACCAAGTCCTTAGCCTCACTGAGAGAGAGACTATCCACATCCTGAATGACAAGGATTTTCTTGTTCGGGAAATACACACAACATTGCTTTAAGGAAGAAAGGTGCAGCTCTCTCGCAATTGATACACTTGGTCATAGACGATAAGTCATCGTGTCGGGCCTTGGAGAAACTTACACAGACTTAGGGTAAACCCGATTTTGCACGTCTGCAGGAGCAATTTGTAAGGCCAAAGAAGTGGCAGTCGTAGCACTTCCACGGCAGTGGCAGAATGCGTTCACGCTGTACGATACTAACTAGCCTACACCAACTAAGGGAGCTTGTCACGATCAGACGTGAAGTGTAGGAGTGGATCCACACCCCCCGATTCTCTCATCACCTACTCAACCTTGAATGTCCCTTGGTCAGACAGTTCTTCGGTGATGTCTTCTAAGGAGTAGTAGTCCACACATTCCATCGCAAAAACCACTCCTTTCACAAAATTCAGGGTAGAATGTAGAGCTTTCAGTGTCAGAAGGGCACTAATCATGACGGTCTCGGAAGCGTCCGCCACATTTGCCAGAAGGCTGCTGACCTTCGGCTCTCTAGCAGTCACACTAACTTAAGCTCTCTTTAGATCCAGCATTGCCATCAGTGGTGCGAATAACTAAAAAGCATTTGAAGTCAGGGGTGCTAAAAAACGCCAGGTAATCCTGAATGAGGAGCTACGATGTAACCGAGGGGCCATTCACCGCACTTGCAACTATTAGCTTTGTGTGGGGGTAGGGTGGGGGAAGGGGTGGATATATCCAGCATCCACCTGCTCTCGCCAATCCTGTCTTGGGTTTTCTGACTTTTCAGGGGTCAACCTAGGTGTGCTAATGAATTGTGTTAAAAACCCAGTACAGCGCCGGACACGTCCAGAATTTGTCCCGTGGACGGTCAATCCCCAGCCACAGCAAATATCCTTAATCAGATGTACTGACTACTGATCCTCGACAGGAAAGGCCAAGATCTGAAGATCTGTTGTGGCAGACCCAGATATGGGAGACAAGATTTTTAGTTGGCCTGGCAGCCAACAAATTAGCAAGGATGTGGTCCGCCCATTATATGCAGTGAAGTGGTTATTGAGGCAAAACTTGTCCTCCCATTATTCCCGCCCCCAATGCCGAGGTCCCATCAAGGCCTGGTTTCTTGCAACTCTTATTTATAGCTTCCAAAGCCTCTTCTAACATAGCATGATGTAGCTGGTCAGGTCCTTAAGCTTAGACAGAGGGTTGAGGAGGTAGTGGCAGAGAAAAAAGAATGCTGAGAGGAATTGAAGAGGAAGCGCACCAACAAATGTCAAAAGAGTTCAATTCAACCCAGTGATGGGGCATCCCTAATTTTCATTCTGTCCAGGCGAGAACAGTTCCTCTTGGTACCAAGTCCAGGTAGACAAAGGGTTGAGGGGATAGTTGTACCCCCTTCCCCGCTTAAGGAGGGAGGGGAAAGCACACCAACAACTTTCTCAGGTCCCATCAGAGTTCAAGTCAATCCTAGATTTGCACTCAGGATGGGACAGGCAGCTCCAGCAGGATTTTTTTTTTTAAGAGGCTATCTAAAAAAAAAAAAAAAAAAAAAACTGGAGCTGCCTGTCCCATCCTGAGTACAAATCTAGGATTGACTAGCAAGTGTAACAGACCACACCGGGAAATGAAGGAAGGGAGATGGAGGAAACAGTGGTCGCGTGTGATGACCTGTGCTTATGCATCAGAATATATGTGCCACCAAAAGGCAATGAGTACCTGATGAACACCAAAATCCACTAGGCAGCAGCTAAGTGGAAAAATTATTTAAAATTGTAAAAATTGTTTAAAGTCCTCGATACTAGATATTAATCAAAATGGATTAGGGAAAAATACTCCAGGCACTCACCTCAGTACTCAGCTGCATGTAGTCTCCAGCCAATACAATTCGGGTGAAGTTATTGGCTAGTATAAGCGGGATTAATGTGGAGCATTCCATCACTTGGGCTGCCTCATCGATAAGAATGTGAGTGAAATGACCTATAAAACCAAGGGATAAGGTCAAAATGTAGGTGAATTGAATTCCAGGGTCAAAGCTGGGAGTTGATAAAACTTATCAATTTCTAATACTGATTCAATTTATTTCTTAAAAATATATGTATATAACTACAAATTTGAGTTTATATGTAATTAATATTTATTAATTAGTAATTACCACAGATATAAATACAAAAATCACCATCGTATTCTTAGAAATAGTTTAAGAGATTATTTTTGGAAGTGCATCGACTTTAATTGTAGGATTGAAGATGCAATTTCCAAAACTACTCTTTTATCAAACTATGTCCAAGGAATGGTGTTTTCTGGACTTTTTTTTTATCATGAACACTATCTCAAGCAATATTTTTGGTCACAATTTCTAAGGTACAATTTCTATATATGCCCTTTTGATGGAGCAATGTAATATTTATATATTTTGAGTGTATTGAAATAGTGGAATAGATGAGACAGTGAGATAAGGTAGAATGTGCAAGGAGACAAAACAGGTGCTATGTTAGTCAATGGGAAGAAGTGTGCGTGGTGGATCAAGTCCACCTTCCGCAATACACGCTCAGCTGCGAATGCATTAAACTCGCATCAGTAGTCGATCGTCGAACGAACAAAGGATTATTAAGAAAAAAAAGTAAGGAACGTAGAATATCCATGTCACGGGTACAAGATACACTAAGATACGAATATGAGCCTCCCAGGTGAGGCATCGGTTAAATACAAGAACAAGGAAACGGTGCGAGTCCACCACTTCCAGGCGAACCCCATTTAGAAACAAGCCTAGGTCAGGGTGGAACAGTAGATGGCAACAGAGGCGTACCCCCTTACTCTTGGTCAAGGAAAACCGAAGCGTGTGTGCTTGGACATAGCGAAAGACACGGTTTAATGCCTGTTGGAGTCAACGCTCCACGTAGAACGTAGCGAGAACATTATCCGGCAGCACCAAGGTGATGCTATTGATGCTCAAGGTAAAGAGTGTGACAATGAGGACAGCCTATTCCTGCTCAAGTGGGTCAGAAGAGAAGGATCTCGCAAAATTCAGATATAAAGATTGAGAGGAGTCCCCTCCCACCGTGTGGAGTCTTCATGATACCGTATCACCTTGCGGTATCATAGGCCTTCTCCAGAAAGAAAAACACCGTGGCGTAGTGCTGTCTACGAAGGAAGGCCTCGTAGACGGCATTTTCCAGGCGGAGCAGAGCATCTGATGTGGAGTGGAACTTGCGGAAGCCGCACTGTGCAGAAGGCTTTCGCTATCCAGAAAAAAAAGGCTAATCTAACATTTACCAATTTCTCCATCGACTTGCACACGCAAGAGGTTAGAGAGATTGGGCAGAAACAGGCCGGGATAGAGTGATTTGTCCCCAGTTTGCACGAGCCAGGAATCTGGGAGGATACCCTCTACACAGATCCTATTGAACAAATCTAACAGAATGGCCATGCCTCGCTCATCCAGGTATCGAAGCATGGCGTACGGGACATCGTCCGGACCATGAGGGGGATCCGCGCATGAAGCGAGAGCGGAAGGCAACTCACTCAAAGTAAACCTGTCATTGAAGGGTTCTCCGCCTCTGGAGGTAAAGTCCAGTCGGCGGCCTTCCGCGACAACAGGATGCGCATTGAATGTTGGTGGAGCAACATCCTGGCAAGAGAATGAGGAGAAAGCGGTCGCGAAGGACTCCGCCACGGAAACGGGGTTGTAGTAGTGTGTTGGTGTCCGCCTCCCCTTTCCCGTCTCTAATACCTTTCTCCTTTTTCAGGTTGTTTGGAATGAGGAGGATGCAGCGAAGTCACTCCGGGTGGGGGACTCGATAGATTTCTATCGTGTTTCCCCATTCATCTTTGTCTTCCTCCACAGGCGATATTTGAAACAAGAATAAGATTAGTCTGAATTTGAAGTGATTGGCTAGTGAATGAGTTTAACAGTGAACTTAAATAATATTGTATAAAGTGTCCATTGGAATTTAGATAGAAGCTGAATAGTTATTCAGGTGAGTCTTAATGTGAATAGGTGGGTGTGTATGAATGGCGGGATAATAATATTTTAAGTGTGACAGCGATTGGGTGATTGAAAATGCCTTCTCCTTTCTAGCTTCTTGGTGCCGGCTTGCTAAGGTAGCAGCAGCCAATCTTGATCTCGTGTGGCAGTAAGGGGACTGTTTTGAAGCAGGAGTCTCGAGACTGCCTCCTAGTCGCCAATGCATCGATTGGAGCCAGAGCCCTCTCACTTTCCTCATTGACCGGAACCACCGTCTCCCCGTCCTTGAGTGCAGATCATTTTGCATTGGCTGGAGCTGGAATCCCAGTCCCTTAAGAAAAAGGAACCCCCCTTCCCTCAAGAAAGCGGGCCCGCCTCCCTCCCCCCCCCCTCTTTATACCGGTAATAGCGCTCCCAGATATCCGGATACATCTTGGACAGACTCACATCTATTTGTGAAGCCCTGGACATTTCTCTTTGTGAGTGCGGTTGTTGGCCAATAATATTTTAAGGCCACATATATAGTGTATACATAAATATAATTTTGAGTAGGTTATAAGATATATTTAGTTTAAAGGTTTTGGAGCTGTGTTGTTGGTTTAACTTGGAATATTTATTGGGTTTTAATAAATTTAGAAAATACTCTCTCTCCTCAATACCCTCTCCTTGAACCACCGAGCGGACCTTGTTGGGGCGGCGGGAAGAATTGGTGAGGAAGTTGCAACCCTGCCGCCGCAGGGTCTGAGATTGCGGTCCCATTCTCCTGAAGAACGGGAGGGGGGTCCTGCGAGAACTTGCCCTAAATCCTTTTGACTCGCTTCCACACCTCTTTTAGAGGCGTCTTCCGGTTAAGTGAAGAGACATATGCCTGCCAAGAAGAGCGGCGGGCGTGCTTCGAAACATACTGGAACCTAGCCCTAGCTCGACGAAATTCCCCCACAGGCAAATCGTTCGGGCGGCGCTTATAGCGCATGTAAACTTAACGCTTCTGTTTGAGGGCGGCCAAATGCCCTGGACACAAACGTTAAGCACCCCACGCAGTAGCCCACTCTGCGAGGGGTGAACACAGGGCCGTCAAAGACAGTTGCAGCCATCAAAGAGCATTCCTCCCGCCCAGTGGCCAGGCAGCCCTTGGGTATGCTGGCTCCACCTTGGGGTGGGCGTAAAATTGATAGACCGTGAATGGAGAGAGAAAGGGTATGTGAGGAAGGTGAGGGTGGGGGTGAAGCAGGTTATTAAAAACTCACCACCACAAACCGGAGCTCAGTGATGATGAGGCGTTGTCCCCTAGCTCTCAGACCTGATCCAGGATGGTTGTGTGAGAGGAAGTTATTCGGTGTCTACCCTGCAAAATTAGAGGCTGACCAGAAAAAGTTTGGGGAGAGGTTGTAGGGAAAGGGGGGAAGCAGGGTAAGACAACAGGATGGCTGAAAGAAGAAGAGGCTAAGCTGGGACCGGAGGAGGCATTGAGTCAGGAAAGCAAATCGCCTTGCCCCTTACGGGTGAACAAATCTAACAGAAAGGCCATGCCTCGCTTACCCAAGTGTAGAAGCATGGGTATGGGACATCGCCCGGACGAAGGGCGGTGTCCGTGCACCAAGCGAGAGCGAAACGCAATTCACTCAGAGTAAACGTGTCGTTGAAGGGTTCTCCGCCTCTGGAAGTGAAGTCCATTCGGCGGCCTTCAGCGACATCACGACGCGCAGTGAATGCTGGCAGAGCAACGTCCTCACTAAAGAATGCGGAGAAAGTTGTCGCGAAGGACTCCGCAACAGAGGCGAGGGGTGAGATTGCGGTCCCATTTTTCTGGATAACCCGGGGGAGGAGGGGGGGGACAGAACTTGCCCCGAATCCTTTTGACTCGCTTCCACACCTCTGCTAGAGGGGTCTTCCCGATAAGTGAAGATACGTATGCAAGCCAGGAAGAGCGGCGGGCGTTCTTCGAAACATAATGAACCTAGTCCTTGCTCGACGAAATTCACGGACAGTGAAATATTTCGGGGTCGCTTAGAGAGCATGTAGGGATAACGCTACTGTTTGAGGGCCGTCTCGCACTCAGATGATCACCATGGAAGCGGTCGGCGTGCAAAATGGCCAGACGTTCTAGGAATAATAGTAAGGCCCACGGCGATGGTTGCCGGAGAACTAAATGGCCTAAACTCCTCGACTGAGACAGAGAAAGCAGTCATTTCCTGAAATGCGTACCACTGCGCTAGCGCCAAGCTCCGACCCACCCAAAATCAGGCAGTGCAACCGGAGAGCAGGGGGATAGATTAAGAGAGGACATGAAAATGAAGCAGTTCTCGGGCAATCAGTTCGGCACGGACCTGGCCCCTGGGATTGATCGAGTAGTCACCCAGCACAGGTATCTACTGTTCAAATCCCCGAGCAAGAGAAAGGGCCGCGGCGGAAGTCCCCCACGTCCTAGTAGGCCGACAATCGAATGTACGCATAAATACCAGTATACCTCCTATCCAAGTGCAGCTGCACAGTTACTTCCTGAAAGGCTGTATCTAAATCAAAGAGAAGAACGGCCACATCAAATGCCGTGTGTAAATGGCGATCCCCCTGCCCGGCTCTCAGCCCGTGGTGGTGGGGTCGCAAAACACTTATACCCCGGGAGGGTTGGCAGGGGGCACACACCCAGCATGGTCTCCTGCAAAAAGATAGCTAAGGGAAAACGGAAGGAGACTAGCCTCCGCTCTGGAATGGAAAAGTGACTGGTAGTCAAAGGGGCAACATTTGGTGGTGGAAGTCCCTCCTCATCTTGTGAGTCCCTTGGGGGCCCGAGACGCCTAAGGAGAAGCTTGCGTAGAAATGGATTCAAATTCGGTGTTTGGCACTGAGCCCAGGTTCGCCACCATAAAAGATCCTCCCATCTTAGACTAGGTCACCTCCTGGACCATATTCAGCTCAGGGGGATGTCCTACGCTTATCCTCCCCTGGGGTTCATGGATCCGAATAGTGTGTTCTTCAATCCTATTTTCTGTACTCTCTTGAGCTGGTAAACCGACCTCCTTCTGGGAAGAGAGGGGGGGAGGCATGCAAGCCCCCTGCAAGCTTAGGATGCATTCATGCAAGACAGTAGGTGGCAGAGCCTGAATGGCCACGCTAGCCCTTGCCCTCTAAGAGAGCTGGCCCTAACGATCCGCTCGATTCTGAGTGGTTTGCCCGCTTTCTTGGCAGGCCCCTGTAAAGGTAAACCGAGGCCAGCATTGGTTCAGAGATGGAGCCTCCCTTGGGTAACTCCAAATAAGGAGGTGAGGAGGAAGCCCCCGCAACCTTAGATTCGACAAGGAGAAAACCTCCTCTTCACTAGAAGAGGGGGGAGGGCCCCACTAGAAAATACAGAAGGGCACCTCCTTTTCAGAAGTGGAGCTGTCAGAGGGCGGCAACAAAGATGGCAGATGGGAAGCACATATGCAGCATGAAGATGGTGAGACGGGAGCCGCTCAACCAGTTGTAATGGAGTCTCTTTTTCCCGCATCATCTCTGACACCTAAGGAGGGCGAGGCCGTGCTTGGCGGTGGATCTCCATTCGCCCGCGATTGCTCACTCTTCTCCTCTATTGTAGCTAGAGTAACAGTAAAACAAAAAGAATGCATGTAAGGTAGATAATATGACTTACAAATGCCTTAGGAGGTTAAGAGAAAAGTCTTCATAGGCTCAGAAAATTCCAGAATGTGATTATTTGTACGAGCTGAGATGGGCATTTAGGCCTCACCCTCCTCACGTGTCGGAGAGGATGAGTAAAAAGGAGACATTGCTACAACCGGTCAAGGGGCTCCCCTCTCATAATAAAGGATGGTGCCGATGTAGACACCTTATATGTGTACTGGAAGCAGGTGAGCAGAGACGATGGCCAAGCACATCTCTGCCTAATAATTGCCTCAGCTGGCGCCGTTTCCACATTCGCAGCAGGTAGGGACTAAAGTATACACCGCCACTCGACTAAGGATATGTAAGAAGACGAAAGTGCAGCCTGGCACCAACACCGCAGTAAAGCCATCCCACCCACGACCAGGAGTACAGCCTTATGCACCCAAGAACAAATGCCTGGAGGTGGTTAGCCCAATACATGCAAGGAAAGGTTTATTGGGGCAAAACCGATGATCCCCCTTAATGGTCCCCCAATGCCCACGACCCTCAACTCCTGGTCTCTAGCGACCTGCGGGAGTTTATAGAGGTTTCAAAGCTTCTCCTGTGACAATGCATGAGCTAGCTGGGCAGATCCTTAAACCTAGGCAAAGGGTTGAGGGGATAATCGTAGAAAAAAGAAATGCTGAGAGGGAGCGAGGAAGAAGTGCACCAACTACTTCCCCAGACACTGTCAGAGTCAAGTCAACCCAGTAATGGGGCTCCCCTAATTTGCACTCAGACCAGGAAGACATGCAGCTCTTTCAAGTTACACAAGGTACCCCTCTGGGGAATAGGGAATGGGATGTGGATGATTCTCTTGGTGCAATGATGAGTGCCAGGGGAAAAGGTGGTGGTGGTAGTAATGAACTTGTGAGTAAAATTCTAACTAATAATCACAGTAAAAATAGGATATATATTTCAAAGTTGCAAGATACATCTTACCTTTAGGTATACCAAGTTGAGTAATGCAAATTGAAGTGTTGATGGTTGTTACTATGACACGATGATTCAAGATATGTTCTATGTTTGGTACCCTAAACCTCTGCTCTCCATTTACAGTTTCAAAGAGGCAATACTGTGAATCAAACAATAGAAATATAAGTTAGAAGAACTTTGGATTCAAATAAATATTTGAAAAAGGAATTTGAGCAGGACTCAATGAGTGGAAAGGGGAAAAGATTAGCTTGGCTCAAGATAGTTAAAAAGGAACAGACATTGGACATAGAATAAAAATTACCATAATATTGATGCTCAAGATAAAAAAAAGGCCATGATATTTTGGGGTTTAATTCAGGAAGGCATTACCACTACAAGCATAACTCTTAGAGATATGAATACACAGACTCCCCCACCCCCCTCCGAAATAGAATTTTTTACTAGCACATATTCATAGTTCATGATATATTTTTTGTAGTAAATTTCATATCCAACCAGAGGGTGGGTGAATTATTATTATTTTTTTTTGGGGGGGGGGTTATTTTCAAGGCATCCTGTATATATGCAAAAAGGATGCAATACAGGGTGTGCCAGGTATTTGAGAACACAACTTTGGATAACAAAAATGCCAAGTTTTATCATCTCTCTATTTAAGCCGAAACATGAGAGCTTTTAATATGAAATAGGAAGTGAAAAGGCACACTATCCTCTTCAACTTAACTGCCAACTACACTCTTTTTGATATTGCCATTTTCTTGAACTGGACAGGTCATTCATGTTCAAGGTAACAAAAAAAAAAGAGTCCCTTGCTCCTAGGGGAGATGTGGTACTGGAACAGGTAATGTGCACAAACAATTATGAGTGTACAGAGCAGTCTTCACAGTAGGGTCCATGGGAGCGCTCTACCATATGGAAGTGTATCCCCCCACCCCCGTGTGCCCAAATGAAGGAATTAAACACACTTGCGGGAATAGTCGGGGCACAATAGAATGGAACTTAAAGTTCCCATTAGACATCTCCCATCTTTACTAGGCAGACGGAGGGCAGACCTGATTCCTGGTACGTAGTCCTCTGTAGTCAATTTAAGGAAAATTGAAGTGCTGTTCTAGTTGCCCAGTCCTCACAGACTCTTTAGATGCCTCATTCCACGTAATATTAAATGTCCGGGAACCCAGCAGAAGATAATCTGAACTTTGAGAAAATCCAATGCCTCAAGAGCACTCAGGGCTCTTTGCAGGTAACTATAGATCATCATGATTGGGAATGCGAACCGAGCACAAAGCAATCTCCAGTACCGAGCGGTGAAATGTAACAAGCTAGACAGAGGTCACTCCTGGTCGAGCACTACTAATTTCAAACTGAGGCGATAGGGTGTGGAAGCTGACACTCCTCTTCGACATGGACATCTATATACCCTGCCATGGCTTCAGTATGACAAGAAGTATGCTCAAAACAGGTATTTTTTTATATATAAATATATATATGCCTATCTCACGAGGAAACCAAGGGGATAAGTTGCCACATTAAATATTAGCCTATTGTAGGCCTACATTAAAAATAAAAGAAAAATAACCACAGAACAAAACAATACACATACGAGACAAAAAAAACTAAACAAAAGCAAGAAGAAGGCAGCATGTTCCCGCATAGGGGAGAGCCAGCCTCCCCCTGGCAAATAAGTATGCAGCAAACAACAAACAGTCTCAAACAAAAAAAGAGGACAGCCTCCTCCAGAAAGCTTGCAATTAAAATTTCAGCTCAGTACTAGGCTACTCTAAAATTCCCTAAACCAGACAAGACAAAAAAAACAAAATCAAAAGCCAAACAAGAAACAAAATACAAAAATTAAGCAACAGATCAAAGGAAAGAAAGAAAAGAGCTCCCGTGTCGGAGGAAGACCCACGACACCAGGAGTGGATTTAAAAAAAAAAAATTAAGAGCTCATCTGGCGACTGCCTAGTACTAGGCTACTTTAAAATAAAATTCAAAAACACACAAAAAAAACACTCAAAATAAAAAAAAAAAGGCAAAGAGCAGGATGCAAGCTCCTGCGTCGGGGGGAGGTCCCAACGGCGCAGGAACGTGCGACCTATTAAGAAAAATAAAAAGAAGTTAAATAAAAGGGAGAAGGTCGGCCTCTCCCAAAAAGTCTACAAGTCCACCAGTCAATGTGCACGCACTCGTCCCGAGTACAAGGGACAGGTGGTAGCGACCGCGCCCATCTCGGTACGGGGACAGGTAAAGTGCGCAAAGATCGCCCAGACTGGGACATTCAACAAGAATGTGCCGAACAGTCCGGGTGACAACGCAGTCGTCACAGTAGGGCGCTGGCGAGCGCTCCATCAAATGGCGGCGCGTCACGCGAGTGTGCCCAATTCGGAGACGACAGAAAGCAACCTGAAGCCTTCGCGGCATTGGGGGGTAGGTCCATGGAAACAGTCGCGGCGCAATGGCAAGCAACTTTAAGTTCCCTTCGACCGTCTCACATCTTCTTTGCCAAGCTGCCCGTATTCCTGCCATGTAGTCGGTGTGAGGAAAAGCGAAACGCTGGTCCGGTCGCAGAGTCCTCGCGGACTCTTTGGCACCCCCATTCCCCGCAATTCCTACATATCCAGCAACCCAGCAGAAGATAATCTCGATATCCGCCAGGCTCGCCAAAACCGTGGCGTCACGGATATCGCGAACCAGGGGGTGCGGAGATTCCAATGCCCCGAGAGCACTCAGGGCACTTTGTGAGTCGCTATCGATCACAATCCGGTCTCCGAACCGATTAAGAGTGGATCATGCGACGAACACCAAAGAGAGCTAAATAAAATGGAGGCCAGCTTCATCCAAAAATTCTTGAGTGTACAAACTCGGCCCTAGCACAAGGGACAAGCGGTAGAAACCGCTCTCATCACAGTACCAGGACAGGTAACGTGCGTGAAGATCACCCTGACTCGGACATTCAAGAAGAATGTGCCGAAAAGTCCAGTAGAATAAGTAGTCGTCTCAGTAAGGTAGAGAGAGCGCTCCATCAAATGGTGAGGCATCCCGCTAGTGTGCCCAATTTGAAGAAAGGAACCTGAAAGCGTCGCGGCATGGAGGCTAGGTCTATGAGACAGTCGCAGCGCAATCCCATGGCTGGAGGACTGCCCTGAGGTCAGTGTGAGGAAGAGCGAAACGCTAGTCTGGTCGCTCAGGCCTCGAGGACTGTTTGGCGACCTCATCGACGCGCTCATTCCCCGCAATTCACAGATGTGCAGGAACCCAGCAGAAGATAATCTCGACATCCACCAAGCTGGGGAGAACAATGTAGTCAAGGATACCGGGTACAGGCGGCTAAAGATGACAATCTAGTCTCGGAACAGGGAGATCCCATCTGTTCAGTAAGAGGCCCGGCGACAGTGGGAGGGATTTCCTTACTAGGTCGCACTAATCATTCAGAGCACTGCTAGGATCTTGATATGTTGTGGCTGATTCAGACAAGGGACTCAAGCTGAGTCAGTAAAGCCCACCCGCCAAAAGAAGTATATCCTTATGCACCCTAAAACGGTTGCATGGAGGGGGTCAGCTCATTACATGCAGGGAAGGGGCTATTGGGGAAAAACCAATCTTCCTATTAATCACGACCCAATGCCAAAGGACCCCTCAAGTACTGGTCTCTTTGACCTGCGTGGGCTGTTTATAGAGGTTCCAAAGCATCTGACACTGCATGAGGTAGTTGGTCAGGTTCTTAAGTTTAGGAAAATGGTTGAGGGGATAGTTGTACAAAATACAGGAATGCTGCGAGGGAGTGAGGAGGAAGTGCTACAACAACTTCGCCATACCCTGTCACTTTTCACGTCAACTCAGTGATGGGGCTTCTTTAATTTTCATTTAGCAGGTTGCTTGTTTATTCCTATGAGGTAAAATTCAGCCAATTTTGAGTTCAAGTTGTCCACGAACATTTTTACCTGGTCTTTTTCAGAATTTTTTTCAATTTCCAGATCACTTTGTAAACAACAAAAAAAAGGAAATCACTTTGTGCAATGTCTGGAGAATATGGTGGATGGGGTAGAAAAGACCAGGCTAAGACCTATATTTTTTTTCGGGTGCTTCTCACTGTACGTGGCTTTGCGTTATCATGAAGAAGCACAACGTCTCTCCTATTGATGAGTGCAGTATGTTTTCTTAAAAGATTTTCTTCACACATTGCAGCTGTTAACAGAATAAGTTTGCATTCCACCAGTTCTCTAAAAACATCTTAATCGAAGTCTGGTGATTGTCCTGGTCTTGGTTCATCTGTCAATGATTGCTCCCCAAAATTAAAAATTAAACTTTGAAAACCAATTTCGCACTAGGCAATCAGTAATGGCACCTTGGCCATAAACAAAAAAACAGTGTTGTAATTGGCTGTGTGTGTGATGAGAAGTGTTAGATTTACCCATCTCAGTACAGGGCTGAGCACAGGTCATCAACCAATTGTTAGCCAGATCTCTATATGTGATGATGTTTGTATCTGCTCATACCAGGATCGAACCCGGTACTACGACAATGGCAGACAACCGCTGTATTCACGCGTTTAGCAAGAGCTGTACAAGTACTACACTACTACTAGCATGGAAAAAAAGATGAGAAGCTTTGACCCACACAGACCATGCTTTGGGGAGGTAAGGGAGTATGTAGATAAAAATAATGATTAACCATTTTAAAATTATATCACATTTTCTTCAGGAAGAAAATATGAGTAAAATAAGTAGTTAGAATATCAAGTTCCCCTGACAGATGTCAAACAAAATAAGAGACCAAAGCTCAAATAAATTATTGAGTGAATGTAGAAGTATTTAATCACCTTATGAATTGTCGTGTGTACTGTAGCTACTCTTCTCCGATGGTAATAAATACGAAGTGGCATTGCACTGAGAAGTCCAGCCTCATATTGAGGGTGAAGATAGTCTCTAATATAGATGTCTGCAGCACTGAAATATGAACTAATTTAGTGATAATGGTTTCAAGCATTATATCATTGACAACTTTCTCATAATGTAAGGTTGTTACGAATCACTGACTCAAGCAAGTTGATTGGATGGCATCTACAACAGACCCACCAATTTGCGCCCCATTGCATATTGCGCTTGCAAAAACAAAAGTATCAGGAGAATAGCTATCCGAACTATCAAACAAACAAGAAATCAATTGGGCTTAATTTTAAGGGAAAAGAGTAGTGATGGAAGGTTTCAACTTGCAAACACTTACAGACTTGTGAGATTTCTTAGGATCAAAAGAAAAATCTCGATTTTTCTAAACTACCAGATTTAATTACTTTTCCAAATAGCTGCCTTGAATAACGGAGGATATATAATTTACCCATCGATGTTAAAGAGATAGAAGAAAAATGTATTTTTGAAAGTAAAAATGAGGGGAATAGAAAATAAGAAAGTCCAGAGTAAACCAACAGATGAAAGGCAATTTTAAATAGATATTTTTAGGGCAGAATTAAAGCTAGCATTTTTTTAGTAAGACTCACCTGGCGACTGCCTACTTGGGGCATATGTCGCCGTACTCACCAGAGCCTACTACTAGGCTCGATTAAAAAATAAATAATATATAAATAAATACTTACTTAATCCTTTTAATGTCAGATTTTTCCAATTTTGGTTTATTGAGGTTAAATGTTTGATGATTTGCTGTTTTCAAGCATTCCATCGCTTGTTGGTGCATTTGTTTTATGCCCTGGATAACCTTCGTGACAGGCAACCCTCCACATTTATCCGGGCTTTGGACCCGGTCTGGAGTGAAAAAATTTGCTCAACCCAGAGGCTAAAGAAAACAATGACAAAAAAGGAAAACAAAGGAAACAGGCTCCGGAGTCCCCCCCCCCCACACACACACACAGCACCCCGGCATAGGAACATGCGACCTACAACAAACAGTCAAATAAAGTGGAGGAGGCCGGCCTCCTGCAAATAGTCGTAAAGTCCACAAGTCAGTGTGAACGAATCCGTCCCGAGTACAAGGGACAAGCGGTAGCGACGCCGCTAAAGTAATGTGCGCGCAGATCGCCCAGACTGAGACATTCAACAAGAATGTGCCGAACAGTCTGGGGGACGACGCAGTCGTCGCAATAGGGCGCTGGCGAGCGCTCCATCAAATGGCGGTGCGTCCCGCGAGTGTACCCAATTCGGAGAGGACAGAAAGCAGCCTTCAGCCGTAGAGGAATTGAGAGTTTTGTTTTTAATTTTAGGAGCCCATCTGGCGTCTGCCTACTTGGGTGGCATTGTGAGGTAGGTCCATGGTAACAGTCGCGGCACAATGGCACGTAACTTTAAGTTTCCCTCGACCATCTCCCATCTTCTTTGTCAAGCAGCCCAGAGAGCTGCCCGTATTCCTGCCATGTAATCGGTGTGAGGAAGAGCGAAACGCTGGTCCGGTCGCAGAGTCCTCGGGGACTCTTTGGCTCCCTCATCGGCGTGCTCATTCCTCGCAATTCCTACATGTCCCGGCCGACTTCAAACAGAGGGGATAAGGCGTGGAAGCCCACCCCGTCTTAGGACTTAGACCCATCCGTATACACTAGCACGGTTCCAGCGTGACACGGTGTGCTCCAAAAAGGCCGAAGGCAATACTCCCGGCGCTGTAGAAGCTTTGGGAGCAAAGGCGTGGCGACAAATAGTCAAAAGTGGTACCTTCCAGGGTGGCATCCCGGGCAGAACCAGGTGCGCCACCAGCACGAGAGCTAAACCGAGCTCTCGAAGGAGTTTCTTAGCCCTAAACCCATTAGGGTATGCCTGGTCTCTCTCGGCAGCATAGGCACCGTCGAGATCAGATGCGGGTGCAGTGAGAGCTGTTGGCGACCGAGGGAAGCGCCGGGCTCGGCGAAGAGCGAGTGGCATCTCCCTGGGCATCGACAAGTAGGCTCTCAATGGGGAAAATGCAGAACGCACCGGTCGCCAGGCGAAGACCAGTGTGGTGGATCGAGTCCACCTTCCGCAATACAGGTTCAGCTGCGGATACATAAAACTCGCATCTGTAGTCGAGCTTCGAACGAACAAAGGATCGATAAAAAAGTAAGGCAGTAGCCCTATAAGCGCCCCAGGCGCTGAACGTCACTGAACGAGAGACCCTAAGCATACGAATATGTCTCTCCCAGGATAGGTGTCCGTCAATCTCTCTAACCATGAGGTTAGAGAGATTGGGCGGAAACCAGTCGGAGTAGAGTAGCGATTCGCCAGGAGTCTGGGAGGATACCGTCTACCCAAATCCTGTTGAACAAATTTAACAGAAAGGCCATGCCTCGTTCACCCAGGTGTCGAAGCATGGCGTACGGGACGTCGTCTGGACCAGGTGTGGTATCCGCGCACGAAGCGAGAGCGGAACGCAACTCGCTCAGAGTAAAGCTGTCGTTAAAGAGTTCTCCGCCGCTGGAGGTAAGTCCAGACGGCGGCCTTCCGCGACGTCACGACGCGCATCGAATACTGGCGAGCAGCATCCCGGCTAGAGAATGCGGAGAAAGCGGTCGCAAAGGATTCCGCCACGGACGCGGGGTCCGGGATTGCGGTTCCAATCTTCTGGAGAATGGGATGGGGATCCTGCGGGAACCTGCCCCAATCCTTTTGACTCGCTTCTTCCTGTTTACGTGTAGACACGTATCCCCGCCAAGAAGAGCGGCGGGCGTGCTTCGAAATATACCGGAAATTCACCAGCCTCAGCACGATCCTTCTCTTAAATGGAGAAGGTCTTGGCCGTCAAAGGGGGACCAGCCAGGGGTGAAGCTCCCTCCTCTCCTGGGAATCCTCGGGGCACCCGAGCCGTCTGAGAAGAAGCTTGCACAGGGGCGAACTCAGGTTCTGCGCTTGGCACCGAGCCCGGGTTCGACCCCATGGACATCCTACCATCTGAGATAATATATCATAATACACAAGGGGGACACGCACAAATAACTTTCCCAGGCCCCATCAGTGTTCATGTCAATTAGTTACAGGGCTTCTCTAATTTGCACTCATGCTGGGAGGACATAAAACTCCTCCTGAAACAAACTGTAACAGGGTGCAGCTCTGTGTGGGGAAGGGGGCTTGAGGTAACTTCCCTGTTCACTCATCACACATTATACCTTAACCATGGTCGGCCAGCTTTAAGTTGATGTGTTCTAAGGAGTAGTCCAAGAGTTCCCTCGCATAAACCAATCCTTTCACAAACATCATAGTAGAGGGCGGCGTCACACTCACCTGCAAGCCATTAAGTGTCTGACGGGCACTAATAATGGACCCCATAGAGGAGTCTGCTGCATTGGCCAGAAGGGTCCCGTCTGAGAAATGGGTCACCTTCAGCTCTATACATATCAAACTAGCTAATTCTCTCTTCTGATAGATCATATTGAGAATAAGCATAAAGCGTTTGGAGGCAGCAGGGCTGTAAAGGTCAGGTAGTATCTCAATGAGGAGGCCCAACATAATCGAGGCTCCACTCAGTGCATTTGTGACTTTAGCTTTGGTTTGGCCCATCCCACCTTAGGGGACATCTTGGCTAGATGTGCTGATCTTGGCCTGGTTGCTTGCCAAAGCTACAGCAGACCCATCCTTACACGGAAGAAGAACACCTAGTCCTTTTTGTCTTCTTCTTGCTTTTTCTTTTAGGCAGAGGAGGGCAGGGAGTGAATCAGCTTCTCTCTCCCCCTCGGAAAGCAACATAGGTTGGAGGGACTAGGCTCAGCAAGACCTTTCTCCGAGATGGAGGAGGACTTTGCTGTTAAGGGGGCACCACTTCTTGTTGTACTCAATGGAATTTGGGGGGGCTTGTTTTAGAAATAAAGAATTTTTTCAAACAAATACAGAGCTAACTCTATCCATTTAGCTGGTTTTCATCAGAAAAGAGCCAGAAACTTGTGAAGGCTCGAAAAGTCTGGTTTCCAGTAACCCCTAAATGAGAATGCCTGTTGGCACAGACAACAGGCTGCTTCTAAAGAACACAGTCTGCATGTAGATGTGGGCACTGGGCTCTATTATTAGAGGAGCCTTGGACATCCTGACATATCGATTAACCTAAACAGACCATGCATGAGATATCCTGGTGGGTTGTTATCCATTGCCTCATCCATGCTTGGTTCAAGCCCAGTCCTGCTGACTGGATGTGGACTGATGAGTTCTATCACTTCTTGCCAGTAAAAAAAAAGTGGGGCAGGAAGGAATGGATTAGTAGCCGCCAAAATTTCATTGCAAGAAGAATCAGCCCTCGCTCACAACTAATTATGAGCACCAGTCAGAAATCAGAGTGAGCAGCTCTATCTAGAATGAACCAAATGATTTGGGGAAGAAGAGGAGAGATGTAACAGAAATGGAGAAAGGTGTTAGTGGGAGGCAGAAAGGAGGCTAAGCTGGGACCAGGTTACAATGCAAAGTAAGTAGTGTTCTATATGTATGGTACAGTGTTGTTTTGGCAGACTATTTTGTTGTTGCAAGTAATCAGTGATTTGTGTTAGGGGGCAGGGGTTGAATGTGATGTATGTAATTCTCTTTAGATTTCCCAGAGTTGCATTGAGTTCAATTTCTGATTAATTATACTTTTGTATTCGTTCCAGCTTTCCTTTTGCTGTTTTGAGATTAGATCGGTGATGCAAGTATTGTTGGGTTGAATTTGTTGTAATTCTTGTAGCATAGGTAATTTGAAATTATAATATATACAATTTGAGGATAAGTTTTTTGCTTATATATCCACAGTGTTCTGATGTTTAGATTTAAGTACAAAAAAAAAAATTTGAAAAATCACCACAAATATTATAGGAATAAGAGGAAGATGAATTGTGAAAATCCAACTTGGAATGATTTTAAAACTTTTGGGGGGAATAAGTTGAATATATTTTTTCTAAGAACAACCTATTTAACTACTTGTCTCCTACCTGTTGGAGTGAGTGCAGATCAGAATATTCGTGTTTGGCTGTTGAAGAACTTTGCTAATGGCTTGCCCTAAAGTAAAGGTTTTACCTGTACCAAATGGGCCTGAAAAATAAACAGAGTATTAGAATAAAGCAGCAGATCCACCACACTGAGAAAGTGATGATAAATAAAATAGTTTATGAATTATCCTTATCATTAAAGATCACAAAATCACTTTCTATCATTGTGATTCTGATATTTCTGGTATCAGTATTCACAATGTTAATTTGGAAAGTTCTGGAGTGACTTGGGATGAGTGATCGATGGAATCAGGAATCAATATTAGTTGATGGTAGTAGGAATTATGAATAGTTGAATGGGTGACATAATGAGAGATGGGGTAAGTGGAGCTTTTGGTAACCTGGAAGGGTTTGGTGCTGAAAGAAACTTTTCTGGTTAATATGTTCTTTAAGCACAAGGATATACAGTGTTAAATCATTTGTTTGATAGCTTGAAACTGTTATTTCTAACAGCCTCTTGGTTATCTAGCTCAAATATTGAGTCATAATTATTTATTAGGGAGAATCTAAGATTATGATTGATTTGTGCCTAGAAAAAAAAAAGAATAAAGCTGTAAGAGGTATGAATATGGGACTATACAAAGGCATGTCTTGTGTTATGTAAAGTAGTTAAATTGATTTTGCATGGCTGAGGAGACATGAAGAAAGTGAAAAGGAAGGGAGAATCAAATCAGAAAGGTCAATGAGAGAGGAAAGAGTATGAAAGGATGCTTGAGAGTAAACTATGTCACTTTGTTGACCCCCAGGTGTTATTGAATCAAACTTGGCAACTCTCAGGGAGGCTGATACAGCATGTGGTCATATCAAAAAGTATCCTAAAGTTATATTGAAAGTGGTTCTGAGATGGTCAAAAAGGGACCATGATAGGATCAGATGGGCAAAGTTTATACTTTGATGGAAGTTGCAATGGGAGCAGTTGGGAAGGGGGATCAGGATCTAATGTTTTTGTATCCATGTAAGGTAGGGTAGTTTCCTGATCTATTTTTTTTATTATTATTATTTTAACATGCCCATCTGCTTTAAAGGGCACAATTCTTCATAAGGAAAATTTGAGACTAGTCTGAGGGTACTTTAAAAGTCAAAACCCACAAAAAAAAACCAAGAAGCACGTTCCGGCATAAGAGGCAGGTGGGCATCTTTGGTGCTGCAACCAAAACCAAAGAGTCCAATAAAATGAAGGACAGAGCCTCCTTCAAAAATTCTGATAGTACACAAGGAAAAGGAACGAGTGGTAGCGATTCCTCTCATACCAGTACAGTGAAAGGTAGCATGAGCTAAGATCCCTCTAAACAGGAACAGCTAGGGTGATTTAAAGGCATAGGGTAAATTTTCAAGTTTGTATATACATTCAACTGCATGTCTCACCGTTTCCTAATCATATAGGTCGAATATGAGCAAAAATTTTGTAATGATCAGAGCAGATTCAAAGGTCGCTCAAATTATTCACTTTTTAAGCTGGTGCAGAAAAATACCTCATCAATGACTCATCACCTAATTCTCTCGCCTGTTTTTGTTGCAGGTGAACTTTGATATAGCTAGATGTAGTGCAGCATCAGTTTGGCTCATTGGACATCGTGAGGAAGAGATTACTGCTTCCCGACTCCTGTCCAACGGCCAAGACCGTCGTCACTTCTTTTACCATCACCAACTTAAAATGCATGAAATCTGAGAGTGCGAAGAAGGTTGTAGACGCAGTTTTTTCATTATGGACAAAGGCCGCAATCCCTACAAAAATTTTGTTCTATGCAAAAAAGAAACTTCAGAGCTCATTATGAAGTACGAAGGTCTCATGAAGAATCGTCTGTGAGATTCAGAGAATCAGCAACTGAAGGAACAAATATTTTGTGATGACTTAGATGAACTCTTTGAAACTGCTGACAAAGATGCACTGATTATGATGAAAAATGAAGAAGATGAAGCCTTCTTTTTTAGCCAACCAGAGGATCGTTCCCAGTCGAGCATGGCTGAAATTGACATGAATCATTCAGTCTTTAGAGAAGAAAAATAAAAAGAGCTGAAGTAGAAGATGAATGCAGGAAGAAATCTGAGGTGGGAAAACGAACAGCTGTTGAAGTTGTCAGCTCATCGACACTAGCTGTTTCCAGTTCGTCTTCAGAGTTCTCTGCAGATGAGTCCTTTCAAAATCACAGAAGTCCCAAAAGAAAGAAGTCGAATGCTCAATCTGAAGGTCTACTGATTCCCAAGAACGTTTCTTGAAACCTTAGCTCACAGGACGTCTGGATCGTACTGGTGTATCTCACAGGAAGGCAATAAACAAGCTGGGGGCTAAGGCAAAGTCTATTGGCATTGACATCGAACACATCACTTTGTCTCCGAGTTCAATTTACTGGTACAGGAAGAAGAAGCGTAAAGAAGCAGCTACCAGAATCAAGGCTGACATCATGACAAGTCTCCACATGATGCACCTCTCATGCTGAATTGGGATGGTAAGCAATTGTCTGACATAACTGTATCAAGCTCTGGTCGGGAGAATGGCAATTGATGAATCTGGATGAGATGGTATTGAGTTCCTCCTTCGTGTTCCCAAAGTTCAGGTACTGATCAAGACAATTCATGTCTGTCTGTTATAAATAAGTGGGGCCTATCGAAGCAAATCAAGGCTCTTGTATTCAACACAACAGCTTCAAACACAAGTGTGCAACAAGGCGCTTGTATCAAAATTCAAGTACTGCAAAGGTAGATTTTTGGTTAGCCTGTCAACATCACGTGTATGAAGTAATCCTTGCTGATGTGTTCCATTCCACCTATGGTCCTTCTTCTGGACCAAGCATCCCATTATTTGTACATTTTCAAGACCTCGACAAAAGATACTTCAAGACAGCAGAGGATGATGACAATATCTTGGCAAACCTTGTGGGTGATTGGTCCTACCTTGTGAGGAAGCGATGAGATGTCTTGAAGTTACCCTGAAGTTAACTGCAACAAAAGATCATCGGGAACTTACTACTCTTGCTTACATCTTCCTTGGAGGTGCTCAACCAGATGGAGTTTTCTTTTTTGCCCCAGGTGCTTTCCATCATACAAGATGTATAGTATCAAAATATTCCTATTCTGTGAACAGTTTTCTTTGATGGGGGGTGAGCTAAAAGCAGTCCAAGATCTTTCCCTCTTCATCGCCCTGTGCTATGTGCCATTTTGGAATGAGTCGCCAATCAGTCCCTATGCTGCCAAGAACAATATGGATATGATGAATCTCATGCAAGAAGGAATTCCAAATAAAAACTTGCCAATGTTGCCTTTACAGCTTTCAAACGCAATCTTTGGTATATTTCTGAGGAGGTTGTGGGACTTTCCCTGTTAGACGACCATATCTCAGCTAATGAAAAGCAGAAAATGGTGAATAAAATGACTTGTCCTGAGAAACCAAAAGGATTGAAGAGGGTAGATGGAAAAACTATTTCACCACAGACTTTCGTCTTTGAATGTTTTACGGTGAAAACAAAAAGAATATTTCCAGTAATTCTTTCAGAAGAAGCTAAATTCTTGACGAAGGATCCCTTTTCTTGGGAAAATGATAATTTGTATTGTTTGCTTCGAAAAAGGAGCGCATGAGGTGAAGGTTGTGAATGACTGTGCTGAGCAGGCCATTTCTCTTATCGAAAGATGAAGCTCAGCGACAGTTCATTTTAACAGTTTGCCCCCAAAAATCAGTTAACAAATGATCATAATTTATTGCTCTTGTTTAAAGTTTTATTTCACTTGTTTCATTTTATTTAATTTTTTGAAGAGAGAATTAAAAATAAATTTTTATTAGATTTCTTTTCTTCTTTTTTTTTACACTTTTTGCATTTTTATAGTGAAATAAAATTAAGTCAAACTTTGTGAGCGATCCCTAAATATTGAGGTATCGCCTTAAAATTTTGTGTGAACGTTGCATTATATGATATGAAAGGGAGAAACAAACAGCTGAGAAAAAATATGAAATTGGAATTTTTTTTAGACACCCTAAAGGACAGTTAAAAAATTGTGCAAAACAGTCGGAGGAATAATGCAGTTGTCAGAGTAAAGTTCAGGGTATCGTTCCCTTAAATGGCAGAGTATCCTGAGAATGTGACCAATTTGAGGACGACAGAGAGGAAGTTGGGGTTAGTTCATGAGAACAGTGGCAGGGCAATGACATGCAAGTTTAGGTTCCCTTAGGCCATCTTGCATCTTCTCTGCCAAGCAGCCCGGGACATTACTACCTCCATGTAGACAATGTGAGGAAGAGCAAAACACTGGTCTGGTTGCCTAGTCTGCATGGACTCTTTAGCCCCTCATCCAGGCAATTCATAATGTCAGGGAACCCAGCAGAAGATAATCTCGACGTCCACAAGGGAGGCCAAAAACGCGAACAAGAGAATATGGAGATTCCAATGCCCCGAGAGTACTCCACTCAGGATGCTATAATTCACAATCCGGTCTACGAGCCAGGCATGACGAATTATCTCGCATAATGAGAGGTGTATTGCAACCAGTACAGCAGTGAAAACAGACACAGCGCCTTGCAGAGCCTTGCTGACTTCAAAGAGAGAGGATAAGGCGTGGAAACCGACCCTCTCTTGGGACCTGGATCCATCCGTATATACTGACACAGTTCAAGCATGACACTAAGGGCTTAGTATGAATTGCGTCTCTCGGCGGAATAGGCACCGTCAAGATCACATGCAGCGAGAGCTATTGGCGAATGAGTTGGGCACCGGGCTCGCGAGTACAGGCGAATAATGCAATGTGCACGGCGCAAAGCGAGTGGCATCTCCCCGGCATCGACAAGTAGGCTCTCAATGGGGGGAAGTGAGGAAGGCACCGGTCGCCAGGCGAAAGACGGTGTGGTGGATCGAATCCACCTTCCGCAATAAACGCTCGGCTGCGGATGCATAAAACTCGCATCCGTAGTCGAGCTTCAAACGAACAAAGGATCGATAAAAAAGTAAGGCAGTAGCCCTATCAGCACCCAAGCGCTGACCGTCTGAACGTCACGGAATGAAAAATATCCATGGCGCGAGTACAAGAGAACCTACGGGTGCGAATATGAGCCTACCGGTTCAATGCCTGTTGGAGTCATCGCTCCAGAGTTGGCATCTGGAACGCACCAAAAGAGATCGAAATGTCATTCATGTAGAGAGTAGCAAGAAAATCTTCCGGCAGTAGTGAGGTAATACGTTGATGCTCAGGGCAAAGTGTGTGAAACTGAGGACACTTCACTGCAGGGCACCCTCTCCCTGCTCCATTGGGCCGGAGAGGGATCCACTACACCCGTACGTGGAATCGAAGATCTCGCAAAAATTCAGATATAAAGATTGGGAGGCGTCAACTAGCCCCCAGCTCGGGGAGTGTTTCCATGATACCGTAGCGCCATGCGGTATCAAGAGGCCTTCTCCAGATCGAAAAAGAACGTGAGGTAATCGTGTCTACGAAGGAAGGCCTCGCAGACGGCATTTTCCAGTCGAAGCAAAGCATCCGACGTGGAGTGGAACTTGCGGAAGCCGCACTGTGCAGAAGACATATGGCCTCCGATATCCATAAAGAAGACTAATCTAACATTTACCAATTTCTCCCTCAACTTGCACACGCAAGAGGTTAGAAAGATTGGGCAGAAACAGGCCGGGATAGTGTGATTTGTCCCCAGTTTGCACGAGCCAGGAATCTGGGAGGATACCCTCTACACAGATCCTATTGAACAAATCTAACAGAATGGCCATGCCTCGCTCATCCAGGTATCGAAGCATGGCGTAGGGAACATCGTTTGGACCAGGGGCGGTGTCCGCGCACGAAGCGAGAGTGGAACGCAACTCACTAAGAGTAATCCTGTCATCGAAGGGTTCTCCGCCTCTAGAGATAAAGTCCAGTCGGCGGCCTTCCGCGACAACAGGATGCGCATTGAATGTTGGTGGAGCAACATCACGGCTAGAGAATGAGGAGAAAGCGGTCGCGAAGGATTCCGCCACGGACGCGGGGTCCGAGATTGCGGTCCCATTCTCTTGGAGCTGGAGGGGGTTCCAGCGAGACCCCCCCCCTCGCATTCATACATCTGCCAGAGGGGTCTTCCCGTTAAGTAAAGACAGGTATGCCCTCCTAGAACGGCGGGAGTGCTTCGAAATATAACGGAACCTAGCGCCCTAGCTCGACGAAATTCACCTACAGTGAAGTCGTTTGGCGGCCCTTATTGCCCATGTAGGCATATTATTATTATTGGTACATAAAAGGCAAATGCTGCGTAGGTCCAGATGGACAAACTCGTAGCCATTTTCAAAAAGGGTTCGTTAAAATTTCAAATATTCGTTAAAAAACATAGACTATGGTTACAAATCTAGGATAAAAGCGAGTAAAACCGTAGAAAATAAAAGGGAGTAAAATCATAGAAAAAAATAAAATAAATGTCTCTAAAATATAGTAAAATCAAAATAAAGTAATAAGACATGTCTATCTCATTCTAACAATTATAAAATACTAAATTTCCTTTAGTAGATTCGCTTCTGATAACAATTTTAGCCCTTTGTTCCTATGAAAGGTGTTCTGGTGCTCAGAAAGGATACTTCTCAGAGCCTGCTGAGAACGCATCCCTTGGCAGATAAAAGGAAAAAGACTTTGCCTTCAGAGTATGGAAGCGTGTGCATTCGGTGAATAGGTGGAGTACGGACATTGGTACTCCACAGGGAGTGCACACTGGAGGCTGTTGATGGCTTGTCCTTTATAAAGCCATGTGTTAGGCGACAATGCCCAATTCTCAGCCGGCATAGGATAACATCCTGAGTACAGGTTCTAGTAGTGGGTGGCCAAGGGCGAACTGACTGTTTGATGGTATGCAGTTCGGTTGGGGGGAGTTCATCCCATGTCCTCTGCCACTGGTTGACCACATACTCATGGATATGTGGCACAGTGTCTCGGAAAGGAAGAGGGGCAGGGGTGGTGGTTCCTAGAGATGCTGCTGTCTTGGCAACAGTATCTGCTCTCTCATTCCCTTTTATACCCATGTGGCCGGGTACCCAGCAAAATAAGATTTTGTGGAACGAGGACATAAAAAAAAAGCCACTTCTGTATCTTTGAAACCAATGGGTGATCTGGGAATGGATTGGCTAAGGCTTCTAAGGAGCTGAGAGAATCGGAGAATATTGTATATGATCCTGAGGGTGAAGAAGCAATGGTATACAGTGCAGCCAGTATCACGACAAGCTCAGCCGTGAAGATAGAGGCTGCACTAGGCAGGCACAAAGATACATGATGGAAGGGGAGGATAGCAGAGGCTCCTACCCCGTCAGGGGATATGGATTCGTTGGTGTATATAAAGTTGCTTGGTTTGTGACGCACACTATGTTCGTGGAAGAGGCATCGTAGAACGGAAGGTAGGAACTTGGTCTTTGGTTCCTCTGCCAATGTCTTGCAGACCCTCACTGGTGGTAATAGCCATGGGGGTACTTTTGGGATCTGATATGGGATTACTGATAGTTCCCTCAGTTGACCTGTATCTTCAGTCATGCGCAGGGCAAATGGGCAGGTCAGTGAAGGGAACCTGTCATATGAGGCTACTGAGTGAATATTGTAGGTGCACTCATATACAGGTGATTGGGGAAGTTGTTGCAGTCTGAAGAGGGACTGCAGGTTAAGGTTAAGGCGGTGAAAAGGTAGTGGGAGAATCCCACTCTCTGCATAAAGACTAGGTATTGGGGAGGACTTGAATGCTCCCAAAGCTAAATGTACACCCTGGTTCCTGATGGTATTGAGTTTATCCAGGTTTGAGGATGATGCTGAAGAGTACACCTGTGACCCGTAGTCCAGCTTAGACTGGATCAAGGTTGTATACAATAGCCACAGGGTACGGCGGTCACTTCCCCACGAAACATGTGATAAGAGTTTTAGAATGTCCATTCTCTTCAGGCAGGATTTTTTCAAAGCAGTTATATGGGGGACCCAAGAGAGCTTTAAGTCAAAGATAACCCCTAGATATTTGAAATGGGGCTCAAATGAGATGGGGGAGTCATATAGAAATAGGGTTGGCTCTTCCCACTCAACTTGCCTGAAGTTGTAGAAGTGAACTGCCTTTGTTTTTGAGGATGATAGTCGGAAGCCTTTTGCGGTGGCATTCTTGGCAATGATATTAATGGCCTGTTGCAATTTTCGGGTGACACAGGGCAGCCGAGGTGATGTTGAGACAATTACCAAGTCATCCACATAGAGAGTTGATATTGTCTCTGCTGGAAGGTCAGTAATGATACTGTTGATGGCCACCAAGAAGCAGGTGACGCTCAAAACACTTCCCTGTGGTACGCCTTCTATCTGGTCAACTGCCTCCGACATGACATTTCCGACTCTCACTCGGAATGTGCATCCAGCAAGAAATTGTTGTATGAATCTGGGGAGGTGACCCTTGATACCCCAGTCATGCAGTTGCTTCAAGATACCACACCTCCAAGTGGTATCATAGGCCTTTTCTATGTCAAAAAATACAGCGATGGAGTGCTGTCTTTTTGAGAAAGCTTGTCGGATGCAATCCTCCATCCTGACCAGCAGGTCTGTGGTGTATTGCTTTTTCCTAAAACTTGCTTGTGAGGGAGAAATAAGGTTATTTCTCTCCAGAAACCATACCAACCTGGCATTCACCATTCTTTCAAAAAGCTTGCATGGGGAGCAAGTAAGGGCAATTGGGTGATAGTGGGTCGGAAGTGTTCCATCCTTTCCCGGTTTATGAAAGGGAAGTATAATTGCTTCCCTCCAATAGGAAGGGATATGGCCCTTAATCCAGATATAGTTAAATATATCAAGAAGGTGTGATATGAGTGTTGAATGCATATTCCTGATCATATCATAAGAGATACCATCAGGGCCAGGTGCGGTAGATCCACATTTCTTAAGAGCACTTTCAAGTTCATTTATGGAAAAGAGCTTGTTATATGGTTCATTATCCATACAAGGATCCATGAAGTTCAGAATGCACTGTTCTTGCATTTTCCTGACACGTTGGAATTCTAGAGGGTAATTGTTGGGGCTAGAGATGTCAGCAAATGTCTTTGCCAGGACATTTGAAATTTTCAATAAGTCTCCTAAAAGCTCACCTGTTTCAACTATATTGGGGGCAGAGAAGCCATTTTTTCTGCCCATGAGCTTCTTCACTTTCTTCCAGACTTTGTCTGGTGCAATTTGGTGGTTGATAGAGTTGATATACCCTTTAAAGGAAATTCGGCGAGCCTGGCGGAGGGTACGCTGTCGCACTGCCCTGGCTCGGTTACGGGCATACTTATTGGTAGTATTAGGGTTCCGGTGGTAGCGACGACAAGCTGGTTTGCATTCTGTCACTGCTTTGCTGCATTTCTCAGACCAAAAAGGGAGATGGGTCTTGTGAGAAGCAATTTTGTAGAGGGGCATAGATGAATTTGCTGTCTGGTTGACGTGGTCATGAAAGTTCTCCAAGATCATGTCAACATCACCCTGAGGGAAGTGTCCAGAATAATGGGAGGTGTTTAAATTTTGGCCAGTTGGCTTTCTTAGTGTTCCACCTATTACTCGGTGGGGAAGGAGGGCCAGTCAAGCATGAGGTCAGTACAAATGGGCAGTGATCGCTTCCTCTCAGGTCAGGATCCACCGACCAGCTGAGCTATTAGTCTGGATATGAAAAGATGTTGGAGTGCCATCATTAAAAAATGACACATCCATGGTCTCTATACATTTCACGATCATGTTTCCCTTGGGGTTGTTATCATAGTCTCCCCAAAGTTGATGCCTTGCGTTAAGGTCTCTAACCAGTAGGAATGGGGTTGGGAGTTGGGTGATAAGATTGGCTAATTTGTTAGCCAGATCTGAGGCGACTACTCCTTCACTAGAAGGGAGGTAGAGTGAGCAGACTGTGTATAAACGGTTGGTGTACACACGGATCGTTACTGCTTGAAGATCTGTTTTCAATGGGATTACTAAGTGAGAACAGTCTTTGTGGACAAAAATAGCTGAACCATGTATGGGTTCTGGTGGGTTTTTAAAGTATCCCACATAGTTGGGGGTATTGGGTAATTGACGATTACCCAATTGTGTTTCTGGCAATGCTCTACAACAAGGGTTGTAATCGTGTAGCAGTATTTTGAGTTCTTCCCATTTGGGGAACATTCCTTGTAAATTCCAATGTATAATTGGGGGCATATTTATCTTTTAAGAGTAATTAGGTTTTTCTTTGTACCTGGTAAAGGTAACTGAGGTTTTGAGCCTTTTTGGTTTCTGGATGTTATTAGTACTTGAGGCATTGGTAGCTTTAGGGTTTTAGGGATGGTACTTTTATTAGTGGGCAAAGAACCATCTGTCAGCTGTGCATATGACAAGGTGGTTTTTGCTGGCAAAGATGCCTCTGAGGATATTGGGTCCACTGTAGTACTGGTTAGATGCCTCTGTAGTATTAGTTCGTTGTATTAGCAAGGGTGTCTCTGTAATGCTGGTTAGTGGTGTCGAAAGGGATGGTGCAGGGTCATTCTGAGGACTGGTTGTTGGGTCAGCTGTGGTTGGTAAGGGGAGCCCAGAAGGCTGTTTCTCCTCCTCCAAGGGGGCCACAGCCAATGTTGAATCTGTGACCATCTCTTTAGTTTTTTCCAAAGTTGCTGGTGCTGTGGGTGTTGTAGGCCGACTTGTTTTGATAGATGGAATCAAGGCAGATTTAGTGGGAGGAGGGTGGATGTCTAAAGGTGAGACGCAAACTACACAAACTTCCCCGGAATCAACCTCCATTTCTTCAGGACATGGCAATGGTTGGTTTGATGCTGATGGGGGAGAATCTGAGGAACGGCGAGTCCTCTTGCGTCTTGGTTTCGGTGAAGCAGGAGCTTCTCTGATGATTGGAGAGAGAGGAGAAGCATCATTCTTGGGAAGATGTTCTGTTGGGGCGACTTGGTGGTTATTCTGTGGCTGTAAAGGTGAGGGTCTAAATATTCTTTGTTGTTTGTTATGGACTGGTCTATTTGTTCGAAGAGCGTCTGCAAAACTTATTCCTGGTTGGATGTATAGTTCTTTTGCTCTCCTTCTAGCATCATTCATGCTAATTCTGTATTTATTTCGGAGAGCAATAACCTCTTTCTCATATAAGAAAAAGGTGCACTGGTTAGAGCTGGCTGGGTGGTCACCACCACAGTTGGCACAACAAGGGGGACTTGAGCATGGTGTTCCATGGAAGTCGGAAGAACAATTAATACATAGCCTCATCTGTCTGCAGTATTTGCTGACATGCCCAAAATGTTGGCAATGGAAGCACCTACGGGGATTCTCAACGTAGGGCTTCACGGGAAAACACAAGTAGCCAGCCTTGATGTTTTTAGGAGGTTCTAACCCATTGAAGGTTAGTATAATGGTAGCCGAAGGAAATCTTGTGTTATTAACATTGCGGGTGACACGGTATGCGCTGATTACTTTCTGGGGAATCAGTTTATCAACAAGTCGGTCCACATCGTATTCAATCAGCTCCCCTGACCTGATAACCCCCTTGCAGGTATTAAAGGTAGGGTGGGCTGAAGAGGAGATATTCAGTGAAGCTAGAGAATCGAGTGTTTTGATTTTTTGGTGTTGTTCAAATGAAGTTGATTCCACTACCAGACAGCCATCATTTCTAGGCCACATTTGGGCTGGTTAGCCACATTTAGCAACAAAGTCTTCATAAACGTTGAAAATATCAGCTTTACTCAATGGTTTATCATTATCTGATTTCAATAGTACAAATTTTCCATAGTCAAAGTCATCGTCGACCTCAGAACCAAAAGGATCGAGTCTAAGGAGAACATGGTTATTGGCGGCACGGGGACCAGAAGCTACGGCCTCTGGGAAAAGTTTGTGTTATTTTGACCCATATATATTAGTATTTATAAGAACATGTACCCTGGGCAAGTGGACACGTTACTGTAGCTGCCCCTGACAAGGTGCTTTAAACCGTCCTCGGGGTAGCCCTCCTCCAAGCTACATCTGTCGTTTTAAAAACAGTGCAGCGTCATGAATGGAAGTTTGAGGACGGCTAGGCTAAGACCCAAGCTGTGGGCAGCTATCAGCTCCAGAACGAGTACAGCCTATGGCGATACCTCCGGCGAACAAATCGGCAATCCGTACAGTGGTACTCAGCACGAGGGTGTGAGGATCGTTAATCTGACTCCTCTACAGTGGCCTGTTCAGCAAGGTTGGACCCCTGAAGACCGACTGATGGCAAGTAGTGACCATCTCGGTCAGCCTTCACTGATATAGCCCACTGCATCATTAGAGTACGCAAGCCCCTCCACCACGACAAGGTGATCCTCATGGAGGGGCATGTAGGCATAACGCTTCTGTTTGAGCGCTGTCGAACACTGGGCGGACCACCACGGGAGTAGTCGGGGTGCAAAACGGACAGACGTTCTAGGAATAGTAATTAGGCCCGCGGCGATAAGGTTGCCGGATAAGAACTCAACGGCCTAACCTACCGACCTAAACTCCTCAACTGAGACAGAGAAATCAGTAATTTCCTGAAATGCGGACCACCGCGCCCGCGCTAAGCATCACCGGGACTTTTAGGTGGCAGCAGCACAGAAAATGATATTTGAATGGGAAAGTGATCACTACCATGGAGGTCATCGTACACGAAACACCCAAAATCGGGCTGGGCATCCGGAGAGCACAAAGATAGATCGAGGCAGGAAAATGAAGTGGTTCTCGGGCAGTGATGCGTAAACTCATCCACATTTAGGACACCTATCTCCAGCTCGTCGATCAGCTCGGCAAGGACTTGACCCGGGGGATTAATCGAGTAGTCTCGCCATAAAGGGTGTCTACTGTTCAGATCTCCGAGCAAGAGAAAGGGCCTCGACAACCGTGCCATGACTCGGCGTAAGTCCCCCGCGTCGAAGTCAGCTGACGGTAGAATGTACGCGGAAATAACAGTATACCTCCTATCCAGGTGCAGCTGCACTGCTACTGACTGAAAGGGGGTATCTAGAGCAAAAAGAAGAACGGAGACATCATGCCGGGTGTAAATCGCTCATCTTCCTGCCTGGCCACCATCCTGTGGTGGTGGGGTCGCAAAACCCTTATACCACGGGAAGTTGGGTAGGGGGCATGCGCCCAGCATGGTCTCATGCAAAAAGATAGCTAACGGGAAACGGGACGAGAAAAGCCTCTGCAGCTCCTCCTAGTTGGCCCAGAATCCGCGGCAATTACTTTGAAGGAATATGCCCTCCAGGTAAAGCTCGGAGATGTGGTGGACCTCTTTTCGAAGAGAAGACCCTCACGGCAATGACCGAACGCTTCCCGGAGGCAGAACTCCGGGCGCTGTTGGCCGGACAATGTGCTAAAGGCGCTGTTGGCCGGACAATGCGCTAAAGGCGCTGTCGCCTTCGAGGACTTATCAGGGAAGGTTGGGCTCGCCATGCGAGTCTTTTCCTCCCTCCGCCTCGAAACCTTAGGCAGGCTGGAGGGCTTCGGCGGAGGCGGGGGTGCCGCTTTTGGAGGATCCACCATTTCCGAGCAATCCAGCGAACCACTGGGTGTGGACGAACGAGCCAAAAGCTCGTCTAGTGCTGTCTTCTTTTCGGGGGGCAGCTTTAGGAACCCCGGAAGATGACCTCACGACCAACTTCAGGGGTGTTAGCTCCCGTGAATCTAACGACTCGGTGGAGGCACGCGGCAGTTTCACCTTAGCCGAGGCTAGATGTGAACCTTTTATGCTGCCAGCTCTAGCAGGGTAGCGCCCGGGGTAGGTAGAACCCGCAGAAGGGTTTCGAATAGGCTGGGAAACGACCGTGTTCGTAGACCTGGAGGGTCTAGCAGCAGAGGGTGTCTTTCTCAACGTTGAGGCATAAGACGTCCCAGGCAGAGCCAGGCGCGCCAGGCCCAAGTCTCTAGCCTCACGAAATGAGAGACGATCCTGGGCATGAAGGGCCAGTATTTCCTTCTCAAGGAGATACACACCACATTGCTTCGAAGAATCGGGATGCGGCTCACCGCAATTGACACACTTGGCCACACACAATTTGGACTTATCATGTGTGGCCTTGAGCAACTTACACAGAACTCGGGTAACCCAGACTTTGCGCGTCTATAGGAGCAATTAGTATGGCCGAAGTAGTAGCACGTCCGCGGCAGTGGCACGAAGGCCTCACGCGGTAGCGGTACCAACCGGAACGCACCGATCTGGGAGCTTGTCAAAGTCGAACGTGACTAAGAGTGTAGGTGTGGGTCTCGAGACCCCTCCTTGTTTTCTCATAACACACTCGACCTTGACCGCCCCATGGTCGGCCAGCTTTAAGATGATGTCATCTATGGAGTAGTCCAAGAGTTCCCTCGCATAAACTACTCCTTTCACAAAGTTCATGGTAGAGTGTGGCGTGACACTCACTGACGTGCCATTAAGTGTCCGAAGGGACCTTATCATGGCCGCCTCCGAGGGATTCGACGCATTCGCCAGAAGACTCCCTTTTGAGATCTGGAGACCCGAGTCGTCTGAGGAGGAGCCTGCCTAAGGGCGAACACGGGTTCTGTGCTTCGCACCGAGCCCAGGTTCGACACCATGGAGGATCCTACATCTGGGGCTTGGTCACCTCAGGTAGGCCTCGATGTGCCCCCCCCCCTCAAGACATCACAGGTCTCATTCAAGGTACCATTGGTCATCTTGTCTCAGGCCTGCGACCTGGCATCCTTTGGGGAAGAGAGGGGGGCACATACGGTGACCCCTTGAAAGCTCATTATGCACGCCTGCAGGTTTTTGGAGGGCATGGGCCGATGGGCCATGTCTTTCCTCACTCCCCTAAGAGGGTTGGCCCTATTGTACTTTCTTAGCATTCCCCTTGGAAAGCAACGGGGGGGACTGCCACTGTGAAGAGATAGATGCACAAAGGCAACTCCAGAGAAGGTGGTGAAGCGGAGGCCTCTGCACCGTAGGCATAGGAGAAGAGTAAGCCTCCTCTCTGGTAGAAGAAGTTTGGAGGGTCCCCTGCGAAAGCACTAGGGGGGAAGTGACCTCCATTTTTTCTGTGGAGCTGCCTCAGAGTGGCTCCGTCATTGGAGAAGGGGAAAGGGAGAGGGCTTTTTTTTAATCTCATCATCATACGGGAAGCAAATGCTAATCACCCCACACAGTAGCCCACTCTGCAAGGGGTGAATATGGGGTCTGACAGAACCAGCAGCCACCATTTGAGGCCACTCCTCCAGCCTAGTGGTCTAGCAGCCCATCGGCATGGCTGCTCCACCTTAGGCTTGGCATAAATTCAATAGACATTGAAAGGAGAAATAAAGGGAATGTGAGGAAGGTGTGGGTGGGGATAAAGCAAGTTGTTAAAAACCCACCACCCCAGACCAGAGTTCAGGGATGAGGGAACGTTGTTCCTTCTCCTATTAGCCCCGATCCGGGATGGTTGGGTCTATCATTTAGAAACAAGAACTTTAAAAGAGGATATGGGCATATGTTTACATCTCACCAATAATAAGAACAGGAGGTAGTTGAAGGTGGATATCTGCTGTTATTGCAACCAATGCTTCCTTCTGTTTGAGATTCAGCTTTATATTAGGTGTCTCATTCCACTGTCTGAAATAAAGAGATTGAAAACAGAAAATCAGTGGATAGAATGGAGTCAGGGTGTAAAGTGTTTTAGTTTATAAAATACTATAGAGTGTGGGCAATGATGGATGAAATTCCTTCCTGCTATGAGCAAAGTTAAGCCACAGTGGGTATGAGTAATTGTTACCTAAACGGAGATTCTAATGTCCTGCGAGAACTAAGGATGCTTTGTGAGTCGCTAAAGATCACAACCAAGTCTCCGAACTGGGCATGACGCATTCTCTCCCGTACTGAGTGGTATATTGCAACCAACTCAGCCGTGATGACAGATGCAGCGCCTGGCAGAGCCTCGCTGACTTGGAATTGAGGGGCTACAGCATGAAAGATGAACCCCTCCTGGGACTTGGAGCCATCTGTGTACACAGGCACTGATTCGGTGAAGGAAGTTTGGCTCAAAAAGATCGAATGCACTAGTCCCGGTGCTGTGGAAGCTTTGAGAGCAGTGAAGTGGTAACACATAGTCAAAGGTGGTACCTTCCTGGGAGTTAGAAATCTACACGGAGCTCTAAAAGGAGTTTCCTATCCCTAAACCAAAGGTCTTAGGGTATGACTGGTTTCTATACATCAAAGGCAATGAGCCCTTTGGCGAATAAGGGAGACACTAGCAAGCATGCATGTACATGAGTATAATGCACGCCACAGGGTATCAATAGGAGACGTGTAGAAAGAACCAATCACCCCAGAAGTAGAACAGTGTGGTGGATCACATTCACCTTCGCCATTCACGCTCTGCATATGTGTAAAACTAGCATCTGTAGTCAAACTTTGATCAAACAAAGGAGAGATAAAACTGCAGCGCAGTACCCTATCAGCATACGTAGCGCTGAACATCATGGAACAAACCATGTACAGTGCTGGTACAAGAGATCCTTAAGCTCCAAATATGGGTTTTCCAGTTAAGTCCTCGATGAAAAACAAGAGCAAGAAAAGGGTGGTAGTCCACCACTTCCGGGAACAAGTCAGGGAGGGGGAGGGGAGCCGTAGATAACAGAAGTGCACTACCTGCCGTAGCCAATGAAAACAGAACACAGTACGCTTCAGTATAGCAAGAGATGCCTGTTAAAGTTGACACTCCACATTTGGCATCAGCGCCACACCAAAGGAGTTGAAAGGTCTTCAATGTTGAGTGTAGGGAGAACATCTTCTGGCAGCACCAAGGCGATATTGTTGATGCTCATGCTCAGGGCAGAGTGTGACAGTAGGAACCTTTTCCCGCTGGACACTCTCTTCCAGATATATTGGGCAAGAGACAGTTTTCCTTAACGATAAGTGGAATCGCCAATCGGATAGAAATTCAGATATTAAAATTAAGAGTCTCACCCACATCACATAGTGGGTCTCCATGATACCGCATCGCGGTGCGCTATCATAGGCCTTCTCTAGATCAAAAACACTATGGCATAATTCTGCCTTAACTGTCAGGGAAATAAGCTAATCTGACAATTGCCAATTCCTCCATTAACTTGCACATACAGGGGGTTAGAGAATTTGGCCAGAAACCCACTGTCATTGAGTGATCTCTCCCCGCTTTGTGAAAAGCGAGCCCAGTTGCCATTCATCAGGAGTCTAAGAGGATACCCTCTTTCCAGATCCTGTTGAACAAATCTAGCAAAGAAATCATGCCTCACTCACCTAGGTATTGAAGTATAACATACACCACACCAGCCAGACCAGGAGCAGTGTCCCCACACAAAGCGAGAGAGGGATGCAACTCACTCAGTATATAAACCTGTCCTTGAAGATTTCTCTGCCCATGAAAGTCCAGTCAGCAGCCTTCTGAGACATCACAGTGTGCAGTGAATGCTGGTAGAGCAGCATTCCAACTAGAAAATGTGGAGAAAGCGCTCTCGAAAGATTCCACCATGGACATGGGATCTGAGATTGCAGTCTACTCTCTTGGAGAATGGGAGGGAGGTCCTGTGAGAACTTTTCCTGAATCCTTTTGACTCACTTTGCCACCTCTGCAAGAAGTATCTTACCATTAAGTAATAGCCACTTATGTCCACTAAGAAGAGCGCTGGAATTTCACAGCAGTGAAATTACAGGCAGCGATTATAGCGCATGTAGGAATATTACTTCTGTCTTAAGGCCCTTCTTAAACTCAATCAACTACCAAGGAAGCGGATGCTGTATAAAATGGTTGGATGTTTTAGGAATAGAAGTTAGGACCACAGTAATGAAGTTGCCGAAGTGGAACACAACTGCCTCATCAACCGATCTAAACTCCTTAACTGGGACAGAAAAGTCATTTCCTGAAATAAGACCACCGACCTGTTCCTAGCATCACCGAGGCAGTTTCTCAGGCGGTAGCAGCTCAGAAAATGATAATTGAATACGAAAGTCGTCATTACACATGGGATTTATCGAGTAGCCTCTCCAGAGAAGGTGTCTATTGTTCCAATCCCCAAAGAAGTAGAAAGGGTGAGTTTGACAGATATGTATGGGATTTTGTGATATGTATGAAAGCAGTAAGGCACTGTAAGACACTGTAAGGATGGAGATGTTTTTATGCCTGTAATGTCTTTAGTTAGCAAAATAGGGTTAGTGAAAGTTATACATGATAATTTGGAGCACATGGGTAAGTTTGAGTTATGGGAGTGTATGAAAGTAAGGATGTTTCATCCGTGTCAGTTGACTCTTGTGAATGATGTTACTAACACATGTGAAAATTGTCAGAGGCAAAAAATTAAGGATGTGCAGGTAAACACCTATTGATGAAAATTGATGTAAATGAACCATATGAGATGGTATTGTTCATCCGTGCATTTTTGCCAAGAATGAGTGCTGCGAATGTTGGTATGATTGTGATGCTGGACCATAAGAGTAAGTTTGTGTATGCTGCCCCTATGAAGGATAAGAGAAGTGCGACTGTTGCACGAGTGGTGAAGCAGATGTTTTCTAGATGTGTATATAAAAAAGTTTGAAATAATGTTGAGAGTAAATGGAGATGAACATGTAAGAATGACTCTGTATATGCTTTCATTGAATGTAAACGATGGGTGAATATGATTGGGATATAAAGTTAGAAAGAGTGCTATTGGCATACAAGTCGACAGTGCATAGTGTGACAGGTGTCTCTGTATCAGTATATACTAAGTTATGACAGAAGAGTGAAAGAACATTTGTATCTTGGAGAGAAATAATATAATATATGTCAAGAAGCGAATGAGAGATTTTGGTTGACTGAAGTGGGTAACAAAGTCTTGAAAGTGAGAGTGAAAAAAGTAGATAAGTTGAGTGATATAAGTTTGAGTGATCAGCTGTATGTCATTAAGAATGTGTGGGAATATGGATTAATGTATGTGATAGAAAGGGAGGGTTACAAGTGAGTGTGAACGAACCCATCCAGAGTACAAGGGACAAGCAGTAGTGATCCCGCTCATCCCAGTAAGGGATAAGTAGCATGCACAAAGATCACCTAGAGTGGGACATTCAACAAGAATGTGCCGAACTGTCTGGGGGACCATGCAGTCATCACAATATGGCGCAGGCAAGCGCTCCATCAAATGGTGGTGCATCCTGTGAGTGTGTCCAATTCGGAGACGACAGAAAGCAACCTGAAGCTCTCGCCATATTGGGGGGTAGGTCCATGGGAACAGTCGCAGTGCAATGGCAAGAAACTTTAGGTTCCCCAAGACCATCTCCCATCTTCTTTGCCAAGAGGTCAGAAGAGCTGCCCATATTCCTGCCATGTAATCAGTGTGAAGAAGAGCGAAATGCTGGTCTGGTCGCCCAGTCTTCGCAGACTCTTTGGCACCCTCATTCCTCACAATTCTTACATGTCCAGGAACTCAGAAGATAATTTTGACATACACCCGGCTCACCAAAAATGTGATGTCACAGATATCGCGAACCTGGGGATGTGGAGATTCCAATGCCACCAGAGGAATCAAGGTGCTTTGTGAGTCGCTATAAATCACAATGCAGTCTCCAAATCGGGAACGTCGCAGTAATCTCCCAGACTGAGCGGTCTATTGCAACCAGCTCAGCCATGAAGACAGACGCAGCGCCTGGCAGAGCAAAGCTGACTTTAAACAGAGGGGATACGGCGGGGAAACTGACACACACTTGGGAAGTGGAGCCATCCATATACACAGGCACGATGATGCTCAGGGCTGAGAGTGTGACATTGAGGACACTTCCTTGCCTGACACACTCTTCCTGCTCCAATATGTACTCGGAATCGACCATCTCGAAAAAGTCCAGATATAAAGATTCATGAGGCATCCCCTCGTCCCAACCTGTGGAGAGTCTCCATGATACCGTATCGCCATGCGGTATCATAGGCCTACTCCAGATCGAAAAACGGGGCGAAGTGCTATCTACGAAGGAAGGCCTCGCAGACAGCATTTTCCAGTCGGAGCAGATCACCAATGTGGAATGGAACTTGCGGAAGCCACACTGTGCAAAATACAAATTTCCACCGCTGTCAAGAATTAAAAGTTAATCTAACATTTACCAATTTCTCCATCAACTTGAACACGCACGAAGTTAGAGAGATTGGGCGGAAACCGGCTGTGGTAGAGTGATCTCTCCCCGGTTTGAGAAAAGCAAGCACAGTAGCGATTCACCAGAAATCTGGGCAGATACCCTCTACCCAGATCCTGTTGAACAAATCTAACAAAGGCCATGCCTCACTCACCCAGGAGTCGAAGCATGGTGTACGGGACATCATCCGGAAAAGGGGCAGAGTCCACGCAAGAAGAGAGATTGGAACACAACTCACTCAAAGGAAACCTGTCATTGAAGGGTTCTCCTCCTCGGGAGGTAAAGTTTAGTCGGCGGCCTTTCGCAACATTTTGACTCGCTTCCACACCTCTGCTAGAGGGGTTTTCCAGTTAAGTGAAAACATGTATACCAGCCATGAAGAGTGGCGGGCGTGCTTCGAAATATACCAGAACCAAGACCTAGCCAGACGAAATTCACCAACAATGAAATCGTTCGGGAGGGGCTTATAGCACATGTAGGCATAACGCTCCATTTTGAGGGCCGTCTCACACTCGGCTGACCACCATGGGAGTAGTCAGAGTGCAAAACGGCCAGACGTTCTGGGAATAGTATATAGGACCACAGTGATGAAGTTGCCGGAGAAAAACAACAGCCTCATCAACCAGGCTAAACTCCTTGACTGAGATAGAGAAATCAGTCATTTCCTGAAATGCGGACCAGCCCACCCACGCCAAACACCACTGGGCCAGGCTCTCGGACGGCAGCGGCCGAAAAAATATTTGAATGGGAAAGTGAAGATTACTAATGGAGGGCATGGACCACCCCCCACCCAAAATCAGGCTGTGCATCCAGAGAGAACAAAGATAGATCGAGGCAGGAAAATGAAGCGGTTCTTGGGCAGTGATGCGTAACTCATATACATTTAGGACAACTATCCCCAGCTCATCCATCAGGTTGGCAGGGAGTTAACCCCTGGGATTAATTGAGTAGTCTTCCCAGAGGGGGTGTGTACCGTTCAGATCTCCGAGCAAGACAAAGGGCCTCGGCAACCGTGCCACGGCGGGGCGGAAGTCCCCCGCATCGAAGTCGGCTGACGGTGGAATATACGCGGAAATAACAGTATACCTCATATCCACGTGCATCTGCACAGCTACTGCTTGGAAGGAAGTATCTAAAGCAATGAGAAGAAAGGAGACATCATGCCGGGTGTAAATGGCACATACCTCTGCCTGGCCCCCATCTCTTGGTGATGGGGTGGCAAAACCCTTATCCCCCGGGAGGGTGGGCAAGGGGCACGCGCCCAGCATCGTCTCCTTCAAAATGATAGCTAATGGCGAACAGGACGAGACGAGCCTCCGCAGCTCCTCCCAGTTGGCCCGGAGTCCACGGCAATTCCATTGAAGGAATATATCCACCAGGCCTAGCTCTGAGGAGATGAGGGGGCCCTCTTCGAAGAGAAGACCCTCAAGGGAATGGCTGTATGCTTCACGGAGGCAGAACTACGTCCCTGTTGTCCAGACAATGCGCTGAAGGCATTGCCGCCTCCGAGGACTTATCGGGGGAGGTTGGGCTCACCATGCAAGTCTTTTCCTCCTTCTGCCTCAAAACCTTAGGTTCTGGAGGCAGGGGTCCCTCTTTTGGAGGATCCACTGTATCTGAGCCACCCAGCCCACCACTGGGTGTGGGCGAAGACCCGAAGCCACTTTAGTGCTGTCCTCCTTTCGGGGGCAGCTTTAGTAACCACGGGAGATGACCTCATAACCAACTCCAGGGGAGTTGCCTCCTGTGAGTCTAGCGACTTGGTGGAGGCGTACCGCTGTTTCAACTTACGGGGAAAGTCATGCTGGGGGAAGGGCGGGGAGCCCTGGTTTTAGCCGAGGCTAAGTGTGAAACCTTTGTGCCACCAGCTTTACCATGGGAGTGCCCAGGGTGGGTAGAACCCGCAGAAGGGTTCCGAATGGGTGGGAAAACGATTGTGCTCGCAGGCCTGGAGGCGCGAAAAGGGGAGGGTGTCTTTCTAATTATTGAGGCATAGGATGTACCAGACAGCGCCAGGCTGGCCAGAAGCAAATCCTTAGCCTCCCGACATGAGAGACGATGATGGCCCTGAACGACCAGGATTCCCTTCTCAAGGAGATACGCATCACAATGCTTCGAAGAAGTGTGGTGCAGATCTCCGCAATTGACACACTTGGCCAAACACAATTTGGACTTATCATGTGCGGCCTTGGAGCAACTTACACAGACTTCGGGTAACCCATACATTGCATGTCTACATGAGAGATTAACATGGCCAAAGCGGTGACAGTAGCAGCATTTTGTTTTTGATTAAGGGGCAATCTGGCGACTGCCGACTTAGGCATAAGTTGCCGTAAACAAACAGCCTAGTTCTAGGCTACTTCAAAATAATTCAACAGGAAACAACAATAAAAAGAAATAACAATAACAAAGCAATAACAAAAACGATAACAAAAACAACAACAACAACAATAAAACCGGGTTAAATGAAAGGGAGAAGGCCGGCCTCCCCCAAAAAGTCAATAAGTCCACCAGTCATGGTGCACGCACTCATCCCGAGTACAAGGGACAGGCGGTAGCGACCCCGCCCATCCCGGTACCGAGACAGGTATCGTGCGCGAAGATCACCCAGACTGGGACATTCGACAAGAATATGCCGAACAGTCTGGGGGACGACGCAGTCGTTGCAATAGGGCACATGCGAGCGCTCCATCAAGTAGCGATGCGTCACACGAGTGTGTCCGATTCGAAGACGACAGAAAGCAACCTGAAGCCGCCGCGGCATTGGGGGATAGATCCATGGGAACAGTCGCGGCGCAATGGCACGCAACTTTAAGGTCCCTTCGACCGTCTCCCATCTTCTTTGCCAAGCAGTCCGAAGAGCTGCCCGTATTCCTGCCATGTAGTCGGTGTGAGGAAGAGCAAAACGCTGGTCCGGTCGCAGAGTCCTCGCGGACTCTTTGGCGCCCTCATCGGCGCGCTCATTCCCCGCAATTCTTACATGTCCAGGAACCCAATAGAAGATAATCTCGACATCTGCCCGGCTCGCCAAAACCGTGGCGTCACGGATATCGCGAACCAGGGGATGCGGAGATTCCAATGCCCCGAGAGCACTCAGGGCGCTTTGTGAGTCGCTATAGATCACAATCCGGTCTCCGAACCGGGCACGTCGCGTAATCTCCCGTACCGAGTGGTGTATTGCCACCAGCTCGGCCGTGAAGACAGACGCAGCGCCTGGTAGAGCCCCGCTGACTTCAAACAGAGGGGATACGGCGTGGAAGCCGACCCCCTCTTGGGACTTGGAACCATCCGTATACACTGGCACGGTTCCAGCGTGACACGATGTGTGCTCCAAAAAGGTCGAACGCAATACTCCCGGCGCAGTACAAGCTTTGGGAGCAGAGGCGTGGCGACAAATAGCCAAATGTGGTACCCTCCAGGGTGGCGTCCTGGGCAGAACCAGGGGCGCCGCCGGCCCGAGAGCGATATCTACCTCTCGAAGGAGTTTCCTGGCTCTAAACCCAAAAAGCTTAGGGTATAACTGGCGTCTCTCGACGGCATAGGCATCATCGAGATCAGCTGCGGATGCAGTGAGAGCTGTTGGCGACTGAGGGAGGCGCCGGGCTCGCGCGTACAGTCGAGTGATACACTGCACGCGGCGCAGAGCGAGTGGCATCTCCCCAGCATCGACCAACAGGCTCTCAATGGGGGAAGTGCGGAAGGCACCGGTCGCAAGGCGAAGGCCGGTGTGGTGGATCGAATCCAACTTCCGCAATAAACGCTCGGCTGCGGATGCATAAAACTCGCATCCGTAGTCGAGCTTTCGAACGAACAAAGGATCGATAAAAAAGTAAGGCAGTAGCCCTATCAGCGCCCCAAGCGCTGAACGTCACGGAACGGAGAATGTCCATGGCGCGGGTACAAGAGACCCTAAGGCTGCGAATATGAGCCTCCCAGGTGAGGCGTCGGTCGAATACAAGACCAAGGAAACGGTGCGACTCAATCACATCCAGGCGCACCCCATTAAGAAACAAATCTGAGTCGGGGTGAAGCCGTGGATGGCGGCAGAAGTGCACCACCTTAGTCTTGGCCAAAGAAAACCGAAACCTGTGCGCTTCGGCATAGCGAGAGACGCGGTTCAATGCCTGTTGGAGTCGACGCTCCAGAGTTGGCATCTGGGCCGCGCCAAAAGAGATCGAAAGGTCGTCCACGTAGAGCGTAGCGAGAACATCTTCTGGCAGCACCGAGGTGATGCCGTTGATGCTCAGGGCAAAGAGTGTGACACTGAGGACACTTGCCTGGGGGACACCCTCTTCCTGCTCCTTTGGGCCGGAGAGGGCTCCCCCCACCCGTATGCGGAATCGACGATCTCGCAAAAATTCAGATATAAAAATTGGGAGGCGTCCCCTCGCCCCAATCGTGTGGAGAGTCTCCATGATACCGTATCGCCATGCGGTATCATAGGCCTTCTCCAGATCGAAAAACACCGTGGCGTAGTGCTGTCTAAGAAGGAAAGCCTCGCAGACGGCATTTTCCAGTCGGAGCAGAGCATCCAACGTGGAGTGGAACTTGCGGAAGACAGATGGCCTCCGCTGTCCAGGAAAAAGGCTAATCTAACATTTACCAATTTCTCCATCAACTTGCACACGCAAGAGGTTAGAGAGATTGGGCGGAAACCGGTCGGAGTAGAGTGATCTCTCCCCGGTTTGCGAAAGGCAAGCACAGTAGCGATTCGCCAGGAGTCTGGGAGAAGACCTTCCACCCAGATCCTGTTGAACAAATCTAACAGAAAGGCCATGCCTCGCTCACCCAGGTGTCGAAGCATGGCGTAAGGGACATAATCCGGACCATGGGCGGTGTCCGCGCACGAAGTGAGAGCGGAACGCAACTCACTCACAGTAAACTTGTCGTTGAAGGGTTCTCCGCCTCTGGAGGTAAAGTCCAGCCGGCGGCCTTCCGCGACATCACGACGTGCATTGAATGCTGGCGGAGCAGCATCACGGCTAGAGAATGCAGAAAAAGCGGTCGCGAAGGATTCCGCCACGGACACGGGGTCCGAGATTGCGGTCCCATTCTCCTGGAGAACGGGAGGGGGGTCCTGCAAAAACTTGCCCCGAATCCTTTTGACTCGCTTCCACACCTCAGCTAAAGGGGTCTTCCCGTTAAGTGAAGACACGTATGCCCGCCAAGAAGAGCGGTGGGCGTGCTTCGAAATATACCGGAACCTAGCCCTAGCCCGACGAAATTCAGCGACAGTGAAATCGTTCGGGCGGCGCTTATAGCGCATGTAGGCATAACGCTTCTGTTTGAGGGCCGTCTCACACTCGGCCGACCACCATGGGAGTGGTCGGCGTGCAAAACGGCCAGACGTCCTAGGAATAGTAGTCAGGCCCACGGCGATGACGTTGCCGGAGAAGAACTCAACGGCCTCATCTACCGACCTAAACTCCTCGACTGAGATAGAGAATTCAGTCATTTCCTGAAATGCAGGCCCCCGCGCCCGCGCCAAGCACCACCGAGGTGGTCTCTCAGGCGGCAGTTGACCTGAAAATGATATTTGAATGGGAAAGTGATCACTACCATGGAGGTCATCGACCACCTCCCAATCAAAATCAAGCTGTGCATCCCAAGAGCACAAAGATAGGTCAAGGCAAGAAAATGAAGCGGTTCTCGGACAGTGATGCGTAAACTCATCCACGTTTAGGACACCCATCTCAAGCTCTTCGATCAGATCGGCAAGGACTTGTCCCCTGGGATTTATGGAGTAATCTCCCCAGAGAGGATGCCTGCCGTTCAGATCTCCAAGCAAGAGATAGGGCCTCGGCAACCGTGCCACGACGCGGCGGAAGTCCCCCGCGTCGAAGTCAGCTGACCGTGGAATGTACGCAGAAATGATAGCATACCTCCTATCCAGGTGCAGCTGCACAGCCACTGCCTGAAAGGAGGTATCTAAAGAGAAAGGAAGAACGGAGACATCATGCTGGGTGTAAACCGCGCATCCCCCAGCTCGGCCATCCCGCGGTGGTGGGGTCGCAAGACCCTTGTACCCCGGGAGGGCGGGCAGGGGGCACGCGCCTAGCATGGTCTCCTGCAAAAAGATAGCTAACGGGGAGCGGGACGAGACGAGCCTCCGCAGCTCCTCCCAGTTGGCCCGGAGTCCACGGCAATTCCATTGAAGGAATATGCCCTCCAGGCCTAGCTCGGAGGAGACGCAGGGGCCCTCCTCGAACAGAAGACCCTCACGGGAATGGCCGTACGGTTCCCGGAGGCAGAACCCCGGGCGCTGTTGGCCGGACAAAGCGCTGAAGGCGCTGTCGCCTTCGAGGACTTATTGAGGGAGGTTGGGCTCGCCATGCGAGTCTTTTCCTTTCTCCGCCTCGAAACCTTAGGCGGGCGTTGCGGCTTCGGAGGCGGGGGGGCCCTCTTTTCGAGGAACCACCGTCTCCGGGCCACTCGCTCCACCACTAGGCGTGGGCGAAGGAGCCGAAGCTACTTTCTTGCTGTCCTATTTTCGGGGGACAGCTTTAGGAACCCTGGAAGATGGCCTAGCGACCAACTTCAGGGGTGTTGCCTCCTGTGAGTCTAACGACTCGGTGGAGGAGCGTGGGCGTTTCGCCTTAGGGGAAACGGTCACGCTTGGAAAAGAGGGGGGAGCCCTGGTTTTAGCCGGAGCTGGGTGTGAACCCTTTTTGCCACCAGCTTTACCAGGGAAGCGCCCGGGTTGAGTAGAGCCCGCAGAAGGTCTCCAAGTGGGTGCGGAAACAACCGTGCTCATTGGCTTGGATGGGCCAGGAGCAGAGGGTGCCTTTCTAATTATTGAGGCATATGAAGTCCCAGGCAGAGCCGGGCACGCCAGGACCAAGTCCTTAGCCTCGCGGAATCAGAGTCAATCCTGGGCCTGAACGGCCAGGATTTCTTTCTCAAGGAGATATGCACCACATTGCTTCAAAGAAGCAGGGTGCGGATCTCCGCAATTGACACACTTGGCCACACACGATTTGGACTTATCGTGTGCGGCCTTGGAGCAATTTACACACACTTCGGGTGACCCCGACTTTGCATGTCTACAAGAACGATTTGTATGGCCGAAACGGTGACAGTAATAGCACCGCCGCGGCAGTGGCGCGAATGCCTTCACGCGGTAGCGGTACCAACCGGCATGCACCGACTCAGGGATCTTGTCCCAGTCGAACGTGACGAAGAGTGTAGGGGTGGGTCTCGAGGCCTCTCCCTGTTTTCTCATCACACGTTCGACCTTGACCACCCCATGGTCAGCCAGCTCTAAGGTGATGTCCTCAATGGAGTAGTCAACGAGTTCCCTCACATAAACTACTCCTTTCACATAGTTCATGGTAGAGTGCGGCATCACACTCACCGGGGTGCTATGAGGTGTCCGAAGAGCACTTATCTTGGCTGCCTCGGCGGGATTCGCCGCATTCGCCAGAAGGCTCCCGTCCGAGAAACGGGTCACCTTTGGCTCTCTACCAATTGCACTAGCTAATCCTCTCCTCTGATGGATCATGTTGCCCTTGGCCAACATGGTGCCATCAGTGGAGCGAATAATGAGGAAGCATTTGAAGCCAGCGGGCTGGAAAACGCCAAGTAACCTTTGAATCAGGGGCCCTAATGTCATCGAGGCTGCGCCCTGGGGCACTTTTGGTCTTTGTCGTAGTCAGGGGCTCCGCACCCATGGGGGGGGAGGGCAGAGGGGCTAGATGTGCCGATCTTGGCTTGGTCGCTTGCCAAAGTGGTAGCAGACCCATCCGTTTCCGCAGCCCCCCATGGATTGAGAGGAGCCCCGAGTCTTCTTAGTCTTTTTCTTTTTTGGAGAGGAGGGCGGGGAATGAACCCGCTTCTCACCTCCGCCGATAGGAGCCCCTAGGCCAGATTGACCGGCCTCAGCCAGGTCCTTCTCCGAAATGGAGAAGGTCCTGGTGGTCGCAGGGACACTGGTTGGAGGAGATCCCTCCCCTCCTTGTATTGCCTCGGAGCCCTTAGCCGTTTGAGGAGGACCTTGCATAGGGGCAGATTTGGGTTCGGTGCTTGCCGCCGAGCCCGGATTCCCCCCCATGGAAGGCCTTACTGTCTGAGGCTCGGTTTCCTCAATGACCATGTCTATCACAGGAGGGGCCTCCAGTTGGCCATCCCCTTCCAGGACATCACAGGTCCCCTTGGCAGCATCACCAGTCTTTTGTGGGGAGGCACAGGCCTTAACCCCGGCAAGGTTTAATATTCTTGCCAGCAGGTCTTTTGAGGGAAGCGACCGAAGGGGCCTGGATTCCCTCTCCCCCTTAAGGGGGTTTGCCCTACCGAGCCGCTTTGATGGGTTGCAGTTTGCTATGGGCTGCCTGCTGGCTTTCTTGGCAGTGCCCTTCGAAAGAAAAGGAGGGACTGCTGCTGGAAGCATGGAGGTGCCCGAAAGCATCTCCAGAGAAGGGGGTAAGGGGGAGTCCCCTACACCCGTAGGCATAGGAGAGGAGTAAGCCTCCTCTCCGGTTAGAGAAATATGGAGGGTTCCCCCCAGGGGGGGAACGACCTCCATTTTTTTGTGGAGCTGCCCAAGGGCGGCTCCATTGATGAGCAAGGGGTATTGGGAGAGATTTTTTTTTTATTTTGTCATTCCTGGGCATGGTGACCCTCTTTTTTACACGGGATGCAATCGCGCATCACCACTCGCAGTAGCCCGCACTGCAAGAGGTGCTTACAGGCCCGGCAGAGCCAGGCGCCGCCATTTGGGACCACCCCTCCTGCCTGGTAGCCTGACAGTCCATCGGCATGGCGGCTCCACCTTGAACATGGCGTAAAATTGATAGGAATGTGAAGAGGAGAGGAAAAGGAATGTGAGGAAGGTATGGGTGGGGATGAAGCAGGTTGTTAAAAACCAATCACCCTAGACCGGAGCTCAGGGGTTAGGGAACAATGTCCCCTCGCCCCTCAGCCCCGATCCGGGATGGTTGGCTGAGAAGGTTAGCATCTAGTGGACAAAATATGAAGACCTGGAAATATTTCCTTTGTGACATCAAATTACTGACAGCTGTTAAAATGCTTACATGCTTGGACTCCATGGAATGGATAGCTCAGAAATAGCGTTGGGAAATAAAAAATTGAAGGTAGATAGGTGATCCAAAGCATAATGCATCTCACAAAATGGAAGGCGATTCAACTGGAACTGAATATCCAGTGGGGCTTCAAAATCAGCCTGCAATCCAAGATCTTGAACGGTCTGGGTAGAAAGGCGGATATAAATTTCTTTTTTCGTTTTTGCTTCAATAAGAGCTTCATATGCAGTTCTTTCTGAAAGTGAATGGATAATAATCAGTGACAAAACATTATTTGAAGCAAGAAATATGAACACACTAGCCACCTTATCAGGTCATGTCTAACTATCAACCATCCCTCTAGTGCCACAAACAGCTGATACACAATCCAACTACACAAACTGCCCTAGAGGCAACCATCACACTTAAGACAGTTAATAAAACGCTATTCAAACTCAACAATGAAACAACATTTCAGCAATCAAACCTGTGGGTTTAAGGGCTGTAGGCTGGCCATGATACCAGCTCCGAAATAATAAACAACTAATGAATCTTAAGATCATCTGCAGGCTGATCAACAATAATTACAGATAGCAAATGAACACAAAATGCCTCTTTGCATGGCATTCATAAACTGTGAAAAAGCTTTTGAGTCAGAAAACAACAATTCAATTCTAAGAGCCTGATAGAATCTAGGAATTAATAAAATTAGTAGCAATAAGTAATATATGCCACAAACTGATACAGGAAGGCTCAGCAGCATTGAGAGTCACTTGGCAGTGATGAGAGCATTTATTCTTTGAGGCATGCTCTCCATGAATGTGCGAAAGCTGGCTTTTGTTTTTGTCTTTTTTTTTAAGGAGCCCAAATGCCTACTAGGGCAGCCTCCTCAAAAAGTCGGATAGTCCGCAAGTCACAGTACACAGGTACAAGGAACAAGCGGTAGCGACTCAGCTTGTCCCGACAGAGGGCCATTAACATGTGCAAAGATCACCCAGACAGCGGTGTTCAACAAGCACGTGCCAAACATTCTGGCGGAAAATGCAGTCATCACAATAAGGCGCAGCCAAGCGCTCAATCATATGACAGAAAGCAACCTGAGCTGCCACAGCATTGGGGGGTAGATCCATGGGAAAGGTCGCAGCGCAATGGCATAGAACTTTAAGTTCCACTCAGCCATCTCCCATCTTCTTTACTTAATGGCCCGGAGGGCTGCCCTGATTCCTGCCATATACTCTGTATGAGGAATAGACAAGCAGTGGTCTGGTGACCAGTCATCACAGAATTGTCGGATGCTCTCATTCCCTGCAATTCCCGCATGCCCAGGAACCCAGCAAACGATAATCTCAACATTCACCAGGCTCGCAGCAACCGTGGCATCACAGATACCACAAAGCAGGGAGTGTGGAGATTCCAAAGACCCAAGAACACTCAAGCCACTTTGTGAATCACTATAGATCACAATCCGATCTCTGAATTGGACAGGATGAGTTATCTCACGTACAGATCGGTGTACTACAACCCAGCTCACCGGGAATACAGATGCAGCACCAGGTAGAGCCCCATTGACTTCAAACAGATGAGATATGGCGGAGAAACTGACCCCCTCCTGAGAATTGGAGCCATCCATATACACTGACACGGATCCAGTGTAACATGAAGCGTGCTACAAAAGGGCTGAATGCAATACTCCTGGCGCTGTGGAAGCAGAGGCGTGGCGACCAATAGTCAAAGGTGGTACCTTATAGAGTGGTCCTGGGAAGAACCAGATGTGCCACTAGCCACAGTGCTACACCGAGCTATCGAAGGAGTTACCTAGCTATAAATTCAAAGGGCTTAGAGCATGAGTGGTGTCTCTCAGCGGGATAAGTACAGTCGAGATCGGCTACTGATGCATTGAGAGCTGTTGGCGACTGAGGGAGGCGCACGGATCGCACGTACAGGTAAATAATGCACTGTGCATGGCATAAAGCGAGTGGCATATCCCCAACAAAAACAAATAGACTCTTAATGGGACCATGCGGAAGGGACCAGTTGCCAGGCGGGGATCAGTGTGTAGGACTGATTACACCTTCCGCAATACATGCTCGACTGTGGATGCATAAACGTCGAATCCGTAGTCATGCTTCAATGAAGAAAGGATCGATAGAAAAGCAAGGCAGTAGCGCTATCAGCACCCCAGATGCTGAATGTTAAGGAACGAAGAATATCCATGGCACAGGTACAAGACACACTCTAATGCTGCGTTTTTTGTTTTTTTTAATTAAGGAGCTATCTGGCGACTGCCGACTTAGGCATTCGTCGCCGTAAACAAACAGCCTAGTTCTAGGCCAATTTAAAAATTAAACAGGAAACAATAAAAAGAAATAACAATAACAATAAAGAAGCAATAACAAAAACAATAACAACAACAACAAACCGGGTTAAATGAAAGGGAGAAGGCCAGCCTCCCCCAAAAAGTCAATAAGTCCACTAGTCATGGTGCACGCACTCGTCCCGAGTACAAGGGACAGGCGGTAGCGACCCCGCCCATCCCGGTACCGGGACAGGTATCGTGCGCGAAGATCACCCAGACTAGGACATTCGACAAGAATGTGCCGAACAGTCTGGGGGACGACGCAGTCGTTGCAATAGGGCGCAGGCGAGCGCTCCATCAAGTAGCGATGCGTCACACGAGTGTGTCCGATTCGAAGACGACAGAAAGCAACCTGAAGCCGCCGCAGCATTGGGGGATAGGTCCATGGGAACAGTCGCGGCGCAATGGCACGCAACTTTAAGTTCCCCTCGACCGTCTCCCATCTTCTTTGCCAAGCAGTCCGAAGAGCTGCCCGTATTCCTGCCATGTAGTCAGTGTGAGGAAGAGCGAAACGCTGGTCCGATCGCAGAGTCCTCGCGGACTCTTTGGCGCCCTCATCGGCGCGCTCATTCCCCGCAATTCCTACATGTCCAGGAACCCAGCAGAAGATAATCTCGACATCTGCCCGGCTCGCCAAAACCGTGGCGTCACGGATTTCGCGAACCAGGGGATGCGGAGATTCCAATGCCCCGAGAGCACTCAGGGCGCTTTGTGAGTCGCTATAGATCACAATCCGGTCTCCGAACCGGGCACGTCGCGTAATCTCCCGTACCGAGTGGTGTATTGCCACCAGCTCGGCCGTGAAGACAGACGCAGCGCCTGGTAGAGCCCCGCTGACTTCAAACAGAGGGGATACGGCGTGGAAGCCGACCCCCTCTTGGGATTTGGAACCATCCGTATACACTGGCACGGTACCAGCGTGACACGATGTGTGCTCCAAAAAGGTCGAACGCAATACTCCCGGCGCGGTACAAGCTTTGGGAGCAGAGGCGTGGCGACAAATAGCCAAATGTGGTACCCTCCAGGGTGGCGTCCTGGGCAGAACCAGGGGCGCCACCGGCCCGAGAGCTATATCTACCTCTCGAAGGAGTTTCCTGGCCCTAAACCCAAAGGGCTTAGGGTATGACTGGCGTCTCTCGGCAGAATAGGCACCATCGAGATCAGCTGCGGATGCAGTGAGAGCTGTTGGCGACTGAGGGAGGCGCCGGGCTCGGGCGTACAGGCGAGTGATGCACTGCACGCGGCGCAGAGCGAGTGGCATCTCCCCAGCATCGACCAACAGGCTCTCAATGGGGGAAGTGCGGAAGGCACCGGTCGCAAGGCGAAGGCCGGTGTGGTGGATTGAATCCACCTTCCGCAATAAACGCTCGGCTGCGGATGCATAAAACTCGCATCCGTAGTCGAGCTTCGAGCGAACAAAGGATCGATAAAAAAGTAAGGCGGTAGCCCTATCAGCGCGCCAAGCGCTGAACGTCACGGAACGGAGAATGTCCATGGCGCGGGTACAAGAGACCCTAAGGCTGCGAATATGAGCCTCCCAGGTGAGGCGTCAGTCGAATACAAGACCAAGGAAACGGTGCGACTCAACCACATCCAGGCACACCCCATTAAGAAACAAATCTGGGTCGGGGTGAAGCCGTGGATGGCGGCAGAAGTGCACCACCTTAGTCTTGGCTCTAATGCTGTGAATATGCAACTCTGAGGTTAGGCGGCGGTCAAATACAAGACCAAGGAAATAGTGCAAATCCATCATGTGCAGGCAAATGGCATTTAGAAACAAGTTCGAGTCAAGATGTAGCCGTGGATGGTGGCATAAGTGCACATCCTTATTCTTAGCCAAGGAAAAGCGAAGCTTGTGTGCAACAGCATGGAGAGACCCGGTTCAATGACACCAAAAGAAATCAAAAGGTCGTCCAAATAGAGGGTAGCGAGAACATCTTCCTGGTTTACCGACGTGATGCGGTTGATGCTCAGGGCAAAGAGTGCGACACTGAGGACATTCTCTTCCTGCTCAATTGGGTCAGAAGAGAGGGCTCTCCCACCTGTATGCGGAATCGATGAGCATGCAAAATTTCCGAGATAAAGATTCGGAGGCGTCACATCGCACCAATCATGTGGAGTCTCTCCATGATAAGTGTGTGGCCATGAGGTATCATAGGCCTTCTCCAGATCAAAAAACAGCGTGGCGGAGTGCTGTCTACAAAGGAGCAGAGTATCAGACAGGGAGTGGAACTTGCTTAATCCACACTGTGCCGAAGACAGGTGACCTCTGCTGTTCAGAAAAAAAAAGGCTAGTCTAATATTTACCAATTTCTCCAACTTACACACACATGAGGTTAGAGAGATTGGGTGGAAACCAGCTGAGCTAGTGATCTCTTCCCGGTTTGCAAAAAGCGAGCACAGTACTGATTCGCCAGGAGTCTAGGATGATACCTTGTTACCATAATCCAGTTGAACAAATCTAACAGAAAGGCCATGCCTCACTCACCCGGGGGTCGAAGCATGGCGTACCAGGCATCGTCCGGACCAGGGGCAGTGTCTGTGCACGAAGCAAGAGCAGAGCGCAACTCACTCACAGTAAACCTGTCGTTCAAGGGTTCTCCGACTCTGGAAGTAAAGTCAAGTTGGGGGACTTCCGCAACATCACGCTGCGCAATGAATGTTGGTGGAGCAGCATCTTGGCTAGAGAATGAGAAAACAGTCGCGAAAGACTCTGCCACGAATGCAGGGTTCAAGATTGCATTCCCATTCTCTTGGAGAGCGAGAGGGGAGTCACGCAAGAACTTGCACCGAATCCTTTTTACTAGCTTTGACACCTCTGCTAGAGGGATCTTCACATTAAGTGAAGACAAGTGTGCCCACCAGGAAGAGCGGCGAGCGTGCTTCGAAACATACCAGAACCTAGGCCTAGCTCAACGAAATTCACTGACAATAAAATCGTTCAGGTGGCTCTTATAGCGCATGTGGGCATACCATTTCTGTTTGAGGGCCGCCTCACACTTGACTGACTAGAGCGGGAGCAGTCAGCAGGCAAAACGGGCAGATGTTCTAGGAATAGTAGTTAAGCCCACATCAATGAAGTTGCCGGAGAAGAACTCAACAGCCTCATCCACCGAACTATACTCCTCGACTGAGACAGAGAAATCAGTCACTTCCTGAAATGCAGGCTGCCACGCCCGCACCAAGTACTACAGCGGCGGGCTCTCAGGCAGCAGCAGCTGAGAAAATGATATTTGAATGGTAAAGTGACCACTACCATGGAGGTCATCGACTAACCCCCACCCAAAATATGTCTGCACATCCAGAGAGGACAGAGATAGATCAGGACGGAAAAAAGAAGCAGTTCTCTGGAAGTGATGGGTAAACTCATCCACATTTAGGAAACCTGTCTCAAGCTCATCACTCAGGTCCACAAGGATCTCCCCAAAAGGGGTGTCTAAAGTTCAAATCCCCGAGCAAGAGAAAGGGCCTCAGTAAACGTGCCAAAACTGGCGGAAGTCCCCAGCGTTGAGGTCAGTTGACAGTGGAATGTACGTGGAAATAACAGTATACCTCCTAACCATGTGCAACTGCACAGATACAGGCTGGAAGGAAGTATATTAGACAAAGAGACGAACCGAGATAAAATGCCAGGTATAAATGGCGCAACCTCCTGCCCGAAACCCATCCTTTAGTGGTGGGATCACAACACCCTTATACCCCGGGAGGTTGGGCAGGGAAAACATGCAACAAGGTCTCCTGCAAAAAGATACCCAAGGAAAAACGGGATGAGACGAGCCTCCGCAGCCCCTCCCAGTTGCCCCAGAATCCATGGAAATTCCATTGAGGAATATGGCCTCCAGGCTTAGCTTGGAGATGCAGGGGCTCTCTACAAAGAGAAGACCCTCACAGGTTTTGTTTTTTATTTTAGGAACCCATCTGGTGACTACCTACTTGGGCATAAGTTGCCATACTTACTACAGACTATGACTAGGCTATATTAAAAAGCAAGTAAGTAAATAACAAGAATAAAAAGATCATAGGCTAAAAACAAAAGAAAAAGGTAATGAGAAGGAAGTGCGGTCCAGCAAAAGATTTTTAAACATATTTCCCTAAAGAAGCTGGACCACATATTTGAAATAAAACTCAGCCTAAAACATTTCTCCTTCTTGTTGCCAGAAGCCTTTTCACAAGATAGAAAACAACCACAGAGATATAATGTAAGTAATGTTTGTCATTTTGGTACTTATCCTTTTCTCAGCTGAAAGCTTTCAGTTTCAGGTTAAAGGAGCCAGGCAAAGGCAAATGAGGTGTTTTTAACATGAGCATAAGAGGAATAAACCATAAAAATAAGCTAGCCAAGGGTTTCTCAACCTCTTTTAACCTATGGCCCACTTTGAACTCAGAATTTTTCAGTGGCCCAGGAAATTATTATAGCCCCAAAAATACTTCAATTTTACATATGCATAATATATTCAATAAAGATACCTACCTCTTGTGGCATGTCATGTCATGTCATGCACATACACAATTCCACAATCATCAAAAATATTTTGTATCTACAATGAAATAACCATTTATAACCATTATATATTTTTACAATTTTTCTAATATAATATATCTGGTGGCAGCCAAAAAATTATCTATTTTTAAAATTAATATCTCAGTAACCTCCTTCCTATTCATGACAATTTTCATATTTAAGATACTTTCAATCTTCCTTTTTTAAATGCAAAAAACTGAATTTAGATACCTTTTATAGTTTTATTGTACTTCACAAAAATAACACATGGGTCAAATAATGAATATTGAGTGTAAAGAAATAAATAATCAGAAATTTAACTTACCTACAGTAAATGATCAATTAGACCACCACTTTGATAAATCACCAATCTGAGTATCTTTTTCCGCACACACTTTTTCTTACTTCATTAATGCCAATTTCTTGCCAAGATTCACGTATTTTGCTTTTCAATTTTGGTTCAATGAATTTTTCTTTCCATCTTTGGTAAACCTTTTCTTTTAATAACTCCCAAATTAAGTAATCTATGGGGTTACAATCTCAACTTTGCGGTGGCCATTCATTTTTCATTATTAATTTTGGTATACAAGCCAAGCCATGCTCGTATGCGAAGGTGCTCTACCTTGTTGCAAAATAAAGTCATTTTCTCGATACAGGTGATGACAATCAGGCAACAACTTTGTTTTCACGAGTTCAATATAATTAGCAGAATTCACTTTTATCTTTTCAGTATCAATAAAATGAATATCTGTTTTGCCATTCCAAGAGAGACCTACAGATAAAACCTTTTTTGAAAATCTTGAAGTTTCATAATACAATCTGTTTATCAGAATCTCACAATTTATCCCATGCCCATAGACAACATCATTTTGATAGTTTAGCGGAATTTCTAAAGTGAAATCTTTTTCAGCCATGAAGACAATATTTTTAACATCAGCGACAGAGAAGTAATCAAGTAACTGTCTGCATCTTATTTCTAGAAGATACTATTCTTTTGAAGGCTTTTAGCTTTTGTGTCATAATTATTCAATATACAGAACTCCTTCCAAAATTCAAGTTTTTAGCAATTGTTATTTGCAATAAATGACTTCCTGGTTTATTTTCTTGAGAGCAGAAGTTATTGTTAATGTAATACACATTTCCCAGTTCTAAAGCTGTTTTAGGTCTATGGCTTCCTGGTTTTCTGTTAGTGTTTATTGTTTCGCAAATCTTTTTTAAGAGTCTTTCCACAGCACATCTTTTCCACATTTTTCCAAGAATTTTTTGCAATACTCTTCCGGTCTTCCATCCCTTTTCACAGTAACAAGCTTTAATGAGAATGTGATCTTCTGACAATGCCATTATAGGTATGGAGGAACTGTAAATAAAGATATCCATAATATTATGACATGTTCATTCCTGTAGGCTTTTGTAAGAATGTGAACATTCCTGTATGATATTGCACAATAAAATAATATTTTATCTCAATATTCATTTTTTTACCAATATTGTTATTTTTTGTAAACTGCAAGAAAACTATACAAAGGATTTAAATTCGATTTTTTGCATTAAAAAAAGGAAAGTGAAAGTATCTTGCATATGAAAATTGTCATGAATAGCAAGGAAGTTACTGCGATATTAATTTTTTTTAAATGTCATTTTGGCAAGGGTTACCCGAAATATCAAAAAACTTTCACTGGGAAATAACAAAATATAAAAATTTTAAAATAAAGATAAAATTAACAAAACTAACAAAATTGAGTTGCAAATGCTTTTATTCAATGAGACCCTTGTGGCTAATGCAGCTTAACATGTTTTTCTATGTCAGGATCCATGCTTGTTAAAGACAGACAAAGATCGCATCAACTTACAATTTCTAAGCAGTTTAGTTCTTTTGATAATAGCTGATTCTACTAGGTAAGATGTTGGAAAGGCAATAATATATAATTTAACATTTGCCCAGAGCAATGGAAATTTGGCTGCAATTTCATTACTTGTCCACACGTTATGGAGTCTGTTAAAATTTAGCTTGAACAATTTGATTACTCTGCAACTCAATGAGGTTTTCTTGTATAGAATGTCAATATCAGCTGCATTTGTCTCAAATGGGTCTACCACGCAACTTGGAATCTTCATATCTAGGAGATCTTTTAATCTAATTTCCATATCATCATGTAGTTTTTTTCAAATGATCAATATAAATGAAAATATATTCAGGCAGTTCCTCAAGAGTGGCAAGAGTTGCAACATATAGCAACTCCTTATGCTGGATATTAGTTTTGAACAAACAAAGCTTTCTAAGAAAAGCACTGATTGCCTCTTTGCAAATTAAAAGATTCATACTTTTTTTTTGTAGCCAATTGTTCAGCATATTTAGCTTTTCAAATATATCTGAAAGGTAGAAAATGTCAGATTTTGCCGCTATGATTTATTCTCCAAGCTCTGTGCCATTCAGAAATAATTCAACACTTTCCCATAGTTCAAAGAAAGTGATACAGAAAATTACCTTTATAGAGCCATCTCACTTCTGTACCGGTACACCACTGAAAACTATAATTTACAATTTGTTATACAAGATAACTATAATATTAGAGCTGAGTAAAACAGTATTTGTTGCTCACCTAATATAATAACAAAACAGTGTAGAAGTTATAACTGCAATAAACAAGATTGTAACAGAACTGCAATGGTGGTGCAGTCAATTATCAACTGTGCAGTAATAACTAGAAAATTTTCTTTTTACAGTCAAAGAAAATGGTATTTACAATGGCTAGTTAATTAAAAATCATTAAAACCCTAAGTAATTAGTAAATCACCATCATCTATATATATTTTAATTATATACATCAATTTAATTTAATTATTTCAAAGACTAAGAGTCAATAAAAGTTTGATGTCCTATTTAATGAGCCCTATGGCCAACTAAAAATTATAATATTTCTGTGCTCCACCCGAAATTTGCCAAGGCCCATTTGGGCCATGTGGCCACAGGTTGGAAACCACTTAGCTAGCCTACATTATACTTTTAATTACTCTCCTCATGAAAATATCTCAATTTTTATAAAAAATATATATTTGGTTGATTTATTATAATCAAGAGTACCAACTCAAAATTAATATATAGTAGCATAAATGCAGTGAATTACAAGAGGGAAATACTATAACAATAAACTGAAAATGCTGCTAGTTTGGAAGAGCTTTCAAAGATGACTAGTTTAAAAAGTGAACTTCAATTTATTACAAGTACCAATACCAGGGCTAATATAGTAAGACATTTGTTCTTTTGAAGTTCTTGCTAAATTGATATCAGCAGTATTTATTGAAAAACAAAACAAAGGTTCTAGAGAAAAATATAAAATGATATAGGCTATATTTACCTGTAGCTGAGTTTGGTGAGTCACTATAGTCAGCTTTTGAAACAAAAACACTGTTACAGTTATTTAAAATCAATCTTCCTTGAGGAAAATCTTCAGATACTTCAGAATTTAAATCTAGCTTAGCATAAAGCTCACCAGCCAAAGCATAATTTGCTACAGATACTGAATAAGGCATTATCAAATAGCTTTTGGACAAATGAAGGTAAGATTTTATATTGAAATGAGAGATTAGATCAAACTGAGCCATCTCTTCATAATGCAAAAGATCATGCATTCTAGTTCGATAATTATTTTTAGTAGGATGCTTTTCAAGTGAAGTTTGGTTTAGTGTAATATTTTTGTTAGTAGGAGGAGAGTACATATCTAATAATTTATCATTAAATAGGTCATCACTTGTCTTTTCTATAGGTTTAAACAAAATGATATTGGTATTCTCTTGGCACCACCTTTCAGAGTGAGTTATGACAGTTGTCCTTGCAGATTCTAATTCTTTGAATTCATCTAAAGGAACAATATCCACACAAAATTTCTTTAGAAAAACTGGCTCGTTTCCAAAATCAACTACAATGGCTTGTCTGAAAGTGCCATAAATTTCTGTTTCAAAATAAATTTCAATTTTATATTCCATATTTATATTTTCTGAAAGTTCTACTTCAGTATTAATCCATTCTTGACTATCTTTTAATTTAAAAGATTTATGAATATGCTTTTGACTATTTATCATTGTAATATTAGTAAGAAAGAAATGGTTCCGATGAGAATCATATAGGAGTGCAATAGCATGAATTTGATAAGGACAGTGAAGAGTAAGTGTCCATGTATGATTACTTGGCTTCTGTGAAATGCACAAATTTACATCTGAACTCACACTGCAAGTGACACCATCAATCTGAAAAAGTACAGAAATCATTTAATGTTTAATTTAATGAACAAAAGCAGTTTGCAGACACTCAAAATTTGTAAGCTTGAAAATAAATATAATAGTGCTTGAATGATATAGCGAGTCATGAGCCAACATGAACATAGATGCTCAGCCTGAAGAAGTTAATGGAAGTTGAAACAAATAAATTATAAGCCAAATTTCAAACTGTCAATGCATATGAGAACTAAATATTATAATACCTATATATGGACACATCCTGGCATAGAGGAAACACTAATTCTAATTACAGTAAACCCTCAATATAACAAATTTCGGATATAACAAACCAAATTTCCTGGCCAAACTCCATCGGGTTTAACAGGCAAGCGTTATGACCAGCCTGAGTGAGTGTTGGTGTGTCACATGTCTCCTACAGTGCAAGGTTCGTATCAATACTATGTTGTGTAGCCAACTTAACTTTATTAGTAATTACATATGTATTACATATCCATAAGGAACTTTGTTCATTCTTTCCATTGTTTTTAACACCCATTGGTTTTAACAAACTTTCGGCTTTAATGAACAACCCCCTGCCCCATATAGTTTGTTATATCGAGGGTTTACTATACAATAAAGTTAAGCCACATTAGATATAGTATAGTATCCTAATTTGGGTCAACTTCACAGCAACTACCATAAAGTGCAGATACCAGCAGTTCAGATTCAATGTTAAACTAAAAGTCTAATATGAGAAAGAAAAGGCCACAAAATGAGCACAATTCAGTAGTGAATGCGAGGAGAAAGTGTAATGTATGGAGGAGAGATTGTTGTGGGAGGATGTTATAGAGATTGTGGAAGATCGCAAGTTTGAAAGGTATGGCCAAAAGGGAGAGGCAGTGTTTGCAGGGAAGAAGAGGAGTAAAAGTGTGCCTGAGTTTCAATCATACATACAAGGAAGCATTATTGTCAAACCCAGTGAGGTTGTGGCTAAGTTCCAGGAGGAGTATGATAACAAAAAGAAAAGGTTAAGGGGGGCCAAAGGGGCCAAGCAGAAGGGTTAAGGGGGCTAAAAAGGGTTTACATGGAAAGAGATTGGTAGAAATTTGTTTACAAATCAAGGCTCACTAGTCAGTTCTAAGAATAGATTTGCTAGATTTATGGATGAGGATGCTGGGTGGGACTGAATTGGGTGATGGGAAAAGGGGCTGATTTGTATAGGCTATTAATTAGCCTTTTCCAGACTCCTTTTCTTGTTCTTATGTGTTGGGAGTGTGACAAGGTTAGATATTTGAGATCAGTGTCACCTGGTACCAATGAGCTGTTCTGGCACTCAGATCACCTGATGAAAGATTGTCAAAATGCCCAAATGATCCGGTGCTACTAGTATGGGTAGATGGGCTATCTTGCTCAAAACTGCACTGTGGTTAGAAGAGAGAATGGAAATGGTCATGGACTATGTAGAAACTGTATGAAAATGGGACTATGCAAGAATGTGTGAAATATGGTGTCGTTAGTCACTTGTTAAGGCTGGGGCATACCGCAAGATCGGAAAACATAAGTGGAGGTAATGAAAGAACAAATCCTGTGACTGCTGGAGAAAATGCAGTGTCTAGCAAATCTCAGAAGTAAGAGGGTCCTTCCTGTAGAACCCTCTAGGGTGCAAGTGTAATAAATGTGAGAAAAACATTCTCAAGACATGGAGTGAGAAAGAGAAGAAATGTGTGTTAAGAGTTAAATGTGGAGGGCAAGAAATACTTAGATTGATAGATACCAGTTTTCAGGTGAATGTGTTATTTTGAGAAGCATTTGAAGTCATGAATATTAAATGAATTTATGAGTGAATGTAGTTTGACTGGATTGGGGAAGCAAAGGGTGCCACTTATCACAATATTCAAGGAGAAAGTGTTAGTTGGCGCTGTTCAAATGAGAGAGGATGAATTTTGTGTGCTAAATGTTGTGAATTAAGAAGTATGATAAGTTATTAGATTATAATTTTCTGAAAGACAATGGTATTGTGATAGATCCAGAACAGGAGATGAGAGAATGCAAGAGGCATGCAAGTTTGAGCTGTCAGTGGTATGTGAACTAGAATAGAAAGGTAAAATTGAATTTGATGAAGGAATTGAACCATTTGCTATAGAGAATGTGTCATTGAAAAATGAGGGGCTGTCTAGTGTGAAGGTCAGATGTAGTCTGGATATAAGAATAAGGAGGCTAATAAGAATGTTTGTTTTGGATGGGTATAGTGCAAAATATCAAGTAAGTAGGGTTGTGCATGAAATTAAAAGGATTACTCAAAAGTTTGAGTTATGTAAAGATGTGGTTTATTTTGTCCAAAGAATAGATGATGAGGATATGTAATTTCCAGTATTTTCAGTTTTAGGTGTGATTGGATTGGCAAAATTGTGCATCAGAGGTTTGGACATATGTGGAAGAACAAGCTATAAGAGTGTATCTGAATATGTTTAGTCCATTAATGAGGAAAATTTGCATGGATGTTGCAACTACTTGTGAATCATGCTATAAGGGAAAGTGTATGCAAGCCCCTCTGACTTAAAATTGTGCATAAATGAGCCAGTTGAGACAGTTGCAATCGATTATCAAACTTTGCATGTGACTGATAAGAGGTATGTTGGAATGGTTGTGATGTTAAATCACAGAAGCAAGTTTGTGTATGCTGCACCTTTGAAGAATAAATAATCTGAGTGTTGCCAGAGTTGTGAGTGAGAAACTGTTACTAATGCGTGTGTGTAAGCACTCGCAAATGCTGAGTGATAATGGATCTGAGTTTGTGGGGTTGTTGTTTTTTTAATTTGCCCATCTGAAGACTACCTCCATGGAAATAAGTCACCATAATTAAATTTCTAGCATAGTACTAGGCTATTTTAAAATTTACATGCACAAAAAAAGAACAAGAAAAAAAACAAGAAAAAGAAGAAGGAAGCACATTCAGGCATTAGGGGGAGGCCAACCTGGTCTGGTCGCCCAGTTCTCACAGTCTTTGACACCCTCATTCCTTACAATTCCTAAATGTCCAGGAACCCAGGAGAAGATAATCTCCATATTCATCCTTCTCGTGCCAACGATGGCATCACAGATACCATGAACCAGGGGCTGAGGTGTTCCAGTGTCCCAAAAGCTTTGTGAGTTGCTAAAGATCAAACTCTGATCTCCAAACAGAGATTGCCCTGTTTATCTCCTGTACTGAACAGTGTATTGGAACCAGCTCCGTCGTAAAGACAGATGCAGTGCCTGGCAGAGCCTGTCTAACTTCAAACAGAGGGGATACAGCATGGGAAAAAAAACACCCTCCTGGGACTTGAAGTTATCCATATAGACTGAAACAAATCAAGTGTGACAGGAAGTGTTGTAGTAGTGAGTAGAAGTCCACCTCCCCTCCCCAAATGTCCAATTCTTTTCTTCTCATCAATGCTTGCAACAAATAAGATGAAGAGATAGGGCAATCCGGGTGGAAGACTCAATAGACTTCTATCGTGCCTCCTTCCCATTCATATGTCTCTTCCTGCAGGTAGATTTTTCAGTTTATTGAAATAATTTGAGACTTGGATTGTTTTTGAATCACGTGTTCAGTGATTCTACTGGAAGTGAGAAAGTTGTCCAAATTGCAAGTGAAAAGAGGGAGCTAGACAGTCATCCAGGTAGTTCAGTGTGAATGGGGGTGGGTGGGGGTGGGTGCATGTATGTTGGCATTAATGCTGTTTGAGTGTGGCAGTGAATCTGTGACAGAAGATTCTTTCTCCTTTCCAGCTCCTTAGCACCAACAAGATAGTCAAACAACATCTGGCTTGAGAGGCAGTGGCAACCAGTCTTGACCCTCACTTCCCAGTCTCCAACAAAGTGGTTGGAACTCATGCGTCCCAGTTCCCTGAGTGCGGAATGCTTCACCGAGTCTTGGACCACTTCCCTCTCCCTTTTCCCCCCCAATTTATGCGCATTGTATCTTTAGTTTGAGGATGCACCATGTAATTTATCATGTACAATTTGAATTTCTCTGTAGAAGGCCTTATATAATTTAGTAATATTTATTTACTGAATCCTATATATATTTTTATTTTTTGTGTGATTTCTTCGCTGTTGGCCATTATTGATGTTGTAGGGGTGTATATATTTTGGGGTGTTGAATACATATTAGTATTGCGATCATTTGAGGTTAGCCATTTCTATATATTTGGGGGGTATTTATACTTGCAAAGGTTTGAGGTTTGCTGTTTTTTCATTATTTATGTAAATAAAGTAATAATTAGATCAATCCCTCATTATCCTCCCCTCAAACACCCAAATGGCTCTGTTGGAGCGGCAGGGATTGAGCGGGCCATGGTACCCTACTGCTATAGTGTCTTCTAAAAAGGCTGAACACAATACACCTGAGCAGGACCAGAGGCTTCACAAAGCTACACCGAGCTATCGGAGGAGTTTTCTAGCCCCTTGCGCATAAGGTATGACTGGTGTCTCCCAGCAGCATAAGCACCATTGAGATCAGCTGCAGACACAGCGAGACTCAATGGCAACTGAAGGAGGCACAGATCTCACAGGGCCATGAGCATAATGCACTGTGCATGGCGCAGAGCAAGTGACATCTCCCTGGCATTGACAAGTAGGCTTTCAATGGGGTACATGTGGAAGGCAGCGGTTGTCAGGTGGAGACCGGTGTGGTGGATCAAGTACACCTTCTGCAATACACAATCAGCTGCAGATGCATAAAACTCACATCCATACTCAAGCTTTGAAAGAACAAAGGATCGATAGAAAAGTATGCACTAACCATATCAGCACCCCGGGCGCTGAAACCTCACAGAATGAAAAATGTCCATGTTGTGGGTACAAGAGATCCTAAGGCTGCAAATATGAGACTCCTAGGTGAGGAATCAGTCAAAAAGAAGACCAAGGAAATTGTGCAAAGCCACCACTTCAAGGCAAACACCATTTAGGAACAAGTCAGGGCCGTGGTGGAGACATGGATGGGGCAGAAGAGGACCACCTGGGTGCTTTGGAATAGCGAGGATGCTATTCAATACCTGTCAAAATTCGACCCTCCAGAGTTGGCATCTGGGTCCCACCAAAAGAGATCAAAAGATAGTTCACATAGAGTATAGTGAGAACATCTTCCAGCAGCAGAGAGGTGATAACTTTCCTGCTCAGGGAAAAGAGTGTGACACTGAGGACACTTCCCTGCAGGACACCCTCTTCCTGCTCCATTGGACCAGTGAGGGCTCCTCCCACCCGTATGCAGAATCAACGATCTAGCAAAAACTCAGATATAAAGATTGGGAAGAGGCCCCTCGCCCTCATTGTGTGGAGTCTCCATGATATTGTATCGCCATGTGGTATCTTCAGACCTCTAAATCAAAATCACCATGTTGTAGTGCTGTCTTGAAGGAAGGCCTCGCAGATGGCATCTTCCAGTAGGAGCAAAGCATCAGACATGGAGTGGAACTTGTGGGAGATGCACTGCACAGAAGATAGGTGGCCTCGGCTGTCCAGGACGAGGCAAAGCTGCACATGAAGGGGTTAAGAGTGAACTCTCCTAGTTTTCGAAAAACAAGCACCGTAGCCATTCGCCATGAGTTTTGGAGGATATCCTCTGCCCAGATCCTGTTGAACAAATCTAACAGAAAAGCCATGCCTTGCTTACCTAGGCATCCAAGCATGGCATATGGGACATTTTCCGGAACAAGGGTGGTGTCCATGAAGAAGATGAGTGGAATGCAACTCACTCAATGTAAACGTGTTGAAAAGTTCTCTCCTCTGGAGGCCAAGACCAGTCAGCAGCATTCCGCGACATCGCGATGGGCACTGAATAGTTGAGGAACTGCATCCGGAGTAGAAAGGGAGGAAAAAGGAGTCATGAAGGACTCCACAATGGAGGCGGGGTCCAAGATTGCAGTCTCATTCTCCTGGAGAACAGGAGAGGGGTCCTGGGAGAACTTGCCCTGGATGCTTTTGACTTGCTTCCACAGCTCAACTAGAGGGGTCTTACCGTTAAGTGAAAACATGTATGCCTGCCAAGAAGAGCGGCAGGTGTGCTTCAAAACATACCAGAACCTAGCCTTAGCTCGACAAAATTCACCGAAGGTAAAATTGTTCGGGCAGCGCTTATAGCGCATGTAGACATAACTTCTGTTTGATGGCCACCTCACACTAAGCTGACCACCATGGAAGCGGTTTGCATATAAAATGCCAAACGTTCTAGGAATAGTAGTTAGGCCCTTGGCGATGAGGTTGCTGGACAAGAACTCAACTGCCTTATCCACCGACCCAAACTTCTAAATTGGGACAAAGAAATCAGAAAATTTCCTGAAATCCAGAACATTGTACTTGGGCCAAGCACTTACAGGTGGTGAGTAGGAAGGGAAGTCTCTCTTAAGCGACAGCCATCCAGAAAATAATATTTGGATGGGAAAGTGATCACTATCATCAAGGTCATTAACCCCCTCAAATCCAAAATAAGGCTGTGCATCTGGAGAGCATGGAGAGAGATCAAGACAGGAAAATGAAGTTGTTCTAGAGCAGTGATGTGTAAACTCATCTACATTTAAGCCACCAATATAAATCTTGGCAGTTAGGTCAGCAAAGACCTGACACCTTGGATTGATAGAGTAATTCCCCCAGAAGGAAAATCTACCGCTCAAATACCTGAGCAGTAGAAAGCGCCTCAGCTACCCTGCCAGAGTACAATGGAAGTCCCTTGTGTCAAAGTCAGCTGACGGAGGAATGTATGGAGAAATAACTATATGTCTTATCCAGGTGCAACTGCACTGCTAATGCAAGTCTAACAACTTGATGGAGGCATGCGGCTGTTTCGCTTTATGGGAAACGGCCCACTCACAGTGGGGAAGGGAGGGGGGAGCACTGTTTTTTACTGAGGCTGGATAAGAGCCCTTTGTGCCACAGGCAGTACCAGGGAAGGACCCAGGATGGGTAGAACCTGCAGAAGGGTTGCGAATGGGCACAGAAACGACCATCCTCATAGGCCTGGAGGAGCCAGGAGCAGAGGGTATCTTTCTTAACATTGAAGTATAAGACATCCCAGGCAGCGCCAGTCGCGCAGGACCAAGTCCTTAGCCTAGCAGAATGAGAGACAATCCTGGGCCTGAAAGCCCAGGCTTTCCTTAAGGAGATACGCACCACATTGCTTCAAAGAAGCAGGGTGCGGCTCTCCACAAATGACACACTTGGCCACACACAATTTGGACTTATCATGTAAGTGAAGTCATTTTGAGGTTTGCAACACTTTCAAAGGCTTTTTCTCATAGCCAAACTTAAGATCTGCCTTAAAAAGGTCAATCTTTGATGTCTTCCCAACTCTTGAGCCTCTCCGCAACTCTGTGGATGGTCATCCAGTAGATGTTGAACTGCTTGGCAATGTCAGACTTCTTCTGGCCTGCTTGCAAAAGAACAGAGATCTCAATTTTTTTCTCTTCCATATCAGCATACCTGCACACAATGGAAAAGACATGTTAATGATATATCCTAGAAAAGTAGAACTTAAAGTTTGTTTGATGGAACCTTTTCTATCATGCACATAAACCTCTAAAGAAAAAAAAGTTGAGTGTAACAGAACCTTTGCAAAACCCAGTACTTATTTTGGGAATATTTGGGGGTTAAACAGGTCCAGGCCTACCCCCAAGAACTGCTTAAAGGTGTTTGTGCAGAACATGGAATATATTTATTACTAGCAAACATTTGAAATATCACAAAAAAATTATTATTATTATTATTAGGGTGTATGATATACACCCTACTGTGGAGGAGACTGGTCATCTTTCACTGATAAGAAAATAAGTTAACCTAATGTTGACCAAGTTCTCCATCAAAAATAAATATATGCAGGAAGTTAGAGAAATTGACTGATCTCCTGCTTGTAAAAAAGCAAGCACAACTCTTGAGACTTATATAATTTTGGGGGGAAAATATGAAATAAAGTTTGATGTAAAGCACTTTATTGAACAAATGATAATAAATTAATATTAAGCCATTTCCCCTTTGTTCTCAATGACTTTTCTGAGTCTTTCAGGCATGCTTTCAGATAAGCATTTAAAATATTCAGGTTCCATGCAACCCAAAGTAATCTTAGCTCTGTCATAAACTTGGAGACTGAGCTGGTATTCTTCTCAGAAAGCTTGTTTTTAATGTGGTTCCAACAATTTTCTATGGGATTTAGATCAGGAGTGTTGCCAAGCCAATCCAAAACAGTGATGTTATTGTCATATAGCACTCTCCATTCATTTTACACCCTTTAGGAAGGAAGTACATGCCAGCTCTGCCCATGTTGCCACCATAAGCACCCTACATCATTACTGGATCTGGGTGTTTTACTGTATACTTTGGATGGTACCTGTTGGATCTTACTGGATGTCTTGCCCTATTAGAAGCCAATCTGATGCATTTAAATGTCAATTCATCTGAGAACATCCCCAAATTCAACATTTCTTTGGTCCAATCTATATATTTATGAGCAAATTCAAGTCTTTTTTTGTTTCATTTGCTCAGTAAGAAAGGGTTTCTTTGCTAATCTCATGGATGGAAGTTTCAAGTCCTTGTGCAACTGGTGACAAATAGTTTGTAATGATACATTTTTTAATAATTCTGGGTGTAATCTTTTCAATTTGGTAGATAAAATTGTAGGATCATTTGCAATCTCTCTTTTTAATAGGTTACCTAGGAAGTCTTTTAGGCCTCCCCCGCATAGGTTTATGGCTTGGAACGTACCCTGCAGGACTCCCTTTAGTGCAAGCAAAGAGCCTCATGATGGTTGCCTTGGATCACTTCAGAAGTTGACAAATCTCTTTAATTGATTGGCACATTTACTTCTCTTAACACTTTGACTGCGTCAGTTATAATTCAAGGCATTATTCTCAGTGCTAGAGGTTTAAAAAAAATAATTAAATTATCTTCTACTCAAAATTTTATTTAATACATGTCAACATATATCTATTTGTCATAGAGAGGAACTGACTTGGTATAGACAAGAGAGAAGGTAGAACCCATATTTGGATCAGGAGCAGTCAATCACTGTTTCTGAGAGAGACCATATAGAGACCAGCAGCAACCAAAGGGTTAAGGCCTAAATGCGTGGCTTTTCTTCTTTAGACAAAAAATTTCCAACCATAATGATGGGTATTTCAATTAATTATTCAAAATTGTTGGTGAAAATTTCTTTGAAAGATGTCCTTCAACTATGAAAGATTTGATGATACTAAAACTTAAATCTGTACTAACCTGAAACCTTTTAGAATTTATAGTTGCCAGATATCACCACAATAAATTCATGGTGAAATAAGTGCAAATTTTGATAAAGACTATGCTGAAAAGCTCTATTTATTATAGAGTCTCAAGAATTCTTGCCCTTTGAATTTTTTTTTTTAGAAGGTCTCAAGAGGTTTTGCCGGCATTGTAGTATTCACCAAGAATCTGGGAAGGTACTCTCCATCTAAATCCTGTTGCACAAGTCTAAGCTAAGAAAAGGCCATGTCTCACTCACCAAAGTGTCAAAGTATGGCATACAGGATATTGTGTGGACCAAAGGAAGTGTCTGCACACAAAGCGAGTGTGGGAAACAGCTTGTTTCATGTAAATAGTCCATTGAAGTATTCCTAACCTCTAGAGATCATGTCCAGTCAGTGATCTTCAGCAAGCCGTAAATGCTTCAAATGCTGTTGGAGATGCATCCCAGCTAGAGAATTTAGTTCCCACTCTTGGATGATGGGAGTCATCCGAGAACTTGCCCCAAATCCTTATGGCATGCCTCCACACCTCAATAGGATGGATCTTTGCATTGGAGGAAGAAATATAATGACCAAGAAGAGCGGCAAGTGTGTTTCAAAATGTACCAAAAGCTAGCCCTCACCTAACAAATTTCACACATTGTGAAGACCAAAGAAGCAGAGTATGCAAAACAGTCAGATGTTTAAGAATTGGTAGTCAGACCAGCAGCAATGATGGTGCCAGGGAACTCAACAGATTCATCAACTAAACTAAACTCCTAACTGTGATAGGGAAGTGTCATTTTCTCAAATTCAGATCACTGTGCTTGCTCAAAGCACCATTGAGGTGGCTTCTCGGGTGACAAAGACCTGCCAAAAGCTATGTGAATGAGAAAGTGATCACCTACCCAAAATCAGCATGCTTTTGGAGAATAGAAGTGAAGTGGGATGATGTATTGGAGATAGTAGAGGATAGACAGCATGATGATGATGATGATGAATGGAAGAGGAATGAGAAAAGGAACCAAAGAACCCCATCAACCTCAGCTTTAAAGTTATCAGGATGCTCTTAAAGCAAAGCCAGTGAGATAATAGTGAATTGGTTTTTAATTAATTTATTCGGTAAAAGCTATGGATATCAGTATATAATAAAAAATATATTAAAACATTTAATAGCATATGGCTTAATTGTATTAAAAAAAATTTAAATGTGTGTGTATTTACAAAGGCAGAGGGAATCCCTTAAAATGAACTATCTTGACCAAGAAGAAAGTAGAAAAAATGGGCTACAGGGATAATTGGAGGAGACAGGTGACAGGGAAGAGAGAGATGAACAAAAAGCTTGAACAGTGTGTGTGGATTGTATGTGTTGTTTGCAGGGATAAAACAGGTGTAAGCTTTATAAGAAGACTACATAAAGCCAGTGTAGAAATGAGTAGGGCAAGTAAAGTTGGCTGTGTCTATTTACCTTGAGCTCAGGCAGCACAAAGATGGGGCAGTCTCTGTCAGATCAACCAGTGTCTAACACCCTCATCTCTCAGATTTTGCTGAAATTTGGTTTATAGGATGTTTGCGGGCCCTAAACCCATTTCTGAAATTTTAAGGTCAATCCGACCATCGGTTCAGGAATTTTGAAGTCATATGCGAGATCACTAACATTTGGTGAATCATAACTAGGGTAATATTGGTCATAATTTTATAAAAGTATATCTATTTAGAATCAGAAAAAGACAAGGAATCCAAATATGAAAATTTTAGAACTCTAGGTTTAAAAATATAAAAAAATCCTACATTTGCTCAAATTTGGGGTATCAAAATTGAAATAAAAATTTAAAGGAGAAAAATGAAGGCCTATGCTTTGGCTATTAGAATCAGTAAAAAAAAGGTTTGTTTATGCCAGTATTTTTCAAGTAATTAACACATAAATGAGCACTATGTTTTTAAGTTGTCCATCAAGTCTACATATTTTTCACACTTAAGCTCCTAATTTGACATATAGAAATTAAAATTACCTTATTTTTTAATATAAAAAACAAAGGTACAGCTCTTGGCTATTAGAAACAGCCATAAAAAGGTTGTTTTCTTGGTATTTTTCATGTAATTAACTTATAAGTGAGCACCATATTTACAAATTGTTTATCAATTCATTGAAATTTTATAGTTTTGATATCAATTTGATCTTGAACTCTAAGAGTTCAATAAAAATTGCAATTCACTGCCAATAATATATAGTTAAAGTAGTGAAAGGGGAAGACAAAGCTCACATGTAGCTTAAACAATCCTGTTCCAACATGTTGCTAGTTGTACAGAATCAACACAGATAGTTGTAGTTCCTAGTTTACAAGTTAGTAAAGTTTCACCCAGTAGTGTGTGTGGTGGGTTGTTATTGTTTTTCAATGAGCCTCAAAGAACATCAAGAATTAAAATATTGTGTATAACTATATTCTCAAAAGTGTCATCTAATTGTATATCTTACAGATTTATAGAAATTAATTACTGAAATCTACATCTCAGCTGAAGGTGCAAAAACGATTGGTCCTTGGGAATTTAGGAGTTATTTGAACTATATAAAAAGATAAAAAAATCCCAAAATACGATTTTCCACATTTGCTAAATTACAGCCGTCATATTGTGTGCTTACCAGTAGTGGTGGGACTTATTCTGTCTGTGTCTGCACATATCATCAAAACCCAAAATTACAGCTGGCTGCATTGAGAGAAAAATGTCTCTCATACAAAGATCTTATGGATTACAGTGTCTGCAGTACAGAGAGAGAGGTTTGCATGATGCAACTTTGCAAAGATTGGCCAAGAGAAGAGGGTATTCTGAACTTTCTTGAGTTGCTTGACAGTGTAAAATCAGCTCCAAATGAAATATCTAACAAGCAATGGGTGACTGTTGACTGTTGTAAAATGGTAGACAAAGTGGAGCCACTTTATGAATACTTATCATCATTAAGCATGAAAATATCTAGCATGGTTCTCATTATCTTGTTGCACAGCAGTAATCACACTACTTAAAATAGTGGAAAGAAACACTACCTCCTCAGAGCGAGGCAGTTATATTAGGTGATTTCTCTGAAAATTATTCTTTAATTATACAAGATGCTGCCCAATTCACAATGTACAGTTCACCCTTTTGTCATCTATTATAGATCATCTGCAGACCAGTAACTTAACTATTTTAGTGTCTGGTTCTTATTTCCATCACTAAAACACACCACTATAATGGTTTACTCATTTATAATAAAGCTTATGAACTATGTTAAATTCAGATGCCCACAACCATGAAGAGTATTTTGGTTTGTCTTGTGAATGGCACTTTGCTATATCCCATGGCAAAAATGCATGTGATGGGATTGGGGGAACAGTGAAGACAGCTACTGCTTGTGCCAGTTTTCAGAGAACTACAGAGAGGCAAATTCTTACACGAAGAAGACACATTTCAATTTTGTAAAGAAAACTTGATCAAGACAATAAAATTTTTCTTTGTAACTAAATCTGATTTGAAAGATGCAGAACAACAGTTAGAACATCAATTCAAGGACAGTAGGTCTATTCTGGGAACTCAGACATATTAGAGATTTGTTCCCATAAACAAGGAAGAACTGATGGTGTATTTCATTTCAAGTGACATTGGAGATAAGAAAAGAATAAGGAAAAAGTCATATTACTAATGAACCTGTAATGGTTGATAACCTAAAATGTGTCAAACCAGGAGAGTATGTTAGCTGCATTTATGATGGGCAAGTTCGGTATGGAATTGTGGAGGAATATTGTGAGGAGTTTGATGATTCCACAGTGAACTTTTTATACCCATTCTTGTCTATCAAATAAGGATTAATGTGCAGTGCCAGGCCATCATATATTAACTGTCATGAGTTGTCCTACACTAAGAGGAGGCAGCAAAATTAAATATACTTTTCCTTAGAAAGAAATTGATGAAAGTATCAAATATGCCAAAATTGTATTAGGTTAACAGGTCTTCCCTATCATTATTGTAATTATTTTGTCAGTGAGGATTATCAGTGAAATATCATTTCTTTATTCTTGGAGATTTAGGTCAAGTCAAACTGATAGCTAAAATTTATTCCTAAATGACCTGTAATTTATAAATATGGTATCAACATAAGTTAGTTACAAGAAAGGTAATAGGGTAAATAACCTATTTATGATTGTTTCTAATAGCCAAGACCTTTGAATGTTTTTTCTATGCAAAAAAAAATATAATTTCAATTTCTATAGGTCACTTTGAGAACTTAAGTGTGAAAGATATATAAAATTGATGGACAACTTAAAAACATAGTGCTCACTTATGTGTTAATTACTTGAAAAATACTAGCATAAACAAACTTCTTTTTTTTTTACTGATTCTAATAGCCAAAGCATATGACTTCCTTTTTCTCATTTATAAAATCTTTTCAATTTTGATACCTCAGAGGTCAAATCTTGACCTTAAATTTTAGCAAATGTATGATTTTTTTTTTATTTTTCAACCTAGAGTTCTAAAACTTTCATATTAAAGACATATTTGGATTGCTTGTCTTTTTCTGATTCTAAATATATATACTTTCATATAATTATGACCATTATTACCCTAGTTATGGTTCACCAAATGTTAGTGACCTTGCATGCAACCTCAAAATGCCTGAGGTCATATCTCCTGAACCGTTGGTCGGATTGACCTTAAAATTTTAGAAATGGGTTTAGGGCCCGCAAACTTCCGATAAACCAAATTTCAGCACAAAATCTCAGAGATGAGGGTGTTAATCTGCAATTTTTCTGGTTGATCTCACAGAGCCCCAGATGCTTCTCATGGGTCTGGTTTCTTTATATTGAAAATAGTTGGATAACCAAAGAGCACACCATGAACACGGGAGGAGGGGGTGGAAGGAAAAAGATAGCATGGATATCAAGGTTTTAACAATGGAAGGTGTGAGCTAAGATCCTTGAGCATTATTTTTTTATCAATTGAAAAGCAAAAATGTTACTTGGAAACAATGATTTTTATAACACACCCATCTGGGAACTTCCTTCAAGGACATAAGTCACTGTAATTAAAATTTCAGCCTAATGGTATGCTACTTTAAAATTCCCCAAACCCAGAAAAGAAAAAACAAAGTATGAAGAACGCTCAGGCATCAGGGAGAGGCCCGAATCCCATCAGCACAGAAACATGCGAGCATCCCTGAAGAGTCAAATGAAATGGAGATGGTCACTCTCCTTCAAAAAGTCAGATAATTGACAAGTCTGAGTACAGGAACCCCTCTCAGGTACAAGGGATATACAGGAACCTGTCCCAAGTACAAGGGATAAGCAGTAGTGACCCCACTAGTCCTGGTACCATGATGGGTAACATGTGTGAAAATCACTCAGACTGGGACAATGAACAAGAATTCGCTGAACAGTCAGAGACAATGTAGTCATTGCAGAATAATGGCAGGGAGTGCTCCATCAAATGGCGGTGTGTCCTGTAGGAGTGCCTAATTCAATGACTTGTGACCTAAAGTCATCACAGCATTTAGGGGTAGTTCCATGGGAAGTTGCAAAGCAATGGCAAGCAACTTTAGGTTTCCCTCGGCATGATTCTTGCCATATAGTCAGTGTGAGGAAGAGCGAAGAAATGGTATAGTCGCCCAGTCCTCGCTGACACTGGCACCCTTATTCACAACAATTACATGGCCAGGGACCAAGCAGGAGAATCTCAATATCCACCTGGCTCTTGGCAACCATGGGGTCAGAGATAACAAGGATAAAAGATCATAGACTAAAAACAAAACAAAGCAAAAAAGCTAACAAGAAGGAAGCGTGCTCCAGCGTCGGAGGTAGGCCCGCCTCCCACCAGTGCAGTAGCATGCGACCCACGACAGTCAAATAAAATGGAGGGGGGACCCACAACATTCATATAAAATGGAGGAAGCCAGCATCCTCCAAAAAGTCTACAAGTCGGTATGCATGATTCAGTCCCGAGTACAAGGAACAAGCGGTAGCGACCCCACTCATGGGTAATGTGTTGCACGAAGATCACCCAGACTGGGACATTCAAGAAGAGTGTGCCTAACAGTCTGGGGAACAACGCAGTCGTCGCACTAAGGTGCACGCGAGCGCGCTCCAACAAATGGCGGTGGGTACCGCGAGTGTGTCCAATTCGGAGAAGACAGAAAACAACCTGAAGCCATCGTGGCATTGGGGGGTAGGGCCATGGAACTTTAAGTTCCCCTCGACCATCTTCTTTGCTAAGTCGCCGGAGGGCAGTCCATATTCCGGAGATATAGTCGGTGTGAGGAAGGACAAAATGCTGGTCTGGCAGCTCAGTCCACACGGACTCTTTGGCGCCGTCAGTGGCGTGCTCATTCCCCAGAATTCCTACATGTCCACAAACCCAGCAGAAGATAATCTCGACATCCACCCGGCTCGTCAAAACTGTGCCATCACGGATATCGCAAACTAAAGGATGCGGAGATTCTAAGGGCCCGAAAGCACTCAGGGCACTTTGTGGGGGACTATAAATCACAAACAGGGCACTTCGCGTTATCTCCCGTACCGAGCGGTGTATTGCAACCAGCTCAGCTGTGAAGACAGACTGGCAGAGCCCTGCTGACTTCAAACAGAGGGGATACAGTGTGGAAACCCACCATCTCTTGGGACTTGGAGCCATCTGTATACACTGGCACGGTTCCAGCGTAACACGAAGTTTGCTCCAAAAAGGCCGAATGCAATACTCTCGGCGGTGTAGAAGTTTTGGGAGCAGATGCATGGTGACAAATAGTCAAAGGTGGTATCCTCCAGGGTGGCGTCCTGGGCAGAACCAGGAGCGCCTTCCTGTGCCTCCCACTCAGCACAGACAAGTAGGATCCCAATGGGGAAAGTGCGGAAGGTATCGGTCGCAAGGCGAAGGCCAGTAGGGTGGATCGAGTCCACTTTCCGTAATACACGCTGGGCTGAGGATGCATAAAACTCGCATGCGTAGGCAAGCTTCGAATGAACAAAGGATCAATAAAAAAGTAAGGCAGTAGCCCTATCAGCCCCCCAGCCGCAAAACATCACGGGAGGAAGAATATCCATGAGGCAGATACTCTTATGCCATGGGATGGTGGGCAAGGGGCACGCGCCCAACATAGTCTCCTGCAAAAAGATAACTAATGGTGAATGGGAGGAGACGAGCTTCCGCAGATCCTCCCAGTTGGCAGCAATTCCATTGAAGGAATATTCCCTCCAGGCCTAGCTCAGACATGCGTGGGCCCTCTTCGAAGAGAAGACCTTCACTTATCGGGGGTAGATTGGGCTCGCCATGCGCGTCTTTTCCTCCCTTCGCCTTGAAACCTTAGGCAGGCTTCGGAGGCGGGGGATCCCTCTTTTGGAGGATCTACCGTCTCCGAGCCACCCAGCCTAACACTGGGTGTGGGCGAATGAGCAGAAACTCCTTTAGGTGTCCTCCTTTCAGAGGACAGCTTTAGGAACCCTGGAATATGGCTTTACAACAAACTTTAGGGGTGTTGCCTCCAGTGAGTCTAATGACTCAGGGAAAGTGTGCATATGATTCGCCTTATGGAAAAGGGTCATGTTTGGGGGAGGAATGGGAACCCTGGTTTTAGCTGGGGCTGGGTGTGAACCCTTTATGCTGCCAGCTCTACCAGTGGATCACCCAGGGTGGGTAGAACCCGGAGAAGGGTACCGAATGGGTGTGGAAACGACTGTGCTCGTAGGCCTGGAGAGGCCAGGAGCAGAGGGTGTCTTTCTTAACATAGAGGCATAACACTCTCACATTCGCTCCACCATACCCCTCCTTCCTTAGGCCATTCTCAACACCCCTTTTCCAAAACCCTCTCCCTCCCTCTGTAAGAATGTGTGTGTGAATGGAGAGATGTTTTAATTATAACTGAGAGTTTTGAGGAGCATATAAGATTGGTGAATGATGTGTTGAGAACATTGGAGAGTGTTGGTGTGAAGGTGAAAGTAGCGAAGTGTGAATAGTTTGCAAAAGAAGTGGAATTCCTTGGGCATATGGTGAGTGAGAATGGGTTACGAAAGTCATTGAAGTATGTTGAGAAGATGCGAATGTTTCCGAAACCTGTGACTGTGAAGCAGCTGAAGTCGTTTCTAAGTTTGATTGAGTTTCAACAAAAGTTTATAGGTGATTGTTCAGGTGTGAGTAAGCCTCTGACTGAGTGGATGCACAAGAAAGTTAGTACGATTGTCAGGTGGAATGATAAGATGAATGAAGCGTATGAGAGACTGAAAGAGGCAGCGGATGAAGATGTTGAATTGGCATACCCAGACTATAATGTGAATGCTAAGATGATTGAATTGTATATGGATGCGAGTGGGTATTGTATAGGAGGTTTTCTGATGCAAGAGCAGTTGTTTGAATGGAGAGAATATCAGGCGAATAATTTGGTATGTATCCAAGGTTATGAATGCGGCAGAGCGAAAGTATTCGACTGTTGAGTGAGAGTTGGCTGCGATAAGGTATTGTTTGAAAGTGTTGCATCCATTTTTGTATGGTGTGAGGTTTGTGGTTAAAACAGATCATCAACCTCTTGTGTATCTGCAGCGTATGAAGTGGGCTGATAGTAGGATTGCAAGGACTTTGGAAGATTTGAGTGATTTTGACTATGTGATTGAGTACATGCCTGGTGAATAGAATTGAGTGGCTGATTTGATGTCAAGGTATCCTGGTACGAATGATGAAAATGTGTGTGGAGTGAGTGATCCTGAGTATTTGCCGAAAGGGATTATGAATGGAAAGGAGGGTAAGGATGGTGGTGATTCCTTGTTTGAGAGAATATGGAATGGTTTACAAGATTTAAAGAGTGATGGAGTAGATGTGAGAGTGCCTGATAGTATGAATGACATAAGGAAGGAGGTAATGAGTGAAGTATGTAGGAAGCCTGAAAGTATTGGTATAGCGAGGGTGCGGAACTTTATATAAGAATTGAGAGCGATGTGTATGCCAGGGGTCCCACCATTTCAGGAAGTGTTGATTGTAGTGAGTCGTTTGTATGGAGTGATTGTTTATGTGCACTTTGGTGGTGAGAGGCCGATTGTGTACAAGGATGAGAAAGTGAAGGGTTTGAATGCTATGTGGTGCATCTGCTGTGTTTGAGTAGTGTGCATTACAATTGGGTGATTGAAAAGTGTTCGTATATGAGGGAAAAGAATGATTGTCTGGATGAATATGAGTGTGCGTGGTGAGTGATGATGTGGGAGTTGATGACGGTGTGGATGTCAGTGCTGATGTTGGTGTGGTTATTCCTTCTATGTATTGCGAACATGGAGGACCTGATATGATGGAAGCGAGAGTGAAAGTTGGTGAAAGGTTCTTATGTGGCTTGATTGATACTGGAGCTCAAGTGTCGTTAGTGAAGGAGAGGATTCTAAGTAAGTACAATGAGTTTAGATGTTGTGAATGGAAGCCTGTGAAATTACAGATAAGTGGATTGGGGAATGGAATGATAGTGGCATGGGAACAGGTTAGTCTGAGAGTGAGTTTGGGTAGTGGTGTGAATGTGAAGCATGACTTTGTGATTCTGAAAGATGAACAAATGCCATGTTGTTTCTTGTTTGGTGTGGACTTTATGAGATTGAATGATTTGTCTTTGAATGCTGATAAGGATTGTTGTGTTATGAAAGGTGAATGTGAGGTGATGAGGTTGAATGAATGTGCAAAGAATGTTGTAAAATTTTGCGGTATGATTGAATTGGTCATGGATGATGAGAATGAAATTTTAAGTGATGCTGATATTAGAGAGATGCAAGAGATGTGTCCTTTTGTCAGTGAGTTGAAGAGGTGTGTGATAATGAATGTTGATTTGAATGAATGGCCTGAGTGTTTGAGTGATTTTAAAAGGTATGCTAAGGATTTTGTTGTTTGTATGGATGTTGTATATTTTGTGAGGCATATGAAGGATGGGGATGATATGTATGTACCTGTGATGTCCTTGGTTGGTATGATTGGTCTGGTGAAAGTTGTGCATGATAATTATGGGCATATGGGTAAGTTTAAGTTGTGGGTGTGTATGAAGGAGCATGTGTTGCATCCATTTCTGAGGACGTGTGAAAGGTGTCAGAAGCAAAAGGTATAAGGTGTGCAAGTAAAGCCGCCGATGTGGAAAGTTGATGCGAAATAACCATTTGAATTAGTAAAAATTGATTGTTTGTCTTTACCACGTATGAGTGCTGGGAATGTTGGTATGGTTGTTATGGTTGATCATAAAAGCAAGTTTGAGTATGTGGCACCTTGAGAGATAAAAGGAGTGTGACTGTTATGTGTGTAGTTGAGCAGTTGTTTTTTCCTAAGTGTGTATGGAAGCTTAGGAGATGTCTGAGTGATAATAGTCCTGAGTTTGCGAGTGAAGTGTTTGAGCGAATGTTGAGAGAGAATGGTGTGGAGCATGTGAGGATGACTCTGTATGTACCATCTTGGAATGGGTTAGCTAAACATACAATTAGGACCTTGTGTGAAATGTTGAGAATGATGAGTACGACTTTGAATGACTGCGATGTATGGTTGGGTAGAGTGTTATGGGCGTATAATTTGATGGTGCATAATGCAACTGGGATGTCCCTGTGGCAGTTTGTTATGAATTTTGAGAGAGTAAAAGATAGGTTTTGTTTGAGTGAAAGTGAGCAGAGTGTATGGCGTGAGGCGAATGAAAGGTTTTGTTCATTTGAAATTGGTGCAAAAGTATTGAAGGTAAAAGAAGTAAAAGGTAGGTTGAATGTGTCAAAGATGCGTGAAAAGTTTGAAGAACCGTATAGCGTTGTGAGAGTCTGCGAGAATGGTGTGACGTATGTTTTGGAGAGTTTGAATGAAGGTGTGACATAGAGTGCAGGCTCATCATAGTCAGTTGAGGGGGTGGAGAGAACCTCCTGACTACCTAGTGAGCCATCCAGTGTATGAACTGTGCAGAGAGATAATGCGCATGATGATAAGATGGAGTGTTATAGTATGGATCTGTCTGGGAAAGAGCTTGTCTTGGTCTTGAGGAGTAGAAAGTGTACAAAGAAGAGTGAAAGGAAGAAATGCAAGTACAAATGAAAGTAAGTCTGAGCAAAGTCTTTCTGGTATGGGGGAGCTTCAAAGAGAGAGTGAGTGTTTGCATAAGCAGGTGGGTGATTTGGCTGATGTAAGTCGATGAGTGAGTGAGCTGCCTGTGGCTGATTTTTCTGGTTTGGGGAACAGTATAAATGATTGTGTGTTTGGGCAGAATGAACCTAGTGTGGCTGATTTTTCTGGTTTTATGGATGGTAAGGGTAGAGGTGAGTTTGATGTGGAGAATGAGGAGGTGACTGACTTTTTTGGCTTCTGGTGGGAACCAGAGAGTAGAGGGCATGTGAGTGATTTGTCTGTTTCGCAAGAGTGTACCTTGAGTTGGATGAGAGCTGTGAGTGAGGAGCTGATGAATGGGGGTATGAAGAGTGAAGGTTATGAACGGAAGAGTATGAATGAGTTCTGTCAAGAGATGGGAAAGCTAGTAATGAAGGCTAAGAGTATGGTGGATGATATGATTGATAGTGACAAGGAGACCCTTTCCAACACCCCCCCCCCCTTAAAAAATGAAAACTGACTCCTGGTGCCCTTGGCCTCACTGGCAATTATCATGTTTATTTGTATATTGTTTTTATTTTACAATTGAGTGATCTCATCTTGATATTCAGGATGAGAGATCTTATCCATGAGCCAAAGATGGATAGTGCAACATAAATACTTCCTCTAAACCTACCTTCCTCATCTATCAATCTCTTAGTTATCCTTCTTACATTTTTAATCATAATTTTTCTATACACTTTACCAACAAGACTCAAAAGACATTCTCATATAATCTTACATTCATCTTTCTCTCATTTACCCTTATACAATAAAACTAACACAGCATTCTTCAAGTCCTAGGGCACTCTTCCACTTTCAAATGCCTTATAACACAAAAACCATCAGAAGCTTTCTATAATATAATCACCCCCACTCGGTAGCATATCAACAACTACATATATCATCTATCCTACCTACCTTCCCATTTTTCAGACCTCTCAGAGCAGTAACAACCTCTTCTTGCTTTATCACTTCCATATCCCCCAGTACAGTAGTGTACACTTTCAAACACAATCATATTCATATTCACTTCATCCTCTATGCCAGCATTATATAACAGCAAAGTACTCTCACACCTAATTTTGACATCACTCCTTACAAGTACCCTGCAATTCTTACCCTTGATATTATTTCATTCTGAAATATTATATTTTGAGGCAAATTTAAACATTCAAGAAATTTATGCATTTTATCTATTTTTTCTAAATAATTTATAGAATATTACATCTTTTAAGTAACTTACCTTCTCAGACAATGCATTATCTATACTCTGAATGCCATTTAATTTCTCTAGAAGTTTATCAGCATATGAAGCTCCATGTAGTTCCCTTTCTTTAGCTTTTTCTAGCTTCATTGATCTGTATTCAAATCTTTCCTTCCACTCAGCTAACTCTTCCATTTTATGAGCCTGAATACACTGGTCACTAAAGCGACATATTCCCTTTTCAGAATAGTTTGAGCAAAGACTATATTCACTTGCCAAAATTCCTCTTGGTGGAGGCCTGTATTTCCAGTCTCTTCCTTCATCTGAAATAATGATTGATTGGTGCTCATCTGTGAGACAATGAGCCTGTAATTTTATTTTTGTAGGAAAGCTAACATTACAGTATATACAGTGATAACTGGGACTATGAAATTCAGATTGATTCATTTTATTATCCCCAGTAAGAGGCTTAGAATTATAATTTTGGCTAAATTGTTGCATACTGTAGGTTTGCTTATTTAATACTGTAGAAGATTCCTTTAATTTGTATATAGGCCCATCATTTTCTGGTAGTTGGGTAGAAAGCTCTTTATCAAGCCTCTCTCGAATGTCTAACTTTGAAAATGGGTTGTTTAAATGATTTTCAAGTGATATTTCTTTCTTTTTTCTATATTTACTTTTTGTAGTTTGGCTTTTAATATCTCTAGTTTTTTTTTTCATACCTGCAACCTAAACTAATCTGTAAAATACTGAGAAACAATAATTAAAGTTCTGTTCAATAATTTTGAATAAGAGTTAGGATTACATACTTGAAAATTTTTAAAATAGCTGAAGTGAAAGTTCTGTATACTTCAACTACATGGAACACAATAGTAGACCTCTCCTTCACCATAACATTACCCTCCCCCCACTCAACCTGATTCAAAATCAAAAAGAATGCATACGTAGAGCCTGTGTTTGCAAATTACTGTGTAGGGAGCGTGGCGGACCCCATTAACTATTCGTGCAGCGATGTTGTGGCTGTAAATTACAGCAGAGAGATTATAGTAGGTTAGAAGTCAAAAGCTACACAAACTACATATAAGAAAAATTACACAATTTCACTATCAACAACTACCTCTCCTTAGACAAAGCAGTTACACATAAATACTCAATGCAACCAGCAAAAAATAATTTCCTATGGGCAAAGCAAAACAAAATCCAAAGTTCAAAAAAAAAGAAAAACTAAAATAAAACAGAATTTAGACAAGAATTACAACAATTCCAACAACATAATACATCAATATAATCTCAAAACAAAACTGGAATCAATACATCCCAATAACTCACAAAATGAACTCAATACAACTCTGGAGAACCAGAAAATACATCGCACTCAATCCAAAAAACAATAAAAATGCAAAACACAAAAAAGAAGCAAAAAAGCAAGAAAAAGAAGGAAGCACCATCCTTCATCGGGGAAAGGCTCGCCTCCACCGGGCATAGGAACACACATTCTACAACAAAGAGAGTCAAATAAAATGGAGGAAGCCAGCATCCTCCAATAAGTTGGATAATCCACAAGTCTGTATACAAGAACCTGTCCTGAGTACAAGGGACAAGAGATAGCAACCTCGCTCATCCTGATACTGGGCCCATATGCTGCCAGTGGAGTGAATAACCAGGAAGCATTTGAAGCCAACAAGCTTAAAAATGCTAGGTAATCTCTGAATAAGGGCACCGGATGTAATATGGCCTCTACTCAGCGAACTTGTGACTTTCTTCTTTGTCAGTGCCTATCCACCTAAAGGTGCTAGAGCCAGATGTGAGGCTGAATGGATCGGCCTAGGCAAGATCCTTTTCTGAAATGGAGAATGGTTTGGCCATCAAGAAGGAACCAACCCAGAATTGTAGTCCATCTTTTCCTGTTAGTCCTTGTGGGCCTGAGCCACTTGATGAGAAGCTTGTGCAGGGGTAGTCCCAGGTTCCTGTGTTTGACATTGAGCCCGAGTTTGATCCAATGTAAGATCTTACCATCTTGGGCTGGGTCACCTGCTGGACAATGATCATATGAGGAAGGGCCCTCCAAGTGGTCATCTCCAACCCTCAAGGTATCACAGGTCCTTATCGAGTACTCTTCACTCTTGTCTTCGGTAATATGAGGAGCGGTCAATAAGTTTTGCAATTCGGATATAAGGAAACGAGATATGAGGAAAAGTGTTTTATTATTTTTCACTATAACTACCCTCAACTTCAATGCACTTGCGCCACTTGTCCCTGAGGCTTTGAATTCCCGACAACCAGAAATCTCCCGACTGCTATTCAATCCACTCCTGGACGGCGAGCTGGACATCTTCAACATCCCCAAACCCGCATCCACGCAGTGCAGCCTTGAACTGGCAGAATAAAAAGTAGTCGCTTGGTGCCAGATCTGGAATGTAGGGGGAATGGTTGAGCTCCTCAAATCAGCACTCGCGCAGGGCTTGTGCAACTCTGCCTTGTGGACAGGGGCATTGTCGTGGAGGAGCAGGACACTGCGTGTCAACTTGCTGCGCCGCTTCTGATGGATGCACTTCTTCAACCCAGACAGTTCCTCACCGTAATATTGACCTGTGATGGTCCTTCCATGAGGCGCATAGTCCACCATCAACACTCCCTCAGAATCCCAGAAGATGGTGGCCATGATCTTCCCGGCTGAGGGTTGGGTCCGGAACTTAATGGGGGTAGGAGAGCCCTTGTGCTTCCAGGCCATGCTTTCGAGCTTGGTCTTGGATCCCAGTGATGGAGTCACATTTCATCACCTGTCAGGATGCGTGACTCGAATCCTGCCGGGTCTTCGTTCTACAGGAGCAGCAGCCCCTTCGAACTTTGATGACAAAGTCGATCATGGGGTGTGAGGTTTCTAGGGACCCAACGGGCACAGACCTTGGTCATGGCCAAATTGTCGTGGATGATGTTGATAACATTTCCATGTGATATTCCAAGTTCTCGCTCAATTTCTTCGACCTTCACTCGTCGATTTTCGAGGATCCTCCTCTCCACACAGGCCACATTGTTCTCGTTGGTCACGTCTGATGGGCGTCCTGGACGGGGGTCATCTTCAAGGGACTCACGACCATGGCGGAACTCCCTATTCCAGCGAGCAATGGTTGCATAGGAAGGGGCGGTGTCGGTGTACACTGCAACCATGCATTCATGGATCTCTTTTGCATTCTTGCCTGCCTTGGTCAAAGATTTGATCACTGTGCGGTGCTCAACCTTCTCCATTGTTGAAATATTTGTGACTGATGATCTGCGATCAGCTACTGCTTCTTAAATAGATGAGGCAGAAGCGTGCGGCTGTAGGTCCTTACTTGTCATAACTTGTCCTAACACCCCCACAAACAGCCATCCCCCTTCCTCTGTTTTGCCCTACTGATTCGCAAAATTTATTGACCGCCCCTCATAAGCCAACCTCCATTGGGGAAGAGAGGGGGGCAGTCATGTTGAACCTTGTAGTCAAAATACATGATTGCAGGTGTCCCAGCCCAATGGGCCCCACTTTCCCTTGCCCCTCAAAGGGGGTTGGTCCTATTGAGTCATTATAACGAGGAGCAGTCAATTTTTGGTCACCCACCTGCTTTCTTGGCAGTCCTCTGTGAAAGGAAAGTCGGGGGGTTTTTTGCTCAAAGAGCCCATCTGGAGACTGCCTGCTGAGGCAAAAGCCACCATAATCACCTTATAGTCTAATGCTAGGCTAGAATTTTTTTTAAAAACATGCAAAAACCAAATAACAGAGAAATACAAAAAAAAAGCAAAAACATAACGAAGCAAAAAAGCAAGAGAAAGAAAGAAGCACACTTTGGCATCAGGGGAAGCCCTCCTAAACCAGTTTAGAAACATATAGTCTACAAGAGAGGAGGCTGGCCTCCTCCAAAAAGTTAAAAATCTACAAGTCTGTGTACACAAACCCATCGCAGCTACAAGGGACAAACAGCAGCAACCCCACTTGTCCCAATACCGAGACAGGTAATGTGTGTGAAGATCACCCAGCCTGGGACAATGAACAAAAATGTGCCTAACAATCTGGGGAGCAACACTGAGATCGCAATAAAATGCCGGCGAGCACTCCATCAAATTGAGGTGCATCCCACCAGCATGTCCAGTTCGAAGAGGACAGAAGGCAACCTGCAGTCATTGCGGCATTAGGAAGTAGGTACAAGGGAACTGTCAGGGCAAACTCCATTGAAAGTGGAACATACTCAGAAATAACAGTATACATCTTATCCAGGTGTAGCTGCACTGCTAGTGGCTGAAATATATTTTAGAGCAAAAAGAAGAACAGAGACATCATGTTGGGTGTATTTTGTTTTTGAGTGAGCCCATCTGGCGACTGCCTGCTTGGGCACAAGTCACTGTACACGACACAGCCTACTATTAGGGTATATTAAGAAACAAATAACATAAAAACAAGAAAACAAATAACTATGTAATTAACAAATAACACCAAAAAGGACAAGGGCTAGAAAAAATAAGAAAACAAAGTATAAAGGCAAGAAGGAGGCACACTCCAGGGTGTTGGGGGTAGACCCATCTCCCACCCAGCACAAGAACATGGAACCTACAAAAAAAAAAGTCAAATAAAGGGGCTCCAAAAAGTCATAAAGTCCACAAGTCAGTGTGCACAAATCCATCCTGAGTATAAGGGATAAGCCGTCGACCCTGTACAGGGACAGGTAATATGCGTGAAGGTCAACCAGACTGGTACATTCCACAAGAATGTGCCGAACAGTCTTGGGGACAATGCAGTCTTCACAGTAGGGCGCAGGCGAGCGCTCCATCAAATGGCGTGCGTCCCACTAGTGTATCCAATTCAGAGACAACAGAAAGCAACCTGAAGCCATTGCGGCACCGCCGCCACCGCAAAAGGGACAACCAGGGACAACTAGGCCTCCACCCAAAACTAAATAGCCATGGATGAGTGGCGTGTGCCCAATTCGCAACCTGCAAAGAGTGAACTCCCAAGAATGAACTGCCTCTAATGCAGGCTGGAAATCGCTAAAAATAAAAGAAGAATCAAGGGATAAAGTCAAATTAAAAGTCAAAAGAATGGCAGTCAACTCTGCGGTAAAAACGGATGCTACAGGAGGGAAGGCAGACCGAAGAGACTTCGTAGAGGATACCCTTGCTGCCCCAGCACCAAGGTCCAACTTCGAGCCATCAGTATAGATGGGACGCTGGTGAGCATGAGAACACACATATTCAAGAAACAGGCACTTTAATAGACGAGGGTCAGTAGACCCTTTCTTCAAATGCTCCAGAGGCTGGGGTAGAGATGGCCGCCGATCAAAAGATGCTGAAGAGGATGGGGCAAAAAGGCACTCATGGACTGGGGATGAAGGGTATTGCTGAACACAAAACAGGAATCGTAGGCACACCTGCAGCCGGTGGTATCGCAAGGGAAGCACGCCACCCTCAACAAAGAGGCTAGGGATAGGCGAGGTGCAAAAGGCTCCACTACTAAGATGGGCCCCAAACGAACGAACAGGGTCAAGTATCTTCAAGGCTGAAGGAAACACTGAAGAATACACCTGGCAACTGTAGTCCAGGCATGATTGGACCAGTGCCGAATAAAGCGACCACAAGGTGCGCCTATCACCACCTCAAGTAGTTTAGGATAAAACCCTAAACAAATCCATAGCCTTCGAACCGGACGCCCTTAAGTGACACAAATGGAGTACCCAAGTGAGCTTGGAACATATTTATGGCCAGATCAATTTTTGGTCAAACTGATTGACCCAAAACCTTTGAGAGGTCACAACTTTGGCCAGAATTAACCAATCTGAAGAATTTTAATACAAAAATGTTCAGGAGAAAGAGATCTTTCAAATGAGTGGAAGAACGATGTTTCTCTGACAATCTTTGATATGATGACCTTTTTTGTGAACTCTATGACCTTTGACCCCGGCCAAAGTGCAACTCAGATCATCCCAATTTTTTTTCTAAAGTTACCTCTTTCTATCCTCCATAGCTCCAGAAAAAATAGAAATGGGATCTCCATTGGTTTAGAATCTAAGGGCAATTATGTGACACTGGGTATACCTACTAAAAGTATTATTGACCCAGAAATTATGGTGATATCACATAGCTACATAAGTCCTAACCATGGCATGGCCTATATACCTCTTATATAATCTTTTTGAATCAATAAATAATACATCACTGCCTATATACACCTTATATACCTAGCTACCTACCTTATATAGGTAATCTTGCCAAATCAATGTAACATGAATAGCAGTCTTTAACTGCCTTTCATTAATCCTTAACTAATTAATGTATGTTTTTCAGATACCAATATCATTTATGTCTTCAATATATAAATTAAAATAATTTCAAGATATCCTCTAAACTACCTACTTAATATTAATTGTGAGATTATCTGCAGATCCTAAAATAATTTACAGGTGTGTAATTTTGTTATTTATTTTTGATAATTTTGAAATACCTAATGATTTTTATACAGCTACGTACCTACCAAATTATTATATTATGAAAAAGAGAAGAATGATTTATTACTTATTAGGCATCTAAAATGAGCACCCATTAATTAATAGTGACTTTTGATTGATCATATATTATTACTATGCCAAGCTATTTCAAATGAGAGAAGGCAATTTTCACCAAATCCTTCTCGCAGATGCACGTGGGCAGCAATGTGTTTGTTTCTAACATGTGATAGCGGCTGAATTTAAGCGGCCTCAGACCGTTCTATCACACATCTATTTCAGCGAATGTTGATAGAGTATCTGAAATCAGTAAAGAAAATTTACTACTTTTCAGATGGATCTGCAGCACAGTAAAAAAACTGGCATTTTTTTGCCACTAGCCATGGGAAGGACCCATCAGACGGCGTAGGTGGCACCATCAAAAGGGAGGCTACTAAAGAGAGCTTGAGAAGACCCTATGACAAACAGATTGTATCACCAAGAGATTTGTTTATATTCACTGAAACTCTTGGGAATATGAAGTTTGGATATGGAATTCAAAAGGAATATGAACAAGAGGAAGAACTTTTGAAAACCAGACCTGCAACCAAAACTATTCCAGGCACACAAAAACTTCCTTTGTTCATTCCAATATCAAAGGAGGCTCTCCAAGTTCGCACATTTAGTCTCTGTGAGACTTTCAGACTAAAATCAGTCACAAAAAATATTTCATGTCCAGTGTTCAATGGAAAACTTGCCGGTTATGTCACTGTGATTTACGATGGACATTGGTGGCTTGCTTGTATAACCGAAGCTTTTCCAGAGTCATGAGAAGTGACTATGAAATTTCTTCACCTGCATGGACCCTCTCACAGTTTTTGCTTCGCTGAAATAGAAGATTATTGTACTATGGACATCTCTGACATTTTGGTGTCAATAGAACCAAAAACTGCAATAGGAAGAAGCTACATGATTAGCAAGGAGTAGTCTGATGCAACAAACAAAGTGATGGCTCTGGTCAAATGAGTACCTAGGTATTTATTGAATAATGTTTTGTCTAAAGGTTTTTGTTTAAATTTTTGTCTTAAATAATCTTTTGTCTAATGTTTTGTATTAAATAACATTTTGTATAGGTAATCAAAATTCTAAATTTGTAATATTTGAAAGGTATTATGTTGTTTGTCTCACATTTCTGAAATGATAAAAAATAATCTCTTGTTTTATTGAATCTAAGACTGAAAAAAGGCAGGGCAGCCTAGGAAGGGGAAGAGTTGTGTTTGGAAAGACTGAAATATGATGACCGTGTCAAGATACATCAAACTTTCTCAAAATCACTATTTACTAACACTGTCTGATGTCATAAATGGCCCCAGTAGAGCGACATGACTGAAAATACCACCCACCTGATGGTATATAAATGCCCATGGATTCAAAACCCATGGAGATCCCATTTTTATTTTTCCTGGAGCTATGGAAGATAAATAGAGCTAACTTTAGAAAAAAATTTGGGAGGATTGAAGTTGCACTTTGGCCAGGGTCAAAGAATTCAAAAAAGGGGCATCATGGCAAAAATTGTCCTAGGAATGTCATTCTTCTACTCATTTGAAAAATCTCTTTCTCCTGAACATTTTGGTATGAAAATCGTTCTGATGGGTTAACTATAGCAAAAGTTATGACCTCTCAAACTTTTTCAGTCAACCAGTTTGACCAAAGATTTACCTGGCCATAAAAATGGCCATGGGTGACCCAGAGCCATAAAAAAATTGGTATCTGATGTTATCTCACCAGACCTAACTTGCATGCAAAAGATCATCAAAATCCATGACCTAGTGTCAAGATTTAGCCAAAAAAGTGTGTACACTTCACATAGAATGCCCCATTAGATGAGTATATGAGGAGGAAGGGTTAACTTTGGGGGGGAAGGGGGGTATTCTGGACTCACTCCTGTGGATGCAGTTTTTTTATTATTGTATATTATGGGTAATTTGGATTTTGACAAGCCTTGATGATGATGCCTTTTGTTTTTGACACATTCCTGTGGATGGTTCAAATTGTATATTGTAGATGAATGATCAAACACAATCCTCTGGATTGTTTAAATTCTATATTGTAGATGCATGATCTGACACAATCCTATGAATGCATATTGTGGGTGGGTTTTGACCAATGCAGATGACCTTTGATAGGCCCTTGTGGCTTTTGTCATCCATCAAATTATGTTATGATCTGACACAATCCTATGGATGCATTTTGGGGGTAAGATTTGAAGGATGCGGATGACCTTAGATAGGCCCTTGTGGCTTTTATCATCCCTGAAATTATGTTACATTAACATAAAGAACATAAGAACATAAGAAAAGAAGGAGACTGCAAAAGACCATTCATGGCCTACACTTGTATATATTATATTATTGATATGTGTATTGCATGATTTAGTTTGGGGGGTAGTACTTCAGTTTAGGGGTGTTAGATATGATGATAGGGGGTGCTGTTTCTGGGCTACAATCTAACCTGACGTCAGATGGTTAGTACTTCAGTTTAGGGGTGTACGATATGATGATAGGGGGTGCTGTTTCTGGGCTACAATCTAACCTGACATCGGGTGGTAGCTTCAAATATGGCCAATCACCACGTTGTATTTTTTCTGTTATTTTGTTTTTAGCCTTTATTCTTTATTATTTAGTAAATGCCTGCACTTTTACTCAAAATTATATTATTTAGTAATGGATTGATTTTTTTATTTTTACTAATGTATTAAATTACCTCAATTTGTATATATTATATTATTGATATGTGTATGGAATGATTTAGTTTGAAGGTTAATACTACAGTTTAGGGGTGCACAATATGATAGGAGGCGCTGTTTCCGAGCTACAATCTAACCTTATGACATCAGACAGTAGCTTCTTGAATGTGGCCAATCACTGTGTTGTATTTTTTGTTATTTTGTTTTTAGCCTTTATTCTTTATTATTTAGTAATGGATTGATTTTTTATGTTTACTAATGTATTAAATTTGCTAATACTTCAGTTTAGGGGCGCTGTTTCTGATACAATTTGGGCCTTATGACATCAGACATCATAAGGCAAAGCCCCTCATTTCGAAAGTAACTAAAATAGTTGATTTTTGGTTGAAATAGCCTAAAGTAGGCAGCACTATCAACTATTATTTTAATAAATGTGCAGAGACGATCGCAAGTTTATCAAAATAACAAAGATAGCGCCATCTAATTTAGGCTATTCCTGCCAAAAATTGTACATTTTTTTGTTACTTTCAAAAATGGGGGGCTTTACTCCCATACCCCTCATTTAATTGGGGAGGGGGGTGTACCCCCACCGGCAAATTTTTTAAAACTTGTAATATTCCTAATTCAAAAGGCTAACATTAGCTTTGAATGCAAAGCCTGCTAGTCAGTACAACGGAGGGCAACAAAAATAATACCTTCCCTGAAGTACCTTGAATATGAAGATAGACTGAGGATATTAAATTAAAATATGTTCTCATTTGAGAGAAGATGTGTGAGGGGAGATATGATTAAGCTTTGAGAAATCTGTTCTGGGATGGATAAGTTAGATTTTAGCAAGTTATTTGAGTTGGAAGGTAGTAATAGGACTAGGGGTCACAACTTAAAAATTAAAAAACAGAGGTGCAGGTTGGATGTTAGAAAATATTTTTTCACCAATAGAGTGGTAGATTACTGGAATAGTTTGCCATCTGAGACAGTAGAGTGTCCAAATTTGAATGTTTTCAAATGCAGATTAGATGATTATATGGGTGGGGAGGGTTAACTTTGGGGGGTATTCTGGACTTATTCCTGTGGATACAGTTTTTTATTATTGTATATTGATTGATTTGGATTTTGACGAGTCTTGACGATGATGCTTTTTGTTTTTGACACATTCCTGTGGATGGTTCGAATTGTATATTGTAGATGCATGATCGGACAAAATCCCCTGAATTGTTTAAATTGTATATCATAGATATGTGATCTGATACAATCCTATGGATGCATTTTTTGGGTGGGTTTTGACAGATACGGATGACCTTTGATAGGCCCTTGTGGCTTTTGTCATCCATGAAATTATGTTATGTTATGGCATCTGCAAAAAGAGTACAACAGATTGAAGAAATCAAAATCCCAGACAACAGGGCAAGCTGAGGAAAACTAAGCCAATTTTGTTGCTTCCCTGAAAAATTTGTTTGATGTAGCAGATCACGATGCCATGTACTTGATCAAGATCGAGGTCTGCGAGTTCCTTAAAGCTCAGAGGAAGCTGGGCAGGCAGGGAAAGATAGACAGTGTGGATCAGGCCTGGGTGGAAAAAGAGAAAAGGACACAGCAAGCAGGGGGATGATGAAAGAAGTCAAGCTGCAAAGGAAAGTCAAGTGGGTATGGTGGGCGAAGTCCCCCATTTTGAAAGTAAGTAAAAAATGTTAATTTTTGCCAGAAATAGCATAAATTAGGCAGCGCTATCATCTTTGTTATTTAAAAAAATGTGCGATTGGCTCTGCACTTTTATTGAAATAATAAAAGACGATGAGAGGCTTTGCCTTATGACGTCTGATGTCAAAGCCTAAATTCTAACCCAGAAACAGTGCCCCTAAACTGAAGTATTACCATTTTTTTGACAAGCCATGATGGTAATTCCTTTTTAAGCAGTGGACCTGTGATAGGTCCTAATGGCTTTTCTCATCCATTAAATTATGTTATGTTATATTTAAGTTATTGTAGCCTGGTATCAGGCAAAGGGCTCGTAGGAATTGATTTGGAAGGAACCATCTGATGATCACTATTTCCCAATGCTTCCCTGACAATCAATTCCTGAACCAAGTGATCATCACTTGAAAGAACCAGATCTCGAAAGAATCTGATGAGGAAATAGTAGAGGTTCTTAACCCTCTATGATCCATTGGCATTCCTCAGCGACATTGGGAATGAGTCCAGAATACCCCCCAAATTTAACACTCAATCCCTATATAATCATCTAATCTGCATTTGAATACGTTAGAGTTTGGACTGTCTACCGTCTCAGATGGCAAACTATTCCAGTGATCTACCACTCTATTGGTAAAAAAATATTTTCTAACATCCAACCTGCACCTCTGTTTTTTTAATTTTTAAGTGGTGACCCCTAGTCCTATTACTACCTTCCAACTCAAATAACTTGCTAAAATCTAACTTATCCATCCCAGAACAGATTTCTCAAAGCTTAATCATATCTCCCCTCACACATCTTCTCTCAAATGAGAACATATTTAGTACCCTCAATCTATCTTTATATTCAAGGTACTTCAGGTAGGGTATATTTTTGTTGCCCTCCTTTGTACTGACTCTAGCAGGTTGATGTCATCTCTAAAATATGGTGACCATGCTTGTATAGAGTACTCTAAATGTGGCCTAACATACGAGTTGTAGAGTTTAAGGATAACCTCTTTACTCTTGTAGCTAACATTCCTGTTAATGTATCCTAGCACCGTATTTGCTCTATTTTTTGCCTCAATACACTGCTTTAAAAAGTGTTATTGAATATGAAAGTGTTATTGAATTAAGAAGCGTTATTGAATTAGGACGTGTTATTAGAAGTGAACTCGGTGGCTCAAACCAAATAAAGCCCTAAACACCGTATGTCAATTCAAGATTAGCATAACAATCAACCTGTTTATTCTGTGCCAAAACGGAGCCGCTCATCTTGACATTCACTTACTTCAACCACCATAAAGCTTACCAGTCTTGATACAAGGCAGGGAGTGGAGCCTTCAGTGTACAAGGGCATCATAGGGTTGCATAAAGAAAGTGATTTAGAAATAAATAATGTCTAGCAGAGGTATAATTGATGCTAGGCCTCCGCATAGGGCATCTGCTATTCGCGGTGCAGGTGCATATCTGTGCCAATACAACAACAGGCCAAGTAGAGTAAGCGACCAAACTCCAAGAGGAAGCCCCTCTACACAGGGATTTCAAGTCCAAAGGACTCGTAATACACCTTTAAATGTGAATACCACTCCAAGAGCGATATCAGTTCCCTCACCATCCAACAGTGTTTGTCCAGGAGCCCTGGGTGGAAGATGCGGTCAGGAATTTGTCGATGACAACTGTATCGGATGTGATGGGTGCTCTCTCTGGTATCATTCTGAATGTCAAAATATGGATTTTGAGGAATTGGAATCTTGGGGGAAATCAGGGAGGGTGTATATTTGTTTAGAATGTGCTTCTGATGCACTCAACCTCTTCAAGGCTAAGGATATTTTGAAGAACTTGGGGGGTAAAGTGCACAACTTGCGAGGGAACTTAAGGAAATGAAAGATAGGGTAGGGAAAAAGGAAGAGAAAACCGAATCTAAAGAAAATGAGGAATTTAAGGAGGCAGTTCGGGATCAACTTCAAGAATACAGGGCCGAAGAAGAGGAAAGGACATTTAGGAAAAACAATATAATTATCAGAGGCATAAAGGAACCTACAGGGCTAGACAATGAGAAACGTGATCAAGATGAGAGAGCAGTGAAAGACATTGCTAAGGAAATTGGAGTCAAGGATCCCATAAACATCAGGTACTTGGTCAAGTTGAGGAAACCAAAGAAAAATATTGTAGGACAACAATCTCAGGCTCAATAACCAAGGATGTTGAAGGTTGTCCTTGATAAGGAGGAGACAAAGTGGAACTTAGTCAAAGCAAGTGTGAACCTGAGAAACTATGCTGATGATGAGCTAAAGTCAATTCAGATCATACCAGACAGAACATTTGCAGAAAGGAATGAGCGAGCTGATCTAGCCAAGCGGAGGGATGAAAAGAACAATAACCTTGCTGAAAAGGAAAAAAAGTGGATTATAAAGAGAGGCCATCTCATCCTGGTTGAGCATCGGGAGGCGGACAGATCTCAGGCGCAGGAGGAAAATGTAAATAGGGTACTGAATAGTTTAAATAGTATTAAATGTGTATATACAAATGCTGATGGGTTGTGCAATCATGAAAAAAGTGATTCCTTGGATTTAGTAAATGGGGAACATGATCCACATGTTGTATTTGTCAGTGAATCTAAATTCAGATATCTCTTCCACATTTTTGAATACCACTGACTATAATTGTAGGAGAATTGTCACTCCCCTGTTCTCTCTCAGTGGAGACATGGGACGGTAACCGCAAAGACATCCGGCCCCGGCACCGTGGGGTCAAACTTGTAACCACAGCGCCTCGCCACTCGCCGCTATGAAAAGCTGAAAGGTTTTAAACTACAATATCTTCTCTACGAGAGTATATTCAATTTCACCTCAAGTAAGAAATTGGAGACGCGTTTCTCTCAAGATCGAAGGTCAGCGTCCACAAGCCCCCCCCCCCCCACTCTTACCCCTACCCCAGTGGGGTGACGAGGTATAAATAACAAACACTTGTGAAAAACGAGGTAGAATACGTCAGTCTCCAGGCTACGAAGTCCCCAACTAGGGAGGCTAGGCTACCAACACTGGACAGGTAGAATACATGAGTCCTCTGCAAGAAAGGCAAGGCTACCAAGGGGGCTAAGAAGAAGCTCATCCTCAGCTAGTCCCTGGTTATCAAACCGAATGTTAAGTTAACTTGTTGAAGTTCAACTTACTCTCGTCAGAGACACTCCTCATATCCTGGTGCATCCTAAAGCCCAGGGATATTCCTCAACCTTGAGGAACTACGAAAAGAAGAGGAAAAAGGCTCCCCTTCGAGCCCATTACCCGGTGGCCACACCAAACTCATAAGTTAACTTGGTTGAGGAACCAAGTTCAACTTATTCTCATCAGAGAACCCCCCTTCCTTTGCTATCCTGCTGTATCCCAAAACACCGAGATAGGCCTCGCCCTTGAGGAAGACTGTAACTAAAAAGAAGCTCATCCTCGAGCTAGTTCCTGGTTACCAAACCGACCTTTAAGTTAACTTGTTCAAGTTCACCTTATTCTCGTCAGAGAAGCCCCCCCTCCTCTATCCTCGACCTTGAAGAAGACCACCCCCAGCACTCCCCAGAATCAAGGTATTCAAGCCTTAGTGCATCGCTAGACAGTGCGAATTACTCCTCAGAGTAATCCGAAGAGGAGAAAGGAACCTTCTTTCACTATCCTGTGGAGATATCCCTTCCTGCCGAAAGCGTGTGGACCCCAGCTGCCACACCCTAAAGGTCAGTTGTGGCTTTCAAGTTATTCGTCCGCAACCTCCATCTGGCCGGTCGGCACGCGTCTTAGAGACAATAACATTCCTGAGGTAAAGTGTTTGTTAAGTTCAAGGTCAAACTCAACTGAGGATGGGGGACAGTGGAGAGTGGTTAGGAAACGTGTAGCTAGGGAGGCTTCTCCTGTTCTTTGTGAGAATAGGGTTGCCTCTGTTGAGGTGGTTAGCCAGGGGGAGAATAGGTGTGTGAGTCAGAGGGATACAGAACCTATTAGCTTGACTAATAGATTCAGTGCCCTAAGAGAGGAAGTAACTGGAAGTGATATGACTGATGGGGGTGGGGGTGGAGGTAGAGTGACTGGTAGTTTGAATGAGAATAGGAGTGGGGATGGAGTTAGGTCTGTGGGGGTTAGGAATAGGAGTCTGACTGAAGTGCTTGTGATGGGTGATTCGCAAGTTAGATATTTAGATAGGAAGTTGAATGCAAGTAGATTGAATGGTTTGAGGGTGTTTGCCGGGTGCTGGAGTGAGAGATCTGTCTGATAGGTATGAGGAGCTGGTGTCTGGCTGTGCAAGGGATGCGGTTGTGATTACACATGTAGGAGTGAATGATGTGGAGAAATTGGGTGCATGTGAGTTATGTGAGAGGTACAAGAGGTTGATTGAAAAGGTGAAAGAAAGTAGAATGAAAGGTGTTGTGACAGGTGTGCTTCCAAGAATGGATGTTGGAGTAGAATGGATGTCTCTTGCGATTGGGCTGAATGATTATGTGAGGAGGATGTGTGAGATGGAAGGTGTCATGTTTGTGGATGTGTGGGATAGGTTTGTTGGAATGAAAGAAATGTATACGATGGATGGACTGCATTTGAGGAGGGGGGTAGATGTGTTGTGGGAGGAGTATGATCATGTTATTAGGTCTTTGCGGGTGGGAAACTAGATACTAATAGTGGTCAGGGAATTATAAGAGAACATTATAGTACTGAAAGTAGAATGGACTTGGCAGATAACAGAAATAGGTTCCAAGGCGATAGAGGTGAGGTCATTCAGGTTGGAAGAGGTGCTTCAGGGATAGGGGGGTTAAATTGTTTCTATAAAAGTGCTTGTAGTCTTAGAAACAAGAAGGATGAACTATTTAGTTATATTAGCGATGAGGATATAGATATATTATGTGTCACTGAATCATAGATTAATAACATAATTACACGGATGACAAAAGCCACAAGGGCCTATCAAAGGTCATCCGCCTCTGTCAAAACCCACCCACAAAAAGCACCATCACCAGGGGAAGACAAAATCAAAGTCCCCCACAATATAATATAACGGATGACAAAAGCCACAAGGGCTCATCATAGGTCATCCGAGTCAAGCGGCCTCTTTTTCAAGGCACCCAAACTCCCAGGAAAACTACATCCAGAGGATTGCATCCAGAAACAAGGGTATCACCAATCAAGGCTTGTCAAGAACTAAATCATGCAGCTATAGATATATACAAACAATATTAATATATACAAAACTTAGGAACCATCACAACCTTCCCTTCCCATAAACTCATCCAACCTACTCTTAAATACATTTAGATTTGGACTACCTACTACCCTCTGCGGCAATTTGTTCCAGAAGTCTACCACTCTATTGGTGAAAAAATATTTTCTTAAATCCAACCTACACCCTTGCTTTTTAATTTTCAAGTGGTGACCTCTAGTCCGATTTTCATCATCTAACTCAAAAAACTTGCTAACATTTAATTTATCTATCCTGGAAAAAATTTTAAAGAGCTCAATCATATCCCCTCTCACACACCTCCTTTCGAACGAGAACATATTTAATACCCTCAGTCTATCTTCATATTCAAGGTGCCTCAGGGAAGGAATAATCTTTGTTGCCCTCCGTTGCACTGACTCAAGAAGGTTAATATCGTGTCTAAAATGTGGGAACCATGCCTGTATACAGTACTCTAGATGTGGCCTAACATAAGAGTTATAGAGTTTAAGAATAACCTCCTTACTTTTGTAACTGACATTTCTGAATTTAGTGACACTATAAGTGAATTTGATTTACAGGGCTATAATATGTACATTAGTCAAAGGACAGGTTGGATTGGTGGAGAAATAATTATCTATATAAAAAACAACATTGTTTCAAGTTTAAATACTTCAATAAAGCAGGATGGAGTTGAGTTACTTTGGATAGATATTAGGTTCAGTAAAAATAGAATAGTGCATTTGGGTTTCCTTCTTATCCTTACGTGTTGAAGCGGCTCTTCCTTAAAAACAACAAAATTAGGACTCTTAGAATAAAGCCTACTTCATCAAAGAAGTACTTCACTATCCACAAGGTATACCACGACAAAAGTGGTGTCAGGTGTGGAGTGATCAAAAGGGGCATTCTACGACAGTAATATCTACAGGAAAGACAGAGGAACAAACGGAGGAGGTGTACTCATGATGATACACAAGTCTTTCATCTGTGGATATGGAAGATGAATGCCACGAAAATATTGAAGCTAAATTAAGTGAAATATCCATAGGAACCCAAAAATTTAGAGTGGGGTGCTACTACAGACCACACAGCACACCATGTAACTACAATGAGAATATCCGAATAGCCATTACAAGGATTAGCAATTATGGAGACGGTCAATTTTATTGTGTGGGGATTTTAATTACAGAGAAATTGACTGGCTCAATCATAATGTGACAGGTGGACCGGGAAGTAAGCAGTTTAAATTCTACAACTGCTGTGAAGATGCATTTCTTTACCAACATGTGAATCAATTCACTCAGGCTCGAGGTACTGATAACCCATCTCTCCTTGACCTTGTACTATCCAAAAATTAAATGGAAGTTGACGATCTTGAGTATACTGCACCCTTAGGTACAAGCAACCATTCGGTAATTGTTTTTAATTTTAATCAAGAAACAAACACAGTGGTGGATGAACCAGTAGTGGAAAAAATAAATTATTATAGGGGAGACTATGTAGGACTGAATGAATACTTCAGTGGGATTGATTGGGGCTATCTCCTAAACAACAATCCATTATCAGTTATGTGGAAAAAATTTAAAGAAACTTATGAGGAAGGAATTAGAAGATTTATATTAAAACAAACAATGACCATTTACCTGACACGTAAACCAAAATGGATGATGGAACATGTTAAGAAGAAAATTGAAGCAATGGAAGAAACATGGCAGAAGTACAGAAGGAGAAAGACAAGAGGGAGCGACAGAAACTACTGTGTCAAGAGGAACTTGTGTACAACTGCAATACAACTGCAAAACTATTTCAAAAGAAATTTGGCAAGGGAACTGAAGAATAATTCAAGACCTTTTTATGCATATGCTGAAGTAAGACAACTATCAAGAAAGAAGTCACCCAATTGAAAAGACCGGATGAATCACTGATAACCACTGCAATGGAAGCGTGCGAACTCCTGAACCAGGAATTCCAAAAGGTATTTAGAAGGGAGGACGTGACCAACATACCTAATATATATGAATTAGACAATGACAGATCTTTGCAGGAGTGTGAATTAACTATAGATGAAGTGAAAGAAGTGTTGGAGGACTTAAAATGTCATTCTGCCCCTGGTCCTGATGGAATACATCCAAATGTGCTGAAGGAGTGTAGCCGTTACCTAGGTGAACTTTTATGGATTATTTTTAAACAATCCCTTGCTATGGGAAAGGTGCTGGAGGACTGAAGATCTGCTAATGTCACCACAATTTTTAAGAGGGGACAGAAGACCCAACCCCTTAATTATCGACCAGTCAGCCTGACCTCCGTGCCATGCAAGCTGCTTGAAAAACTAATAAGAAAAAGAATTGTTGACCACCTTGAGACACAGAACCTACTCAGTAAACAACAACATGGATTTAGGACTAAGAAATCTTGCCTCACACAACTACTAGAATATTTGCAGGAAATTCATGACAAATGATGAACAAGACAGTGTGGACATCATTTATTTGGATTGCCATAAGGTGTTTGACACAGTCCCTCATAGGGTAAATATGTAGATTATCGGCGCGAACGATGGGACGTACTATTTTGTCCGTGTTCCAAAATGTTTCACGTTTTGGGAGTACATTTAAGTTGACGGCTCGTGTGGGGGTAAACACAATGGGGGGACTACACTACGATGATCCTGAGTTTCATTAAATTAGGGGGGGTCTGAGGGGCATAGCCCCCCAGTATATAATCCTAATTGTTTATAGAATAATAATTTGAAAAGGACTCAAACGCGCATGAATATTCCGACACGAGTTAACAATAATATTTACACACAAATTTTTTTCCGCCCGGGCTGCTAATCTACATATTTACCCCTCATAGACATCTGCTAACCAAACTATATGCAGTGGGTATACAGAGAAATTATTAAATGGATTGAGGCATTTCTAACAAGCAGGAAACAGAGGGTTGGAGTGAATGGGATCTTCTCCAACTGGTGCAGTGTGTTGCGTGGAGTCCATCAGGGCAGTGTACTGGGTCCTGTGCTCTTCTTGATTTATATAAATGACATCTTAGATGAAATCCTGTCTATTGGCAAACTCTTTGCAGATGATGCAAAAATTTACAGGTGACTCGCTACAGCCAGGAATACAACGTTGTTGCAGGATGATCTTGAGAGGGTACAGAATTGGAGCGACAAGTGGCTGATCGACTTCAATGACGAAAAATGCAAAGTGATGCACGTTGGCTGAGGGAATGAGGGATCAGACTACACCATGAGAGGAAGGGTTCTTACCATAACGACAGTGGAAAAAGATCTTGGAGTATTTATTATTGACGACTTAAAACCGGGATTGAATGTGTCCAAAGTGTATATGCATTATCTGACACTCTGGATTGTTTATATTGTAGATGCATTATTGACACAATCTTATGGATGCATTTTGTGGCTGGGTTTTGACAGATGCGGATGATCTTTGATAGGCCCTTGTGGCTTTTGTCATCGGTGAAATTATGTTATGTTATGTTATGTTATGAGGGGAAAACAAACAAAAAAAAGGTAGTACGGAATACAAAATATGACACAAACAAGAGAGAATATTTATAGAAGGCCGCAAAGCACATTTATATTATTTATGCTCCTTATTATATATTTAAAACTCTTTTATAGGTGTATCAACCCATATGAATTATAGTTATTTGTTATTCTGGTTAAGGTACACAAACACGTAGGGAGAAACGGAGTGTAAACAAACGAAAATTGAATTACAAAATAACAAGGAAACATGTCAAAATTAGAAGAGTTACCATTTTGTCAAGGCTGTTATCTCAATGTCAGAAAAGATACATTTCAATGTACGTTTTTGTGATTAAGAACTTCAATTCCATATAAGTATGTTCCTATATGTAATAACATTTATATAATCATGTATATAAAACTGTATTCAATTACTTAAGTTTCAAAAATCAACCTTCGATAATGATACAAGTATGTATCGAAACGCGTTAGACCAATAAATATTTGGTTTTACTCAATGAGTTAGTTTCCTGACTCGTTTGTTACTACTTTTCTAATGAATTTTGGCGAACTTATACCCTGGGTAACTCACGATCAAAAGCGGAATACAAGACAAATTGAGAGACTCGAAAAGAAAATAACGCTAAATTTGCATTTGCCTTGAATAATACATTATATATATATATATATATATATATATATATATATATATATATATATATATATATATATATATATATATATATATAGTTATATGTGGCAGCCAAATTGCAAGGGGAAGTAAATCCAACGAGGAACCTCAAAAATGTGCACCTTGTTAGACCTATCCGGAAATTGGGCACACGCATTAATTACTGAAATAATATGCCATGTAATAATGAACCGATCTAGATTAAAGCGAAACACCTATAGTCCAAATAGACATGAGTTAAGAAAACATGAATGTAAATAATATATTTATTTTGCTCGAGGCGAAAAGAATGAATTCGAGACGGCAGCAAACATATGCACTTATACACAAACATATAAAAGTGGTTCCCATAGCCGCAATAGAAGGTCAGCTGTTTAAATCTTGGAATGCAGGTGAAGAACTGATAACGCGATAGCAGCGGCCAATGTTTGCTAACGAATGACTGCGAAACTCAAAGAGCGTGTTTGGTATTTTGACCAGAAACAAATTTCTATCTCCGTAGACACGAATTAACAGGGAGTGAAATAGGCTCCACCCAAACAACATCAGTGGGTAATAATAGGCCACGCCCATGTTTCTGACACTAATATTGTAGATAGAGGGGAGTAGGAAAAGGGACACAGAAAAAATAATAGCGTATGCGAGTCGTGAACAGCTTCCCGCGTCACTGGACCACAGTTAGCAAGCGGCAAATCCACTCCGCCATCCTGAGTCGCAAAAAAGACTCATTCAAACGAAGCTTTTTAGCCGCTCGCCTGTACTTCTCGTACGCTATATAACCTCCCTCCTAGAAGCGGAGCGTATTTTGAAAAAAATGAAGAGAGCCCGTTTGGAAATGTTATCCACGGGCTAACGATTCCCCTCCCGTGTCTGGGCACCCTTGTAGATAGAGGGGAGTAAGAAAAGGGGCAAAGAAAAAATAATAGCGTAGACGAGTTGCGAACAGCTTCCCGCGTCATTGGACTACTGTTAGCCAGCGGGGCATCTACTTGGCCATCCTGAGTCCCAAAAAAGACTCATTCAAACGAAGCTTTTTAGCCGCTCGCCTGTACTTCTCGTACGCTATAATATATACCCACACACTCAAAGTCAGAAGTTAGTAAAGTAAAAGAGAGTCAATAAGTATACTAGCCCCAAAGTCGCCATGGAGTAATAGGCCAACTTAAACATACTACACGCCCGTCTCGAATCCTTGTTACGCCAAAGGTATCTGAGTTCTACGCCCTGATAAAGACTCGAGATTCCTCCGCCTCGATCAAGCGAATTCTTCTCTACTCCAAAGCCTCCCGTAAGAACGTTCTGTGCACCTATTAACTCATACGCATTATTTACTTCGAGACAAACCATAGATAGATAGAAAAATAAAAGGCTTAGTTGCTACATGAATGACTTAAAAATGAAATGTTGCATAACCTGAATGTACATTCTTCCTCTTTTATTCTGGCACATTTCATTTCTCTGTTGGAAAATTCAAATGATGTCGCCAGAAAAAAAAAACTTCCACACGAAACAATCCATTTATAAGAATTCTTAACAAATCTATTCATTTAATAAAACATTTGAAAATAAAATTTATTATCTAGTTTCTGTGAATCTACGGATTCAGCTATGTAGGTAAAATGTGTTTTTAGAAGAATAAGACTTCCGAAGTGTGCCACCCACATTTATGATAAACTAGAAAGAACAAGTGACCTTCACTGGTCGTAGAAGTAGCAAATAAAAATTAAATATTTAGAATAACGTCAATTAAATCGTTAAATTAATTGCTGAAATAGCAATAGCTCCTCCTCCCTCCCCAAAACTAATTTTGCTTCCGTAGTCATAAGGAAGCACAGCAAAGAATATGTAGCACCCAGATTGCAAAGGAAAGTAGGTCTGTTGCACCCAAATTGCAAGATAGGTAGACCCGACGAGGAACCTCACCAATAAAAACCCAGGGGACCTATGAAACCTTGAAATTGGGTACACGCATTAATTAAGAAGATAATAGGCCATGTAATAAGTCAGCATTTACGGAACTGGGGGAACTTTGAAGCTACCAGGGGAGAAATAATTACGCTGCCTACTAGCAATAAAAATAAATCTCAGATGGATTTTCTCATGTCTGAGAGGGAGACAAAGTGTATGCCTGTTGTAGATAGGATGCGCCGTATCTGATGTAATGACGTGATCTATTATTGCGGTTTACTATAATTACTCGAATTATTATCTTGTTGTGGAGACTTCAATACTAGGTGACCTCTTAAGGATGTAATTTCACCTTAGGAAGTGTAGCGTGTAGAGCTAAGCATTGGGGACACGACCTACATACTTATTCGAGGTCCTTGTCCCCAGTGCTTAGCCCTACACACTACACCTCCTAAGGCGGAATTGCATCCTTAAGAGGCCCCCTAGTATTGAAGTATCCACAACAAGACTATAGTAGACCGCAATAATAGATCACGTCAATACATCTACCAGGTTCAGTTCAAGTTCAAATATGAGCTCTGAGGGGAGGGGAGGGTGGTGGTAGTAAAGCGGATATATATATATATATATATATATATATATATATATATATATATATATATATATATATATATATATATATATATATATATATATATATATATATATATAAATATATACACTCTGGTTGACGGGAATGGACTTGGGAATAGTTTGGGGACACAGAATAATTACTCGAATTATAATCTAAAGGGGACTAGAAATGAAGAGAAAAGAGGGAATTAAATTTTGAATAGTTAAGATATTCGATTGAGTTGAATAATGGTAACGTTAATTTGTAGATAGCTTATGGGGGGGGAAGATGCCATATTATAATATTTCTTATTTATCAATAGCATTTATCTTGAGATTTTTTCTTATTTATCGAACCTCTTTACTTCTTCTCAACTTAAGTTGCCCCTTGAAACATTGTCTTCCATTTATCTGACTCTTGGTATTCTTGTTGGCTGAGATTCCTTCTTCTTTAAGTTGGCCATTTATCTGACTCTTGGTATTCTTATTGGCTGGGTTAGTTCTTGATCTTCGTACCCTTGTTGATGTATCTTCATATTAACTTGCATTTATCTTGATGTGATGATTCCTTCTTAATTCTTGATCACGTGATGATTTCTTCTTAATTCTTGATGACGTGATTATTTCTTCTTAATTGTTGATCACGTGATAATTTCTTCTTGATTCTTGATGACGTGATGATTTCTTCTTGATTCTTGATGACGTGATGATTTCTTCTTGATTCTTGAGACGTGATGATTTATTCTTGGTAGGTTAGCCCTTGAAGTCATTTTCCTTGATTTCTGTTTTCTCTTGAGTCGATTTCTTGATTAGTTAGTCCTTGAAGCGTTTTCCTTGATTTCCATTTTCTTCGAGAATTTTCTTCGTAAAAATTGTGGACTTTGGGAGTTTCGATCGCGGGTCTTTGAATCCAAAGACCCGTAGCCATCACGCTACGGTGAGTCCGTTTTGAGTTGATAATTTAATGGGCTATTTATATTCTCGCGTTGGAAGGAATTTTCTCTGATACGTACTCGCACCCCTATACAGGTCCCTTTCCAGAACGTGGAGCGAATTTAAAGATTGGGGAGAGGCTAGTATTGGATTTCTAAATCGAAGAGAGTAGTAGCTCTCCCTCCCGGGCCTCCGAGTCTTATACATCTTCGTACCCCTAGGGCTTAGTGTAGGAAAGGGGCGCAAAGAAAAATAAATAAAGAAAAGTAGGGAAACGAGTTTAGAACACGCTTCCCGCGTCGCGGGTCAGCCATTAGCGAGAGTCCCAAATCACTTGGCCATCCTGAGTCCTAAAAAAGACTCATTCAAGCAAAGCATTTAGGCCGCTCGCCTAAACTTTTCGCAAGCTACACAAACCCCCTCCTGGGAGCGGAGCGTATTTTGAAGATTGAGGAGAACGGCGTCTGGAAATGTTATTCGAGGACTAAAGTTCTCCCTCCCCGGCATCTCGGGTCTTCGGCACCATTGTAGAAAGCTTAGTGTAGGAAAGGGGCGCAAAAAAATAAAGAAAGAAAAGTAGCGAAACGAGTTTCAAACGTGCTTCCCGCGTCGCGGGACAGTCGTTAGCGAGAGTCTTAACCCACTCGGCTATCCTGAGTCCCCAAAAAAGGCTCATTCAAGCAAAGCATTTAAGCCACTCGCCTGAACTCCTCGCACGCTACAAATTTACTTGCCTTTACCTGGCGATAACGAGAGGACGAGTGAACTAAAATTGTCATCAGACACTAGGACGAGGAACGTTGATGATGATTGGTCGGTTAAAAATACGTCAGACAAGGATTTGGATTGGTTGAAATAATTATTATCGGACGATACGTAGGGTAAATTTTGTTGGAAATCGTACGAGTTATATATGATTGGAATTGTAGTACATGAATATGAATTAATGGAAGCGAGATGAGTAATCTCTCAGACGGAGAATTATACTTTTGTAGGAGCTAGCAAGGATGTTATCTGCTACAATACACCCCCCTAAGAGAGTTACCACTTGTGGTAATCATAATAAAGCGTCAATACCTTTATCTAGGCTTTATTCAACTAACAAAACATCAATATAGTCTGAAAAAAACAGAGAAACAATATATGTAAACATACTCATTCTAATCAGTTTAATAAGCACAATTAGTTATAAGTAAACAAAATAATGTAGCGTAACCCAATCGGCAATTATACATATAAGATTACATGAAGCTTAGATCACCACACCTCTCTCATCATATTTTCTAATATTTTCGTATATATCATCCTATTTTCGAACATTTTCGTACAAATCGTGAAATTTCTGAACACTTTTTTTTTTTGTACAAATTATCTAATGTCCAAACATTTTCGTAGGAATCATCAAATGTCCGGATATTTTTGTACAAAACATCAAATGTTCGGCCCCCTCCCTCTCTGGGATCTTTTCTTCAGGGGTTGTTCCCAGAGAGGCTCTGGCCTTCTCGTGGCAAGAGGGGTCAGCCCTGGGCTCCTTAAGTGACCCATGGTTCTACCAACAAGACTTTTAACATGCCCCTCTTTCTTTCCTCCTCTATTACGCCCTTCCACTGCCCTTAATCTCCCTCTTCCTTCACCTATCTAGTGGTCCTTATCGATACCCGACTTCTGCTCGTTTAATGGATTGTTCCGAATTGTTCTTTCATGAAGGTGAAAGAGGCTGGGCATCTCCACCGCCTTCGTCTCCCGCATGCCCAAGGAGAAACCCATCGTTGGCCCCTTTTCTCCGTGCGTAGGAGAACTCGGGCAGCCTCTTAGGTTTCAAAAGATGGCGTGGTGGATCCGTATCCTTTCTCTAAGAGGACATACCGGACGTAACTGATTGTATAGTTGCAGTAGTGTCGGGCCCTTGTAGGCCTCCATGGTGGGGAACCCCGAGGGAGAATGCGAAGTTTTTTTCTTTTTGCAATGGCTAGCCATAAACCAAAAACCTCCCCTTCTCGTAAGGGTTCTCGTGCCAAACGTTCCTTAGCTCCCCTTTTCAGCCTTCCCTCGCTCGTTGGACCCCTATTCTAACGAAGTAGACTCAGATCTAGATTATCCTCGCTTTGTGGTCATGAATTCATCATCCGACATCTCACTTGCAAAAGTCGATGTGTTTGACGTCAATGAATCTTTTGAGTCCCGCTTTGGTGAGCCCCGCCGGATGTGGTCAAGAGGAAGTGGTGATGTCGTAGTCTAGGTGTCATCCCACTCTCAACACAACCTTGTGCACAATCTATCTTCGATAGCTGATATTCCAATAACTGTCTCACCCCATCCGTGTCTGAATTTTGTCAAAGGTGTCATCCGTTCAAACGAACTAAAGGACTACGATCCCTCCCGTCTTCAGAGTAAGCTCAGTACCCAACGTGTCACACACGTACACAGGATAACTAAAACATTAGGCTCCACTAAAGTCCCAACCACCACACTGATTTTAACATTTGAACGACAAGAACTGCCGCAGTATATTAAAACTGAATACCTTCGTGTCGCGGTAAGTCCCTACGTTGAACTACTCAGACGTTGTTTCAATTGCAATCAATTTGGACATGTTAGCCGTGTCTGTCGGCACCCTCGCTCCTGCGTAAATTGTAGCTCTGACTACCATGGCTCCGAATGCACCAAAACACCCCGCTGGGCCAACTGTTGAGTACTCACAAAACTGCGTCCAAACTCTGCTCTATATTTTTATATGAAAAGGAAGTGCTCGTTTTGCGCGACTCCATACGTCTAGATAAAAGAGAGGCCTGCCAGCGTGCCCGAGCACAAACCTCGCCACTCGGCCGGCTCTTCTCTGACATTTTACGTGACGCTGGACGAAACCCACCATCACGCGCGAGTTCCAACCAGCCTGAAGCATTTCACCCTAGATCTACTCGCAGCGTCGAAAACATTCAGAATATGCAGTCGAAGCATCGCTCTCATACCGAAATAACCAATGTAGCCCCCCTCTCTCCAGCAGCTCTAGCTGGGAGAGACGCTCAAGGTGAGACACTTGAAGACATCAGACGCTATTTGAAAGAATCCTCAACATCGACCAGTGAAGGTTCATCTTCCCCCGGCCCCGAGACCCAAAGCCCAGTGGTAAGAGGAAGGATTCCTCACCTGGGTCATCGACCACCAATAAGCGGGCAGCCCCTGGAGCTGACTCGGCCGAACCCCGAGAATCTTTAATGGACTCCTCGCCTATAGCTGAACATTCTATGCCCTTAAGTCCGCTCAGGCATTCACAGGACTTAGGCCCCATCCTGATCCAAACGCTGACATATATACACCCAGCTCCACACACCTCGCCCAGATCACCTGTTCGTTCCGCTCACCCTTCAACCCAAGATTCGGTGGAAGCAGTTGATACTCCAACACCCCCAATCGCGGCGGTTGGACCAATTCCTCAGACACCGAAAATCTCCTCGACTCATGAATCCGGATCTACCGGCCAAAAATCCCTTCTTGATCTTCCTTTTCCACCAGTTTGTGAGCCCGAATTACAATCAAGGGCCTCGGTCGGTTTTCCAAAACCCACGAAAAAAGCCCCAGTTACTGCTCCATCCAGGATCTCTTCCCCTGCAAAAGCAGGCTCCTCAAAATCAGCTCTCCGTCTCCCAAGCTCTTTGGGACGAACGTCAAATACAATATCGGCCTCAAAAGAGAAAAAGATATCCACAATGGAATCTAATCGTTACACATAATATCTTCCATTTTACAATGGAATTGTCAAGGCGTTCTTCCAAAGTGGGAAGAACTCAAAATTCTTTCGACGACTATCCAACCCGCTGTTATTTGTCTTCAGGAGAAGAAACTGGGTATACGGCCCTTTCAGCGGGTACCCGGCTTTCTCACTTTCAACTCTATTGCTCCTGCTGAAAGCTCCTCTCATTGGGGGGGGGGGGTCAATCATGGTATCTTCATCCCACCATGTTTTTCTCATCTCCCTACATACTACCCTCCAAGCTGTTGCCGTGAAGGGTTTTCTTACTAAGCTTTTTACCGTTTGCTCTATTTACCTACCCATTTGTTTATCATTGTCAAGACCCAACCTTTTAGAACTTATAGACCAGTTGCCCTCCCCATTCTTATTACTAGGAGATTTTAACGCCCGTCACCCATACTGGGGTGACATCACTCGAAATGCCAAAGGCAGTGCTTTAGAGTCTCTTTTATTATCTGACTTTCTTTGTGTCTTAAATACTGGCGATTTTACCTCTTATCATGTCCAGACGGACTCTTTTAGCTGTGTTGACCTGTCTGTTTGTTCCCTGATTACTTCACGGAATTTCGATCGTCAATTCTTGACGATCTCGATGGGAGTGACCACTTCCCTATTGTCTTGTCGGCCCTTTAGCTTAGCCCTCATACAACCATGCCCCTTAAGTGGGACTTAGGTCATGCAGATTGGGAATGTTTCCAAGAGTCGTCCTTCACAAATGCATCCTTGGGGACCTTCAACGGAGTGGACACGGCAGTAGAATACTTTACATCGACAGCTATTAAAAATTACAAGTTAGTCCATGCCCGATTCCGAAAGAACCCAACTTTGTGCAACAAGGTCGACCGAAACCGAGCGCGTGCACTTCGCCAAAGAACCCTTCGTCAGGCTCGCCGAAACACATGGCACCGTTACGTTTCATCAATTTCCTCTATAACACCTACTGCTAAGATCTGGAAGAGGGTTAATAAGATCAGGGACCGGTATGCTAATCATCATATCCCCACACTCAACTTAGACGGTTCTTTGGAAAATGACGGCCTGGCAGTCAGCAATGCTTTTGCTGGCCATTTCCGCGCCGTCAGCAGTGTCAGCCGTTACGATAAGGCTTTTCAATCCTACAAATCAAAGGAAGAATCTCATTCTCTCAACTTCACAACAAAATCTAACCTTCCGTATAAGGCTCTATTCAGCATCCATGAGCTGCATAGCGCTTTGTCCCTTTGCAGATCTACTTTCCCTGGCCTTGATGAGATCCATTTCGATATGATTCGGCACCTACATTCACAATCTACTCTCTTCTTACTTGATTTGTACAACCTTATTATTGGTCAAGGGTTTTTACGCCCTATAGCTCTCACCAGCTGTTTGAGTAAGTTGCTTGAAAAAATTATATTGGAGCGCCTAAACTGGTTCCTAGAAACCAATCACCTTCTCTCTCCATTTCAATGTGGCTTCCGCAAAGGTCATAGTACCCTTGACCTACTAGTACGCTTCGAGGGATCGGTCCGGAAAGCTTTCTCATTAAAGCACCGAGTCCTGGCCATATTTTTCGATATTGAGAAAGCCTACGACACAACATGGAGATACGGCATCTTGAAGCAGCTATACGTCTGGGAGATGAGAGGCCTTTTACCTTCATTTATTCAAAGTTTTTTAGCATCTCGATCCTTCAAGGTACGTGTTGGAGACGCATACTCTGACCTGCAACCCCAAGAGGAGGGAGTTCCTCAGGGCAGTGTTTTGAGTGTCCTATGTTTTATAATTGCCATCAATGATATTATTTCGTCTCTCCCAGAGGGTGTATCGGCAACTCAATGTGGACGATAATTTAGCACTATACTGTTTCTCACCTCGTCTTCCATCAGCAGCGCGTCAGCTACAACTGGCGGTTGATGTTGTATCCAAAAGAGCACAACTTAAGGGATTCCGCTTTTCCACGAACAAAACAAAAGCAATGTATTTCCACTGAGGCAGAGGGATTCTTGTTCCGCCATCTATCTCCCTACAAGGCGAAGATATAGAGTCTGTCTCCGAGTTTCGGTTCCTTGGCGTAACTCTCGATCCAAAGTTATCCTGGTTACCACACCTACGCCGACTTCGAACAGGCTGTCTGCGGGCTCGAGACATTTTGAAAGTCTTCTCACACACTTTGTGGGGCAGCGACCGACAAACATTGTGGACATTATACACAGCCCTCGTCCAATCCAAATTTGATTATGGCTGTCAAATTTACTCATCGGCTTCCCCTTTAGCCCTTAAAATGCTGAACACCATTCAAAACGTCGGAGTTCGCCTTTCTAATGGAGCCTTCCGTACTTCTCCTTTCAACAGCCTTCACTGCGAGAGGGGGGTACTCCCTTTGCCCTACTATAGACTTCAAATCTGCATGCAATGCCTCTGCCGAGTACAGCAAGCCCCTGTATCAGAGATCTACAGATGCCTGTATGCTGCCAAATCAACGGCGGCATATGATAAGTTGCCATCTTTACCCCGCCATTTGAACCTTCGCATAGGAGATCATCTCTCTAACTTGGGTGCTCCAAGGGTCCTTACCCTTCCATCCTTACCGACCCCTAGTTGGCGTGCTCCTCTCCCCACAGTCTGTAACAGCATGTGGACCCTGGAGAACTCCTCCATGGATCCTCGCATCATTAAGAGCCTGTTCTTAGAGCATTCGATCTCACACAAACAATGCTGCCCACTATATACGGATGGCTCTAAGTCGGACGGTGGCGTGGGTGCCGCAGCCATCTACCCAGGAGAATTCCTAACTTTATCTTTGCCGCCAGCAGCATCCATTTTTACCGCTGATATTTCAGCAATCCTTTTAGCCTTTAGACTCATCCAAATTTTACCTTTGTGATTTTGTTTATCCGACTCAAGGAGTGTCTTACAGTCAATTAGATCTTTTAATGCATCCCATCCTCTAGTCACAGAAATTTGCAACTGGCTGATTCAAAATGTGTCCCGATATAGAATTATTTTTTGCTGGGTCTCTGGGCATGTGGGGGTCCTGGGCAACGAGAGGGCTAATCGGCTGGCCCGCTCAGCACATTCTGTGTCCCCTGAGCTCGGCTCTGACTTTTAGCGGACTACTTTCCTTCAATAAGAAAATATATTTTTCAACTGTGGCAGAATGAATGGGATGACTACAAAATTAAAAATTCTATTCATTCTTGGCCCTCGAGCCGTCATAGAATGGGGTCGTTGGAGGTAGCCCTTTGCCGAGTTCGCATTGTCTACACGAGACTTACTCACGGCCATCTTGTTTCGGGTGAGGCTCATATCAGCCCTTGCTGTCGTTTTTGTGGTGGGGATCAATCGGTTGCCCACCTTTTATTGGAGTAGCCATTTCGCCCTGCTCCGGTTGTCCTGTTTCCCGACCCGTTTAACTATTCCTCAACACACCCGTCTTCGATTCATATTGGCGGAATCTTTTAACTCGGCGTTTTTTAAAATTTTTGTCACAAAGTGGTCTCCTCCACCTTTTATAGATGATTCGTCTCGTTTCACCCTAGATGCCATATATAATCCACTTGAATTGGGCAGCAACCCACTGGTAACTTACCTTAAACCTCAAATGTCCGGACATTTTCAACATATATGAGGCTTATGGACACTCATTCAATCAATTTTTAAAAATGTTTTTAGCTACTTTTTTTGCGGGATTATAATTTAATTTCCAATTCTCTTATTTCTTTTTTAGTGCCACCCTGTATGGGAGGATTTTGGGTGTGGGAGAGGATAAGTGATCGAGACGAGAGATGAAAATGAAGTTGAAAATGATGAAAATGAGGTGAGCGGCGGCTTCCTTCTGAATCTCGTATGCGAGTAAATATCCTCGTGTGGATTTCTTCTGAGAGTAATACGTAAAAAGTCTTCTTCGATCGAGAATGAGCCGAGTTTTTGCTGGGAATCTGGTTTACCAAGCTTAACGCGAGTGGTTTATCAGCTCCAAGCGGCGAATTCATTCGGAAAATGGATTTTAGCCGTGGTTACATGCAAATTATTTGAGCGTTATTAACCTTTTAAATCTATCATGACTCTGATTGGACAATTATTGCAGTACTTATGTCTAAAAGCTGATTAGTCAATTTGTTAACGCTCAAGTCTGTTATTCCAAAAATAAACATAAGTATGACGATTAAATGTATCTCAATCCTGATTGGTTGAATTTTCTAGTATTATGAGTAGATGAAATGACTATTTATATAGATTTACTTTTGTGGAAAAGGTCATTACAGTTATTATTCAAGAAGAAATGTTGTTATTACTGTCCGCCATTTCGAGGCTTATTCCAGCTATTTACCAAGGAATAAAGAATCCATCTACATATATTCCTTTATCCTAAGGAAGCTCGCTGATCACATAACCCAGCCTACGAAACTACAACAGAGAATTCGTTACCGAGACCCTATAACCCAACTATTAAGTTTTATTGTTTATTAGTAGTAATATTTTTAAATGTAATCTTTTATAACATCGTAATTGGAGCGCACTTCGTGACTGAAACCGTGCCAGTGTATAGGGATGGCTACCAGTCGTGGTGCAATGACACGCACCTTTAAGTTCCCTTCGGCCGTCTCCCATCTTCTTTGCCAGGCAAACCGGAGGGCTGACTTCAATCCAGCCATGTAGCCAGTGTGCGGAAGAGTGAAACGCTAGTCTGGTCACCCAGTCCTTGGGTGGGCGCGTGATGACACCTCTAGGTTACTATTATTAGGGTACCAAATAAGAGATTCGCCGCAACCTTTTATCGCGATCTCCAATAATTTCGAAAACGGTAATCATAATCCGAGCGGAGGACTAGGAACCGGTACTAGTTCAGAACTGCATCCACCTAACTTGAGAATGGATCTTCACATGCAGAGGTGGTACTGGATCAAGATCCAGAACCAGCAACTTTGTGGGAATGTGTGGTAGTTTTTTTTTTTTCACCCATAAAGAAATATGTGCCTACTTCGCTAGGCCCCGGGCTCACAGCCTTACACGGGAAGGCACTGTGGTGGCGATGAAGGGACATCTTTCAGCGGCCCGTGGTACCAGGCCTGATATACTCCGGTAACCTCAATTGGCCCAGATGGCAAGTGACCAATAGCACACTAGGGACAGATTGAGCCCTTAAGTTTCGATGGCACAAGTTCCACAATGGAACAGGCAGAGCCTACTCAGCTTCCCGTCTGCCACTACCAAACAACCAGGCCAAAGTGTTGGCACCTAAAAGTCGTGTCAGGCGAGAAGGTAAAGGAAAGGAACAGTGATAGCTAGATGACATAAGTAAGCAAAGTAATAAATACACACTAAATAAATTATAACAAAAAGAGGGGTGCAGGATAAGTCATTCTCAGCCAACACGAGTGAGGACTGATCTCCCTCTCTGATTAAAAGCCCGTTCGCAGGAAGCACCAAAAGTCTTCGACGCGGGCGAGGAGGAGGAGGGCAGTAGTAAAAAGAGCACAGCAACACTTGGTGACATTTCAATATAACGATTACAATAACAAAATCAGAGGGGCTAAAACAAAATCTTCTTAATACAAAAGTTTATATAGATATTTATATAAAGTAGCTCGTCTGGGAAGCTAACAAGTTAACTCATACAAACTTTCTACAGTTAAAGCATAGCAAAATGCTTTTGTTTATAAAAGCAAATAGAACAAGTTCTCTATTATTTATAAAATTGCCATTATAACTCATAATTTACAGTGTTAACAATCTTAAACTATGTTATACAATAATAGAGACAATTAATCATAATTGGGTAGATTCAAAGAACAGCCCAAAGTTTCTAGTTTGACCTATAAAAATTTAAACCCGCCAAGGCTCAGCATTCCAGACTCAAATCAATATGCCAGCAAGTACTAAAAATACACACATGAGAGTAATCGTAAAAATAGTATACTAGAAATAAATGAACAATAATCTAAAACGGTGACTGAAATCAAGGCTTGTTCCTCTAAATGGAAGAAAAAAATGTTTAAGAGCACCAAATTTTCTCTGTACAACACCGCTCAGTTGCCAGTTCTTTTACCTTCGAGAGTTCGTCGCCATGACTCTTTTCAACTATGAAAATGGCTACCTAAAGAAGTTTGTCTAAAATTACTAATTTCTGTTGAATAAGGCAAACTTATAAGGTTTGAAATGACCAACGGCAGCCTTTTGCCAGGTGGTACTTATGGAAAGGTAGTTCTTAGTACTAGTACTTTAGAACAAGGTGGAATCGCGTATGACTTAATAAAACATCTTCCCATTATTTATTTTTTGGTTTTTACTTTGAAATAAAATGGGGGGGGTTTTGCGTGTTCGTAATGCACGAGTTGAGCTTGTAAATATTACACAAATCCTATATTGGAGATGAACTTATATAACCATATGATATAATTATATGTATAATTACATCTTATAATCATTTACAAGTATATCAACAAGGATTCTTTCGCATAACAGAAAAAGGGGTTGGGGGTTAGGACCTCCCCCCCCCCCCCCCCCAGGTTAGTTCATTACCGCTTAATCAAGGGTTTGTGCTCTCAACTCGTCCGTCCGTCCGTCAGTAGCGCGCACTGATGCAAGGATCCGCCAGGCGGGATCCAAACACAGGAATCGAGAAGCCACGAGGGAGGACTTAAGGTGGCACGTAGGTGGGGGGTTTCCTGTAGGCCGGAGGAAGATTGGGGCGCTGATTCCGCGAGCCGCCGTTCGAGGCGGTAAAGGGCGGAGGACGGTGATAGGGGGCGTCATCCGCGGGAGGAGCACTCATATCGCTCGAAGGCGGCCTTCGGGAGTCTCTGGGTGGGGAGCATCGCTGGTACTCCGGGGGCGGGAGGGGGGGTTTCTCCTCTTTCATGATAACTGGGCTCTTCGCAGAGTCGGGGCGGTGGTCGTCGAGCTCCTCGGCGAAGATGATCGGGATGCCCTTCGACACGAAGGTCCGATCTCCAGTCATGCTCATCTTGCCGTAGCGCCGGCGCCGGTACAGGCAGCAAGCAATCAAGGCCGCCACCAGGAGCATGGCGGCGATGATCGCTGCCGGGGCCACAAACGACACCAGATAATCGTCGTTGGCCGTCGACGCTTCCTCCTCCTCGTCGCTGGGGGCCACGTCCGGCTCCTTGGGGTAGGTAGGGGTGTCGGGTGCCAGGCAGCTGCCTGACGGCATCATCGACCCGCCGGACATCACCGAAAAGTCGGGCAAGAACGAGTCTATGAACTCCTGCCGGAGGCGACCGTTCTCGTCCATCATGATGTCACGCAAGGCTTGCACCTCCTTAAAGGGGCAGGGGTGGTTGGGGAGGGAGTTATTGTGCCATTCTACCTTCACCGACCCCTCCGACAGAGAGCGGATGGTCAGGTGTTCAGCCCTGGAATCCCCAAACGCTTTCCCGAGGCGTTCGAGGAAGCGCGCTTTGGCGTGGGCATTGCCCATGAACATCTTGAAGTCCTCGTCGAGGGAGAGAGAGAAAAGGACCGGCTTCGGGGAGTCCGCGGTCGGCGAATCGTTCACTTCGACCACCAAGACGTCGCTCACAGACATACCTCCTTTATCCATGCATTCCTGCAGGGAGAATGGGAAAATCGGACCTTTTAATCCACCTGCTGGGCTATGGATAGTGTGACCCGTGGTTCTCCAGTGATGTATGCACCGTACAGTGTGCATCGGTGCTAAAGCTTCGTAGCTAAGACTATGAATCAATGAAATCACTTGTGATTTAATCGAGAAACAAATCTGATGACCTAAGCAAAAGAGTTAGGAACTCCATTAATTGGTCCAATCTTTCATCTATACAAGCAGACATTCTTCCTCTACTCCCACCATCTCAACCCCTTGTACGTCACCGCTGCATCTCTTTCCTTATATTGTACCCAAAATCTTTACATTTAAGTCTGATCCTGACCGACTTCACCCCATAATTCTCGATTCTCTACAATTTCTTTTCCTTCATCACTGCCACCCGTCCCCTTTCCTCCTATGCTAATAGTAACGCTTGTGTCCTCTCTCTCTCTCCTGCCCCAATCTTCTTTTCTTTTCCCTAATTCTAGCCAGCTTCGCTGAGCGTTAATTAGCAATCAAACCTTAACATTAAAAAATTTTTCATCTACTGGACTTCAATCTTATGAACTTTACTTCCAATCTGCCCACTTCCGAAATACTCAGCATATCTACAATGCCCAATAAATGGACTTAGATGAACTTCCTATGTGAAAGTTTCTCAAAAATCCAAACCCAGATTTGGTGGTCATAGTAACAATAATTTAAATATTTTACCATGCTCTGATGTATTCCGAAATAATCTTTGCGAAAATATTCTCGAACCACCTAACCAAATGCCGCCCCTTCTGCCTAGAGGTAAATAAGCGAAATGAAAGATTTATAGTTAAAACATAACCAAATGAATCAACCAACCAGAACATATTCCACCCGCCCTTCGTCTTCCTTCAGGGGCAAACCGAAGAATTCTTGATTGGCCGAATCAAACTGAAGCCAGGAGAACTTGGAGGGGGTTGTCAAGTCGATGGTCATCAATTTCAAGTTGAGATTCCGAGCGTTTCCATCTTCCATATCGTAACAAATATCCTGAAAGAAACATTGGAATTTACACTGGTTAAAAGTACCGAATCATTATTAGTAATTGGCGAGGTTGGAGTAGGCCACTTTCCTCCATCATCCGAGGTCAATTCTTTCCAATTTTACTCCGCTGCTCCCCGGACTCGAAGAAACATGACTAATGTTCTTGGTCGCGAGATACAATCGAAGGACGACACCCTATTTCATAGTCTCTCGACGGGTTTTTTTCCTACTTGAAATCCGAGTGTCAATCGAGATGACAGAAAACTAGTCCACACAATGACTCAAGTATAGGCAAAAAAGCGAAAATGGGCACGAAACAAATAAAGTCTTTAGAACTGGTGAATGGATTAGTAATGGGTCAGATAATTCAGTCGAAAAGGGATAGAAATAATATAAATGACGAAACACAGTGGCGTAGTGCTATCTACGAAGGAAAGCCTCGCAGACGGCATTTTCCAGTCGGAGAAGAGCATCGGACGTGGAGTGGAACTTGCGGAAGAAAGATGGCCTCCGCTGTCCAGGAAAAAGGCTAATCTAACATTTACCAATTTCTCCATCAACTTGCACACGCAAGAGGTTAGAGAGATTGGGCGGAAACCGGTCGGAGTAGAGTGATCTCTTCCCGGTTTGCGAAAGGCGAGCACAGTAGCGATTCGCCAGGAGTCTGGGAGAAGACCTACCCAGATCCTGTTGAACAAATCTAACAGAAAGGCCATGCCTCACTCACCCAGGTGTCGAAGCATGGCGTACGAGACATCGTCCGGACCATGGGCGGTGTCCGCGCACGAAGCGAGAGCGGAACGCAACTCACTCACAGTAAACTTGTCGTTGAAGGGTTCCCCGCCTCTGGAGGTAAAGTCCAGCCGGCGGCCTTCCGCGACATAACGACGTGCATTGAATGCTGGCGGAGCAGCATCACGGCTAGAGAATGCGGAAAAAGCGGTCGCTAAGGATTCCGCTACGGACGCGGGGTCCGAGATTGCGGTCCCATTCTCCTGGAGAACGGGAGGGGCGGGGGCTGCGAGAACTTGCCCCGAATCCTTTTGACTCGCTTCCACACCTCAGCTAAAGGGGTCTTCCCGTTAAGTGAAGACACGTATGCCCGCCAAGAAGAGCGGCGGGCGTGCTTCGAAATATACCGGAACCTAGCCCTAGCCCGACGAAATTCAGCGACAGTGAAATCGTTCGGGCGGCCCTTATAGCGCATGTAGGCATAACGCTTCTGTTTGAGGGCCATCTCACACTAGGGTGACCACCATGGGAGTGGTCGGCGTGCAAAACGGCCAGACGTCCTAGGAATAATAGTCAGGCCCACGGCGATGAGGTTGCCGGAGAAGAACTCAACGGCATCATCTACCGACCTAAACTCCTCGAATGAGATAGAGAATTCAGTCATTTCCTGAAATGCAGGACACCGCGCCCGCGCCAAGCACCACCGAGGTGGTCTCTCAGGCGGCAGTTGGCCTGAAAATGATATTTGAATGGGAAAGTGATCACTGCCATGGAGGTCATCGACCACCCCCAATAAAAATCAGGCTGTGCATCCGAAGAGCACAAAGATAGGTTAAGGCAAGAAAATGAAGCGGTTCTCGGACAGTGATGCGTAAACTCATCCACGTTTAGGACACCCATCTCAAGCTCTTCGATCAGATCGGCAAGGACTAGTCCCCTGTGATTTATGGAGTAATCTCCCCAGAGAGGATGCCTGCCGTTCAGATCTCCAAGCAAGAGATAAGGCCTCGGCAACCGTGCCACGACGCGGCGGAAGTCCCCCGCGTCGAAGTCAGCTGACGGTGGAATGTACGCAGAAATGATAGTATACCTCCTATCCAGGTGCAGCTGCACAGCCACTGCCTGAAAGGGGTATCTAAAGAGAAAGGAAGAACGGAGACATACAGCCACTGCCTGAAAGGGGTATCTAAAGAGAAAGGAAGAACGGAGACATACCGGGTGTAAACCGCGCATCCCCCAGCCCGGCCATCCCGCGGTGGTGGGGTCGCAAGACCCTTATACCCCGGGAGGGCGGGCAGGGGGCACGCGCCTAGCATGGTCTCCTGCAAAAAGATAGGTAACGGGGAACGGGACGAGACGAGCCTCCGCAGCTCCTCCCAGTTGGCCCGGAGTCCACGGCAATTCCATTGAAGGAATATGCCCTCCAGGCCTAGCTCGGAGGAGACGCGGGGGCCCTCCTCGAACTGAAGACCCTCACGGGAATGGCCGTACGCTTCCCGGGGGCAGAACCCGGGGCGCTGTTGGCCGGACAAAGCGCCGTCGCCTTCGAGGACTTATTGTGGGAGGTTGGGCTCGCCATGCGAGTCTTTTCCTCCCTCCGCCTCGAAACCTTAGGCAGGCGTTGCGGCTTCGGAGGCGGGGGGCCCTCTTTTCGAGGAACCACCGTCTCCGAGCCACTCGCTACACCTCGGGGCGTGGGCGAAGGAGCGGAAGCTCCTTTGTTGCTGTCCTCCTTTCGGGGGACAGCTTTAGGAACCCCGGAAGATGGCCTAGCGACCATCTTCAGGGGTGTTGCCTCCTGTGAGTAACGACTCGGTGGAGGCGCGTGGCCGTTTCGCCTTACGGGAAACGGTCACGCTGGGGGAAGAAAGGGGAGGTTTGGTTTTAGACGGGGCTGGGTATGAACCCTTTTTGCCGCCAGCTTTACCAGGGGAGCGCCCGGGTTGGGTAGAGCCCGCAGAAGGGCTCCGAATGGGCGCGGAAACAACCGTGCTCGTTGGCCTGGATGGGCCAGGAGCAGAGGGTGCCTTTCTAGCTATTGAGGCATATGACGTCCCAAGCATAGCCGGGCGCGCCAGGACCAAGTCCTTAGCCTCGCGGAATGAGAGTCGATCCTGGGCCTGAATGGCCAGGATTTCTTTCTCAAGGAGATATGCACCACATTGCTTCAAAGAAGCAGGGTGCGGCTCTCCGCAATTGACACACTTGGCCACACACGATTTGGAGTTATGGTGTGCGACCTTGGAGCAATTTACACAGACTTCGGGTGACCCCGACTTTGCACGTCTACATGAGCGATTCGCATGGCCGAAGCGGTGACAGTAATAGCACCGCCGCGGCAGTGGAACGAATGCCTTCACGCGGTAGCGGTACCAACCGGCACGCACCGACTCAGGGAGCTTGTCACAGTCGAACGTGACGAAGAGTGCAGGGGTGGGTCTCGAGGCCCCTCCCTGTTTTCTCATCACACGTTCGACCTTGACCGCCCCATGGTCGGCCAGCTCTAGGGTGATGTCCTCAATGGAGTAGTCAACGAGTTCCCTCAAATAAACTACTCCTTTCACAAAGTTCATGGTAGAGTGTGGCGTCACACTCACCGGGGTGCCATCAAGTGTCCGAAGAGCACTTATCTTGGCCGCATCGGCGGGATTCGCCAGAAGGCTCCGGTCCGAGAAACGGGTCACCTTCGGCTCTCTACCAATTGCACTAGCTAATCCTCTCCTCTGATGGATCATGTTGCCCTTGGACAACATGGTGCCATCAGTGGAGCGAATAACGAGGAAGCGTTTGAAGCCAGCGGGCTCGAAAACGCCAGGTAACCTCTGAATGAGGGGCCCCGTTGTCATCGAGGCTCCGCCCTGTGCACTTTTGTTCTTAGTCAGGGGCTCCGCAACCGGGGCGGGAGAGGGGGCGGATGTGCCGATCTTCGCTTGGTCGCTTGCCAGAGTGGCAGCAGACCCATCCGTCCCCGCGGATGGAGAGGAGCCCCGCGTCTTTTTTGTCTTTTTCTTTTTTAGAGAGGAGGGCGGGGAATGAACCCGCTTCTCACCTCCGCCGGAAGAAGCCCCCAGGCCAGATGGACCGGCCTCAGCCAGGTCATTCTCCGAAATGGAGAAGGTCCTGGTAGTCGTGGGGGCACCAGTCGGAGGAGATCCCTCCCCTCCTTGTACTGCTTCGGAAACCACAGTCGTTTGAGGAGGACCTTGCATAGGGGCGGATTCGGGTTCGGTGCTTGGCACCAAGCCAGGATTCCCCCCCCATGGAAGGCCCTACCGTCTGAGGCTGGGTTTCCTCAAGGACCATGTCTATCTCAGGGGGGACCTCCAGTTGGCCATCCCCCCCCCCCAAGACATCGCAGGTCCCGTTGGCAGTATCGTCACTAGTCTTCTGTGGGAAGGCATGGGCCTTGACCCCGGCAAGGTTCAATATTCTTGCCAGCAGGTCTTTTGAGGGAAGCGACCGAAGGGGCCTGGCTTCCCTCTCCCCCCTAAGGGGGTTTGCCCTACCAAGCCGCTTCGATGTGGAGCGGCTGGCTAAGGGCTGCCTGCTGGCTTTCTTGGCAGTCCCCTTGGAAAGAACAGAGGGGACTGCCGCTGGTAAAAGGGAGGCGCCCGAAAGCACCTACAGAGAAGGGGGTGAGGGGAAGTCCCCTACACCCGTAAGCGAAGGAGAGGAGTAAGCCTCCTCTCCGGTTAGAGATAGATGGAGGGTACCCTGAGCAAGCACAGGGAGGAGGGACCTCCATTTTTTTGCTGTAGCTGCCACAGGGCGGCTCCGTCGATGTTATAGGGGAAGTTGGGGGTTGGGTTTTTTTTATACTCATCATTGGGCATGGTCACCTCTGGCAGTAGCTCGCACTGCGAGAGGTGCTTACAAGCCCGGCAGAGCCAGGCGCCGCCATTTGAGACCACCCCTCACGCCTGGTGTCCTGGCAGTCCATCGGCATGGCGGCTCCACCTTAGACACGGCGTAAAACATAGATTTTGAAGATGAGAGGAAGGTATGGGTGGGGATGAAGCAGGTTGTTAAAACCCAACCACCCCAGACCGGAGCTCAGGGGTTAGGGAACATTGGCCCCTCACCCCCGATCCAGGACGGTTGGCCGAGAAGAAGGTCAGCATTTACCCTGTGAAATGAGAGGCTGACCAGAGAAAGTTGTGGGAGAGGTTGTATGAAAAGAGGAAACAAGTGTTTTGAAGGAAGGAAGAGAGGCTAAGCTGGGGCCGGACGGGGTGCTGAGTCCCGTCAGCACCGCGGCAAGGATGGCAAATCGCCGCGCCCCTTACGGGGTTCCACAACCATAAATCGATTGATCACCATTACCAATTCCCCTCCAACACTCGCCCCAGAACTTCCCTCGGTTAAATTCCCATCATTAAAAGTCATTAAAACAGTTTCACCATTTTAATTAACTCTCGACTTCGTCCACATTCTTAAACAACCATTGCATCATACCGCTCATCACTCAAAAGCACTGCCACACCCATCTTTACTCCTACTATCCTGAATGTCTCACAGAGGATGCGTCTGCAATCTCACTATTTTAAAGACTACTACTACCAGTACTCTTTTGCCCACACCATCGATAGATAACCTCCACCCGATTCACGGCGACGAGGATTAACATGCGAAGCGAGCCTCGAAATCCTCCACTTTTCATTCAGACATTTGAGACAAAGGTTCTCCTAGGCAGCGCGTTACAACAAACAAATGGCCCAAAACCTTCAAAAGGTCCGAGCTAGAGGGACCAAATGTTACTACGGCGACCAACTTACGTCGGGCACTTTATATCTAAGGAGCTGTCCAACAGCGGCTTCAAAATGATCGAGGGCGTTCCTGATGAGCGGTGGAGTGTTCTTTATGGGCGCTACACCCCCAGTCTCCATGTGAGTGTGTCCAGTCTCGTGGTGTGCGTGTGGGTAGGAATGAAACTCGCACGGGGAGAAGAACTGAGAATAGATCTTCTTCAGTTGAAATTCGGGAAGGAAGACCCGAACCGCTTCCCGAGAAGGGGCGGTGCCCCGGCCGGCGAGCATTACCTGGGAGAGGAAGGCTCGTGTAATCGGAGGATTAATAATTCTACAAATCCGAAAGGATAAAGCCAAAAGGGCGAGACTAGTACAAAGACGGATCCAACCCACCTCAGCAATGTCGTCCAATTCATCTTTGGGGCAGGTGGTGGAAAAGGAGTCAATGAGAGAAGTGTTCGACCAAGAAATCTGGACCGGATTCGAGGTTATGTTCCGGACGTTGATGTTAGAGATGAAATCCTTGAAAAGTGCAGCGATCTTCTCCACCGCTCTGACCTGAAAAAAAGGAGAAAAACTTATCCATTTTTTTTATAGCTTCCATCTGGTGACTGGCTACATGGGCATAATTATCTTGTAGACTAATGTTAAGGTAAATTAAACAAACAAACAAAAACTCGAAACGTACGCAAAGATCACCCAGATTGGAACATTCAACAAGAATGTGCACACAGTCCGGGGAACAACGCAGTCGTCGCAATAATGTGCAGGCGAGCGTTCAATCAAATGGCGGTGCGGGACGCGAATGTGTCAAATTAGAATGCGGCAGAAAGCGACCTGAAGCCGTCGCGGAATTAAGGGTAGGTCCATGGGAACAGTCGCTGCACAATAGCATGTAACTTTAATTCTCCTCGGCCGTCTCCCATCTTAGTTGACAAGCAGCCAGGATTCATGCCATGTAGTCGGTGTGAGGAAAAGTGAAACTGTGGTCTGGTCTGGTATCAACCGCCAATTGGAGGCGGTGGGCTGCGGAACCCGGGAGCGAGTTAGGAATTCTAAAAGAATCAGCGGATAAAAGAGATTCAAGGAGACGGCCTTGACGGTTGTTCACTCTATAACCCCATAAGGAATGTCTGGCATTAAAGTCATCTAGAACTAGAAATGTGGTAGGAAGCCGAGATAAAAGATGGAAAAACTGAGCCCTTGAAGGGGGCTCATTTGGGGGAATATGAATTGAACAAAAAGTATAAATTCTATTTGTAAGATGGACACGAGCTGCTAGTGCTTGAAGAGCAGTCAGCAGAAATGAACGAATGTAAGTGGTTAGTGCTCACTAGGAGCGAGGCACGAAATGGGCCACCCCGGCATGGGGTGGTAGAGAATTAAAAACATTTAACTGACGAAACTTGGGAAAAGGGAGCTTAGCAAATTTGGTTTCCTGCAAGTATATAACGGGTAATATTTTACACACTAAAAGAGAATTCCTCCCATTTGAAAAATTACTGCCATCACTCAGACCGCTGAGAGATCACGGTCTGAACAGCGAGGCAACCCCGATTTAGAGGAGCGGGGGGCTAGTATTGTGGAAGCCAAGTTTGTTTTGAGAGACCAAAGTTAGTGGGTCATGACCCGGAGGAAAGGGTAGAGACAAGAGATTTCGGGGTAACGTTACTCCCAGTCAGGAAGATCATCACTCCTAATGGAGGGTGAGCAACCTACATATGTCTGAAGGGAGGTCGAAGTAGTAGTTCCAGAGGGTATAAAAGGGACATGGCTAACAGGAAAGGAGAGATGGGGTATGGTCTTGGTCGGAAGGTAATGCTATGGGTAACGAGACTTAGACGTGTCGTTACCTTCTGGGAATTGGGGTATATCGCTATGGATGAAAGCTATACCAACTCCGCATGAGGGAAAGTCGGAAGTTTCAGTTAGAGAGGTTTTCTTTTAGAAAGAGTGACAGTCCCATTTTGGAAGTTAGCTTCCTAGAGGGAGGAGATGAGTCGGGAGAGGCTTTACGCTTGGGCCAGAAGTAGTCCTCAGTTAAGAGGGCATCAGATCGGGGGGCCTCGGTAGATTCGACATAGGCTTGAATGTTGTCGTCTTTGGGGTGGCATCCGGGGATTGGGCACACACTGACAGCGAGGGTCAATAATGGGGGGGAAGGGTATACTAGGGGAGCAGAATTGGGTCTGGGTAGAAGAAAGGGGTGATGGTGCCTCATTCCGGGATGATAACTGAAGAGATGTAGTTGTGTTCGGGATACGTAGGCGAGCGGAACGGCAGTCCACCGTCATGCGTAGGACATCGGAGAACCTGACGCTTGGGAGGATGAATTTCTCTGGGACTAATCGACGGCTTCCCGCATACCGACCTTGGCAGAATCACGGACAACTAAGCCCTCTTTTTGAAAGAGAAATATGACACACTTCGAGGAAGAAGCACTATGCGACTCTCCACAGTTGGTACAGCGCCGGGAATGGTCACAGGAATGAGTATGGTAGGCCTGAGCGCAATCCACGCATACACAGAGGTGGCGGCAGGCAGTGCTCACAGTTGTTTTTTTTTAAATCTTGAGATCAAATGGAGACTGCCTAATAGGGCAAAAGTCTCCGAAATCGCGCTAAAGCCTACTAGTAGATTAAATTACAAAAACAGGTAACAATATGTAAATAACGAATAACAAAGATAAAATAAAGAGAAAGACTAAGCACAGGCTAAAAAAGCAAGCAAAAAAAACAAAAAACAAAACAAAAAACGCAACAAGAAGGAAGCGCGCACGGCGGTGGGAGTAGGGCAGCGCAGGAACAAGCAACCTACACAAAAAAAATCAAATAAAGTGGAGGAGACCAGACTCCTCCAGGTCTTTAGTCCACAAGTACGTGTGCATGAACCAGTCTCGAGCACAAGGGACAAGAAGTAGCGACACAGATCAGGTAACGTACGCAAAGATCACCCAGACAGGGACATTCAACACGAATGTGCAGAGGAGTCTGGGGACAACGCAGTCGTCGCAATAAGGCGCGGGCGAGCGCTCCATTCGGCGAGTGTGTCCAATGAGGAAACTACAGAAAGCAACCTGAAGCCTTCGCGGTATTGGGGGGTAAGACTATGGGAACAGTGGCGGCTCAATGGCACGTATCTTTAAATTCCCAATGACCGTCTCCCATCTTCTTTGCCAAGAAGCCCGTATCCCTGCCATGTAATCGTTGTGAGGAAAAGCAAAACGCTGGTCTTGTCGCACATTCCTCGCGGACTCTTTGGCGCCCTCATCGGGGTGCTCATTCCCCGCAATACCTACATGTGCAGGAACCTAGCAGAAGAACATCTCGACATCCGCCCGGCTTGCCAAAGGGGATGCAGAGATTCCAAAGCGCTGAGTGGCTATAAATCACAATCCGGTCTCCGAACTGGGCACGTCGCGATATCTCCAGTACCGAGCGGTGTATTGCATCCAACTCAGCCGTGAAAACAGACGCAGCACCTGGCAGAACCCCGATGACTTCAAACAGAGGGGATACAGCTTGGAAACCGACCTCCTCTTGGGAATTGGACCCATCCATATACAATACCACGGTTCGAGCGTAACATGAATTGTTCTCCAAAAAGGCCGAAAGCGATACTTCTACCTTGGGAGCATAGGCGTGGCGAGAAAAGGTCAAAGCTGGTACCATAGGTTGGCGTTATCGCTATGAGTCCACATCTTAAAGGCGAACCACATAGATAAATAATTCTGGGTCAGGGTGGAGACGTAAAGGCGGCACAAGTGCACTACCTTAGTCTTGGACAAGGAAAACCGAAGCCTGTGCGCTTCGGCAGAGAGAGACGCGGTTCCATGCGTGTTGGAGTGATGCTTCAGAATAGGTGTCTGAGCGTAACGACAATATTTTCCGACAGTACCAAGGTGATGCCGTTGATGCTTAGGGCAAATAGCGGCACTGTGGACGCTTCCCTGCTCCATTGGGCCGGAGAGGGCTCCCACACCATAACGCGAAATCTATGATCTCGCAAAAATTCAGATATACAGATTGGGAGGCATCCCCTCGTCCTCACCGTGTGGAGTCTCCATGATACCATATCGCCATGCGGTATCATAGGCCTTCTCCAGATCGAAAAACACCGTGGCGTAGTGCTGTATGTCTACGAAGGAAAGCCTCGCAGATGGTATTTTCTAGTCAGAGTAGAGCATACGATGTGGAGTTGAACTTGCGTAAGCCGTAGCATGCAGAAGACAGATGGCCTCCGCTATACAGAAAAAAGGCTAATCTAAAATTTTCCAATTTCTCCATAACCTTCACACGGAGGTTAGTGAGATTGGGCGGAAACCGGTCGGAGTAGAGTGATCTCTCCCCAGTTTGCGAAAGGCGAGCACAGTAGCGATATGCCAGGAGTCTGGGAGGATACCCTATACCCAGATCCCGTTGAGTAAATCCAACAGAAAGGCCATGACTCGCTAACCCAGGTTTCGAAGCAAAGCATGGCGTACGGGACATCGTCCGGACCAGGGAAGGTGTCCGCGCACGAAGCGAGAGCTGAACGCAACTCACTCAGAGTAAACCTTTAGTTGGAGGGTTCTCCACCTCTGTAGAGAAGTCTAGTGGGCGGATTGAATGCTGGCGGAGCAGCATCCCAGCTAGAAAATCAGGGTGCGAAGGATTCCGCCACTGACGCGGGGTCCGAGATTGCGGTCACATTCTCCGGGAGAACTTTTCCAGATTCCTTTTGACTCTCTTCCACATCTCTGTTGAGGGGTCTTCCCGTTAGGTGAAGACACGTATGCCCGCCAAGAGCGGCGGGAGTGCTTCGAAACATACCGGAACCCAGCCCTAGCACGAAGAAATTCACCGACGGTGAAATCGTCGGTAGACTCGTATAGCGCATGTAGGCATAACGCTTCTGTTTAAAGGCCGCCTCACACCCGGCTGAATATTACCAGAGCGGTGGATGTGCAAAACGGCCAGACGTTCTAGGAATAGTAAGGCCAATGGCGATGAGATTACAGGAGAAATACTCAACGGCCTCATCTACCGACCTAAACTCCTCGACTGAGAAAGTCATTTCCTGAAATGTAGACGACCTCGCCCCCTCCAAGCACCACCGGGGTGGGCTCTCAGGCTCTCCATAGTAAAGATCAGTACCATGGAGGTCATCGACTAGCCCCCACCCAAATTGAGGTTGTGCATCCAGAGAGCACAAAGATAGATCGAGACAAAAAAAAAGCGGTTCTCGGGCAGTGATGGATAAACTCATCCACATTTCTGACACCATTTCCAGTTCGTCGATTAGGTCGGCAAGGACATGTTCCCTGGGATTGATCGAGTAGCCTCCTCAGATGGGGACTATCTTGTTAATGTCCCCAAGGAAGAGAAAAGGCCTCGGTAACTGTGCCACAACGCAGCGGAAATTCCCCGCATCGAAGTAGACTGGCGGTGGAATGAATGTATGTATGCAGAGATAACAGTATACGAGGGGGCGGTCAATAAGTTTTGCGAATGGGTAGAGCAAAACAGAGGAAGGGGTATGGCTGTTTGTGGGGGTGTTAGGACAGGTTATGAAAAGTGAGGACCTGCAGCAGCACGCTCCTGCCTCGTCTATTTAAGAAGAGGTAGCTGATCGCAGATCGTCAGTCACAAATTTTTCAACAATGGAGAAGGTTGAGCACAGCGCAGTGATCAAATTTTTGACCAAGGAAGGCAAGAATGCAAAAGAGATCCATGAACGCATGGTTGCAGTGTACACCGACACCGCCCCTTTCTATGCAACCATTGCTCGCTGGAATTGGGAGTTGCGCCATGGTCGTGAGTCCCTTGAAGATGACCCCCGTCATATGTGACCAACGAGGACAATGTGGCCCGTGTGGAGAGAAGGATCCTCGAAAATCGACGGGTGAAGGTCGAAGAAGTCGAGCGAGAACTTGGAATATCACATGGAAGTGTTATCAACATCATCCACGAAGAATTTGGCCATGACCAAGGTCTCTGCCCGTTGGGTCCCTAGAAACCTCAAGCCCCATGATCGACTTCAACGTCGTCAAAGTCTACAAGGCCAGAGTTGCACAAGCTGCCCTGCGCAAGTGCGGATTCGAGGAGCTCAACCATTCCCCCTGCAGTCCAGATCTGGCCCCTAGCGACTACTTTTTATTCCGCCAGCTCAAGGCTGCACTGCGTGGACGCCGGTTTGGGGACGATGAAGATGTCCAGCTCGCCGTCCAGGAGTGGATTGAACAGCAGTCGGGAGATTTCTGGTTTTCTGGAATTCGAAGCCTCAGGGACAAGTGGCGCAAGTGCATTGAAGTCGAGGGTAGTTATATTGAAAAATAATAAAACACTTCCTCGTATCTCGTTTCCTTATATCCGAATTGCAAAACTTATTCACTGCCCCTCGTACCTCCTATCCAGGTGCAGCTGCACAGGTAATACTTGTAAGGTGGTGTTTAAAGCCAAGAGAAGAATTGAGACATCATGCCAAGTGTAAATGGCGCATCCTACTGCCCGGCCCCCATTCCGTCGTGGTGGTGGTGTCACAAAACTGTTATACCCCGCGAGGGTGGGCAGGGGACACGCGCCCATCATGGTCCGTGCATAAAGATAGCTAAGGGAAAACGGGACGAGATGAGCCTCGGCAGCTCCTCCCAGTTGACCGGGATCCGCGGCAATTCTATTGAAGGAATATGCCCTCCATCCCTAGCTCGAAGGAGATGCGGGGGCCCAATTCGAAGAGAAGACCCTCACGGGAATGGCTTTACAAATCCCGGAGGCTGTTGGCTGGACAATGCGCTGAAGGCGCTATCGCCTTAGACGATTTATCTGGGAAGGTTGTGCTCGCTGTCCTTCTTTTGGGAGACAACCTTAGAAATCTTGTAAGATGGACTCACGACAAACTTTACAAGGTGTTGCCTCCTGTGGGTCTAAAGATTCGGTCGAGGCGCGCGGCCGTTTTGCCTTACGGGAAACGGTCACGCTGGGGAAAGCCCTGGATTTAGCCGGGGCTGGGTGTGAACCCTTTATGCCGCCAGGTGTACCAGGGAAGCGGCTGGGGTGGGTAAGACCCGCAGAAGGGTTCCGAATAAGCGCGGAAAAGACCGTGATCGTAGGCCTGGAAGGGCCAGGGGTAGAGGGTCCGAGTAACGAGTCACCTTCGGCTCTCTACCAATCAGGCTAGCTAGAGCTCGCCTCGGAGGGCTCATGTTGCCCTTAGCTAACATGCTGCCATCAGTGGAGCGAATAACGTGGAAGCGTTTGAAGCCAGCAGGCTCGAAAACGCCAGGTAACCTCTGAATGAGCGGCCCCGACGTAATCGAATCTCCACTCTAAGCACTTGTACTTTTAATCTTGGTCAGGGACTACTCACAGGGAGGAGCACCGCTTGCCGAAATGGCATCGGACCTCTCCGTCCCCGTGGCTCACGCGGAGGGAGAGGATCCCTTAGGTTTTTTAGTCTTGTTCTTCTGTCTTTTCTTTTTATCAGAGGGCGGGGAATGAACTCGCTTTTCTCCTCCGCCGAAAGGAGCCTCTAGGCCGGACTCAGCAAGATCCTTCTCTGAGATGGAAAAGGTCCCCGCTATCACAGGGGCGCCACCGGAGGAGGAACTCCCTTCCTTTCTTGAGGCCTCGGGGACCAGAGCTGTCTGAAACGGAGATTGCACAGGGGTGGACCCGGTTTCCGTGCTTGGCACCGATCCGGGGCTCGACCCCGTGTTAGATCCTACCGTCTGGGGGTGGGTCACCTCAGGGACCATGTCCATCTCAAGGGGGTCCTCCATGTGGCCATCCCCCACATGGACACACGGATCCCATTCGAGGTGCTTTTTGTCTTGTCTTGTTTTCTTGGGCCAGCGAGCCAGCATCCGTCGGGGAAGAGAGGGGGGGCATGTACAGTGACACCCCCCCCCCTGTAAACTTGCTATGCACGCCAGCATGACTTTAGAGGGCACGGGGGACGGGCCCTGCCATCCCCCCTTCCCCTAAGAGAGTTGGCCCTATCGAGCCGCTCTCGCTCCCAGTCGATTATGGGCCGCTGGCGTGCTTTCTTAGCAGTACCCTGGGAAAGTAAAGGGGGGACTGCCGCTAGAAAGAGCAAGTTACCCAAGAGCGACTCCAAAAAAAGGTGGTTATGGAGTCCCCTGCCCTCGTTAGCATGGGAGAGGAGTAAGCCTCCTCTGCGGTCGAAGAATTGTGGATGGTCTCCTGCGAAAGCACTGTGGAGCTGCCCGAAAGCGAGGTGGTATTGGCGAAGGGTTGTTTTTTTTTTGTGAGGTTATCATCATTGGGCATGGTGACCCTGTAGTTTACACGGGACGCAAACGGTAATCACCCCACGCAGTAACCCGCTCTGAGATTGGTAAATAAAGGACCGGCAGAAGCAGCTACCGCCATTTAAGGCCACTCCTCCCGCCTAGTGGCCTGGCGGCTTCACTTTACGCTCGGCATAAATCGATAGATAGATATTGAAAGGAGAAATGGGATGTGAGGAAGGCGTGGGTGGGGATAAAGCAGGTTGTTAAAAACCTACCCCTTCAACCCTGATCGGGGATGGTTGGGTCAGAAAAAGCTGGTCGGCATCTGCCCTGTCAAATTAGAGGCCGACCAGAGAAAGTTGTATGGAAAGTGAGGAAGCAAGGATAGAGGACAGGGTGTCAGAAAGGAGAAGAGGCTTAGCTGGGGCGGACGTGGAACCAAGTCCCGTCACAACGGCAGCCAGGAAAGCAAATCGCCATGCTCCTTACGGAGGTGCTCACATGACCAAACATATGGCAATTAAAGAATCGTCTCGGATTAGATATATAGGACTTGATTGGAATTCGTAGGTAACACGCCTTAATATGCGTTGGGAGATCCCGACAATCAAACGTCAGAAACATCGTTGATGTGTTCACCCGGATCCCACCAACGGTTCGCTGTGGTCTATGAATGTCAATAATCCGCTGGCTAGCCAGCTTTGACTGAAGCATCTTGAGGTCAGAGTCGGATAACGCCCTTCACTGTGTTGAAGGTTGGGTCGAATGAGACGGCAATCTCAGAGAGAGCGAGGGTCTTGAGGGCTGGTGCGTAATCATGTTGGGGCGGGAAGTGACCTCCACTACTAGGGCTCCATCATTACGGGACCACATGCGGCGCGGTCCTCCGCACCGTTCATCGAAATCCTCACTGAGATCAAAGATATTAAGTTTTGATAAGGAATTGTTAGATTTCGTTCTGTGGACCAAAAAGCGATGTTAGTCCAACTCAGGGTCTACTCTGAGGAAAACTGGGACGAGATCCAGGAGCACGAGGAGCATAAGTCGAAAACTTCTGCGCGTTTTGTTTTTTTGGAGGGGGGGCAGACTCGCGCAGAGCGGAACCCACCTACGCAGCCACGTCACCCGATGCGCAGTGCGCACCCTCAAAGGAAGGGATGGACCAGTGCACGCCTCAACCAGGACCGTACCTTCGGTATTTTCTCTTTAAGGGCGCAAAGACCATCGCGCTAGGCAGCCGCGGTTCGGGCACCCACAGCATCCAACTCAGCGCGGTTCAGCGGCGCAACGACGTACTCGAGCTTAGCACACACAAATGCACATGGAGATTCAACGATGCGTACAAAAAAAAAAAGCAAACCCCATCAAAACCCAAGTCTATTGGGCGACGCATTTCTTGGGAACATCGGTCGACGTCATCCATTAATCGGGTGATCATTAGAAACTTAAATACCCAGCAGAGGGGTTGGGAGGTTTTTATTAGTGTCGCTGACATGAGAAGACCCCAATTTGTGCGATACTGGTAGGTGTAAGTTGAAGTAACTTTAGGGACCCACCCGTCGTCTCTTCAAACAAGTTAACCCCTGTGAAGCCTAGCTGAAAAAAAGCCTACGGTGTTCCAAGACTGGAGAGCAGACAGACTTCAAGACCCTCCTACTTTCCCAACAGATTGAGGTAGGTGCACATCAATACTCCTAGAACTACCCGCAGATGGCATCTATCGCCCGACCTTCGATAGGGATGGTGTGTGTGTGGATGCATCTCGTTCAACCAGAGTTGAGAGAAAACTGAAGCGGATAAATACAAAGTTGAGAGCCAGGTGAGATTGCAACCCAAACCTCCACCCCTGCAAATGACAGAGCAAAGGGTCCCCGTCCCCTCAGCTCATCGCAAAAATGGAGACCCGAGTAAGGAATGTTATGCAGCCTCCTATCACAAGCGTCACAAGTAGTTTCCTCTTTGGGCTACATTTTTACATCCTTTAAAAATATCTAGCAATATTCCCCAGAATCGGGTGTTGGAAACGAACCTGCCAATCAAGGGAGTAGGCAAATTCATACTCGTGATGTTTCTCAACCTTCAACACGGCAGTAAACTGGTGGTGAAAGAGCCGGGCTTGAGTATGCTGACGGACACTGATATCCAACAGATCAGAGACCATTTTTCGGTCTTTATCCATCGCCTCTAGTCGGAAGTGATAAGTTCCAATGTGATTCTCCAATGGTCTGGAAAGAGAATACAAGTGTCAATTTACAAATGCATCTTTGGTGTCAGACAAAAGTTATTTCTCCCTCCCACATGCTAGCACCATTTTTGGCTCAAATAAGCTTCAATTACCAGAAATAACAACCAGCTACAAATGGGTTAAATTTAGGGGTTAAGGGAAGAGGCATCTATATACTGGATGTGAATACGTATTCCACCAATAGGGTATCATTCTTAAATTAGAGCTTCTTTAAATTAAAGCTCCAATAGCTTAGGGCAACAAAGATCTAAGAGTAGTGTTCGAGACATTGATTAGGCTCCAAACAAAACCCTTTAAAAATCCCACCTATCAGACAAGTCTCCAGCAGCACAAACCTTTCACATTTGCAATGCCATTACATTCTATCAAGTTTTTTCTCTAACCTTTCTGAACCCATACAGCGGCACTTATGCCCTGCCCCGTTCAAGGGTCGGAAAAGGTGAGCAGTGGGCGAAAGTTGAACGGCGAGTCGCCTGCACAAAATTAAACGCCGACCAAGAAAAATAGGCAAGAGGGTGGACTAAGGAGGGTCGTGAAAAAGGGGGTGGGGGTAAAATAGATGCGCCTTGAAGGGGGAGGGGGGGAAGCCGAGGTATTTCTCAATGTAGTTTGAGACCTCCGAGGAAAATGAGGCGGGGGTAGGAGGGGGTGTGGAGCTTCTGCAGGTGTAAGTCAACACATGACATCCTCTTGGAGGAAGAGTAAGTATGGAGGGGATCGAGTAAGTGAAGTGTACTAAATGGGAAGAGAAAGCACCCATGTGATACGCGAAACGGTGAGAAGACCCAACTCAGGATGAGTGCAAATGGTTATATACCTAATCATTGTATCCGTTTAACTTTAGTTAATCTTTGCTCTACTAACCCATTTTGCTTTGTATACCTATGTTTGCTTCTTGCTTCTAATTGTAACCAAGGCCATAAACTCTTAGTTAATTTCTAGCCTACCCCCCCCCCCACCAAACAAAAGGAAAAGAACAAGAAACAAAGCAAAAAGAAAAGAAGCACGTTCCAGCCTAGACTCGCCTCCCCCCTCCCCCTTCGCAAGAGCATGCGACCAACAACAAAGAGTCAGTTCACAAGTCTGTGTGCACGAATCCGTCCAGAGTATAAGAGACAAGCGGTATAGCAACTAGTGATGTGACGAGTACTCAGTATCGGTATCGAATATCGCGAGTATCGGCTGTTTTGGTGGTATCGGAACTTTTATAACTCATTTCCGAAATCAAATTCCGATACCTGACATTAATTCCCAACACACTGTATGCAATCATTTTACAACAGATATTCATTCTATTTAATGATCATATTCTTGTGTCCCGTAGGTGAAAATATTCACATAATCTGCACGTAATTTATTTACACAAAATCCAACATTTTATAACACTTTCAAAGCCTTAGTTTTTCAGGGAACTAAAAGGCACAAGCACAGGACAAACTACTAGTTTACCCGTACGTGAAAAATTCACGTAGTTGCAATCAATCAAATGACTGCAGTTAGTTTGTTATAAATAATATAACTTTATTTAAATGTTTAACTCAATATTCGTAAATTTCGATAATTTTATCCCGTTCAAAATATTTTGAAAATAGTGTACACGTGCCGTCATAAATGACGGCAAGTTTTACATTAGATTGAAATCAAAGCCGTTCCATATAGTCGTATTGTATGTATGCTACCAAACCAATTAATTTCTATTTTTGTTCCATCGTTTTTTCCAACAAATTCTATTTCGTTGAAAACAGCTGAAAGTTAAGTTTTAAATACTCTTTAATCTTTATGTACAACTTTTATCTATAAATGTTATTTGTTTTATATTCCTTCGATAATCATAATCATAATCATAATCATATATATATATATATATATATATATATATATATATATATATATATATATATATATATATTATATATTATATATATATATATATTTAAGTACTCGGTATTTGTATCGGAATACGGGGTATACCTTGGTATCGGTACTCTCTGAAAATATGGTATCGTTCCATCACTAGTAGCAAGCAACCCGAGGTAACGTGAGCGAAGATCAACGAAACTGGGACACTCAACAAAAATGTGGCGCACACTTCGGGAGACAACGAAGTCGTCGCAACAAATTGGAGGAGAGCGCTCACCCAACTGGCGGTGCGTCCCGCGAGTGTACCCAAATGGAAGGCGATAGAGCGCGAACTGAAGCAGTCAGGCCATTGAGAGAGGGGGGGGGCATGGGAATAGTCGTGGCGAAATGGGACGCAACTAAGTTACACTCGGGCGGCTCCTATCTTCTTTGCCAGGTGTGAGGAAGAGCTAAACGCTGGTTTGGAAAGACAGTCCTTGCAGAATCTTTGCCGTCCTAATTCCCCTCCCACCGTTCCTAATTGTTCAGGAACCTAGCACATGATAATCTCCCCATCCCCGGGTCGCCGTAACCATGGCGTCGCGGACACCAATAAGGATTAGGTGTGGAGATTCCAATGTCCTGAGAGCACTGAAGGGGCTTTGTGAGTTGCAAAAGATTACAACCCGGTCTACGAGCAAGGCACGGCGAGTTATCTCCCCTACCAACCGGTGTATTGCACCAGCTCTGCTGTGAACACAGACACAGCGCCTAGTAGACTCCCGCTGAGTTCAAACAGAAGGGATACGGCGCGGAAGACAACCCCTTCCTGGGATTGGAGCAATCTGTATATACTGGCACGGATCCAGCATGACAGAAGTGTGTTAGAAAAAAGTCAAATACAATGCTCCCAGCGCTTTGGAAGTAGAGGCATCGCGAAAAATAGTCAAAGGTTGTACCCTCCCAGGGTAGGGTGCTGGGAAAATCCAGAGGCGCCAAAGGGCCGAAAGCTACACGGAGCTCTTGAAGCGGTTTTATAGCCATAAACCAAAAGAGCTCAAGTGTATGAGGCGTTTCTTGGCGGCATAGGCACGGATTAGATCGGCCACGGATGCAGTGGGAGTCCTTGGTGAATGAGGGGAGGAGCCGGGGTGGCGTGTACTGGCGGAAAATGCACTGTACACGTCGCAGAGCGAGTTGCATCTCCCCAGAATCGATCAGTAGGGTCTCTATTGGGGAAAGTGCTGAAGGCAACGGTCGACATGCGGAGACCGGTTGGTGAATGGAGTCCACGTCCCGCAATACACGCTCGGCTGCGGATGCATAAATTTCGCATCTGTAGTCATGTTTCGAACGAACAAAAGATTAATAGAAAGGCAAGGCAGTAGTCGTATCAGCACCCCAGGTGATGGTCATTGAACCAATTATCTAAATATCGCAGGTACAAACAAGAGAGCCTAAGGCTGCGAAAATGAGCCTCACATGTTGAGGCATCAGACAAGACCAAGGAAACGGTGTGAATGCACCGTTTCCGGTGCGCTTCGGAATAGCGATAAATGCGGTTCAATGCCTGTTGGAGTCTACGTTCGAGTTTGCATTTGTGTGCACCAAGAGAGATCCAAAGGTCGTCCACGTAGAGCGGAGCGAGAACATCTTCCGGAAGCACAGAGGTCATATTGTTGCTGAGTGCAAGATTAAGGACATTTCCCTGCGTGATACCCTATTCCTCTCCGTTGGGGAAGGGGGGTATTTCCTCCCACCCGTACGCAGAATCGACGATCTCACACAGAAATTCAGAAATATAAATTGGGTAGCAGTCCCCTCGCTGCCTTCGTGCGGAGTCTCCATGATACCGTATCACCATGCGGTATCATAGGCCTTCTCCAGATCGAGAAACGCCGAGTAGTAGTGCTGTCTACGAATGAAGCCCTCGCAGACAGCATTTTCTAGTTAGAGCAAAGCATAAGATGTGGAGTAGGACTTAGGAAAAGGCACTGTTCACAAAAGGTGGCCTCCACTGTCAAGAAAAAAGGCTCATCTAACATATACCAATCCTCCATCAAATTGCACCCGCAGGAGGTTAGAGAGATAGGGCGGAAACCGGCCGGGGTAGAGTGATCTTCCCCCCGGTGCTTTCGACAAAAGTCTGGGTGGATACCCTCTAACCAATCTAACAGAAAGGCCATGCCTCGCTCACCCAGGTGTCGAGGCATGGAATACAGGACATTCGTGCGGCTCAGGGTACTGTCTGCGCACAAAGCGAAAGCGGAAAGCAACTCACTCAATGTAAATATATCGTTGAAGGGTTCTCCGCCTCTGGAATTAAAGCCCAGTCAGCGATATCACGACGTGCATCGAATGCTGGCGGAGCAGCATCCCAGCTAAAGAATGCGGAGATAGCGGTCGCAGGGTCCGAGAGAACGGGCGATGGGTCCTGGGAGAACTTGTCGGGAATCCTTTTAACTTTTCCACAGCTATACTAGAGGGGTCTTCCCGTTAAGTTAAGGCATGTATGCCCGCCAGGAAGAGCAGCAGGCGAGCTTCGAAACATCCCGGAACCTAGCCCCATCACGATGAAATTCACCGTCAGTGAAATTGTTCTGGCGGCGCTTTTGTTTGAGGGCAGCCTCACACTCGAATGACCACCACGGAAGTAGTCGGCGTGCAATGAGTTAGCCGGAGAAGAACTTAACGGCCTCATCCACCGAACTAAACTCCACCAGTGGGACATATAAATCAGTCATTTCCTGAAATGGGGAGCTCCTCATCGGGCACCGGGGGGCGGGGGGATATCTCTCAGGCGGCAGCGGTCCAGAAAATATTTGAATGGGAGTGATCACTACTATGGAGGTCGTCGACTAACTACCACGCTAAATCAGGATGTGCATCATGGGAGCAGAGGGATAGATCAAGACGGGTATATAACGCTGTGCTCGAGCAGTGATACATACGTAAAAGTCGACATTTAGGACGATCATCTCCAGCTTATCAATCAGGTCGGCAAGGACCTGACACCTAGGATAGAGAGTGTTGTCGGTGAACCTTACGAAGACCTACGTCGTGTTTTTTTGTAGAAAAAGTGTACTAAATGTGTTTTTAAGCATTCTAGTAGTCATTTACGGCTTCGGTTAGGCTCTATTTGCAGTGATACTATCTAAAAAAGTGCTTTAGACGACAAAACAAAGCCGTAAATGATGACTGAAATGCCTAAAAACACAATTAGTCCAGTTTTTACTAGAAAAAACGGCGCGTTTGTTTTTTCAATTGGGGAGCCCATCTAGCGACTGCCAACATAGGAATTGGTCGCCTAAACAACAGCCTACAACTAAGCTATATTAAAGAAACAAATAACAATATGTAAATAACAAATAACGATAAAAAAGGACAAGGGCTAAAAAATAAAAAAGAAAAAGCAAAAAGGTGAGAAGGAAGCGCGCTCCGGCATCGGGGGTAGGCCCGCCTTCCCCCGCAACAGGAACATGCGACCTGCAAAAACAAAACAAAACAACAGTCAAATAAAGGGGAGGAGGCCAGCCTCCTCCAAAAAGTAGTATAGTCCACAAGTCTGTGCACACGAAACAGTCTCGAGTAGAAAGAACGAGGAGTAGCGACCCCGCTCGTCCCGGTACCGAGGGAAAACGTGCGCGAAGATCACCCAGACTGGAACATTCAACAAGAATGTGCCGAACAGTCTGGGGGACAACGCAAACGGCGATGTAAGGTGAAGGGGAGCACTCCATCCTCAGCAGCCTGTATTCCTGCCATGTAATGGGTGACGAAGAGCGAAACGGTGGTCTGATCGCACAGTCCTCGCGGACTCTTTGGCGCCCTCATCGGCGCAATTCCTACTTGTCCAGGAACCCAGCAGAAGATAATCTAGACATCCGTCCGGCTTGCCAAAACCGTGGCGTCACAAATATGGCACACCAGGGGATGCAGAGATTCCAAAGCTCCGAGAGCACTCAGGGCGATTTGTGAGTCGCTACATATCACAATCCGGTCTCCGAACCGGGCACGTCGCGTTGTGTCCCGTACCGAGCGGTGTATGGCAGAGACACGCTGACTTCAAGCAAGGGGACATGGCGTGGAAGCCGACCCCCTATTGGGACTTGGAGGCATCCGTATACACTGGTAGAAGCTTTGGGAGCAGAGCCGTGGCGACAAATAGTCAAAGGTGGTACCCTCCAGGGTGGCGTCCTGGGCAGAACCAGGGGCGCCATCGGCCCGAGAGCTATACCGAGCTCTCGAAGGAGTTTCCTAGCCCTAAACCCAAAGGCCTTAGGGTATGACTGGCGTCTCTCGGCTGCATAGGCACCGGCGAGATCAGCTGCCGATATAGTGAGAGCTGTTTGGCGCATCAGGGAGGCGCCGGGCTCGCATGTACAGGCGAATAATGCACTGTGCAGAGCGAGTGGCATCTCCACAGCATCGGCAAGACCAATGAAACGGAGCAATCCAACACATCGAGGCGAGCCTCATTTAGAAACAAGTCAGGGTCAGGGTGTAGCCTTGGATGGCATCAGAAGTGCACCACCTTAGTCATGGCCAAGGAAAACCGAAACCTGTGCGCTTCGGCATAGCGAGAAACTCGGTTCAATGCATGTTGGAGTAGACGCTCCAGAGTTGGCATCTGAGCCGCGCCAATTTTTTTTTTTTATTTTTTTTTTAAGAGCTCATCTGGCGACTGCCTACTTGGGCATTAGTCGCCGTATTAAAACTGGCCTAGTTCTAGGCTACTTTAAAATAAAATTAAAGAAAAAAAACAAACAAAACACCCCAAAATGGGGAAAGGAAGCAAGCTGGTGCGTCGGGGAGAGGTCCCCCCCGGCGCAGGAGCGTGCAACCAAAGGAAAAAAACAAACAAAAAACAAAACAAAACAAAACACAAACCTTGCTTAAATAATAGGGAGAAGGCCGGCCTCCCCCAAAAAGTCAGCAAGTCCACCAGTCAAAGTGCACGCACTCGTCCCGAGTACAAGGGACAGGCGGTAGCGACCCCGCCCATCCCGGTACCGGGACAGGTGTCGTGCGCGAAGATCACCCAGACTGGGACATTCGACAAGAATGTGCCGAACAGTCTGGGGGACGACGCAGTCGTTGCAATAGGGCGCAGGCGAGCGCTCCACCAGATAGCGATGCGTCACACGAGTGTGTCCGATTCGGAGACGACAGAAAGCAACCTGAAGCCGCCGCGGCATTGGGGGATAGGTCCATGGGAACAGTCGCGGCGCAATGGCACGCAACTTTAAGTTCCCTTCGACCGTCTCCCATCTTCTTTGCCAAGCAGTCCGAAGAGCTGCCCGTATTCCTGCCATGTAGTCGGTGTGAGGAAGAGCGAAACGCTGGTCCGGGCGCAGAGTCCTCGCGGACTCTTTGGCGCCCTCATTCCCCGCAATTCCTACATGTCCAGGAACCCAGCAGAAGATAATCTCGACATCTGCCCGGCTCGCCAAAACCGTGGCGTCACGGATTTCGCGAACCAGGGGATGCGGAGATTCCAATGCCCCGAGAGCACTCAGGGCGCTTTGTGAGTCGCTATAGATCACAATCCGGTCTCCGAACCGGGCACGTCGCGTAATCTCCCGTACCGAGTGGTGTATTGCCACCAGCTCGGCCGTGAAGACAGACGCAGCGCCTGGTAGAGCCCCGCTGACTTCAAACAGAGGGGAAACGGCGTGGAAGCCGACCCCCTCTTGGGACTTGGAGCCATCCGTATACACTGGCACGGTACCAGCGTGACGCGATGTGTGCTCCAAAAAGGTCGAACGCAATACTCCCGGCGCAGTACAAGCTTTGGGAGCAGAGGCGTGGCGACAAATAGCCAAATGTGGTACCCTCCAGGGTGGAGCCGCGCCAAGAGAGATCGAAAGGCCGTCCACGTAAAGCGTAGCGAGAACATCTTCTGGCTGCACCGAGGTTATACTGTTGATGCTCAGGGCAAATAGTGCGACGTTGAGGACACTTCCCTGCGGGACACCCTCTCCCTGCTCCATTGGGTCGGAAAGGGCTTCCCCCCCACCCGAATCGACCATCTCGCAAAAATTCAGATATAAAGATTGGGAGGCGGCCCCTCGCTTCCATCTTATGGAGTGTCTCCATGATACCGTATCGCCATGCGGTATCATAAGCCTTCTCCAGATCGAAAAACACCGTGGCGTAGAGAGGTGTACGAAAGAAGGCCTCGCACAGCATTTTCCAGTCGGAGGAGAGCATCCGACCTGGATGCTCTTCTGTGTGGAAGCCGCACAGGCTACCGCTGTCCAGAAAAAAAAGGCTAATCTAACATTTACCAATTTCCCCCATTAACTTTCACAAGGAGGATGTTAGAGAGATTGGGCGGAACCTGCCGGTGTAGAGTGATCTCTCCTCGGTTTGCGAAAAGTGAGGACAGTAGCGATTCGCCAGGAGTCTGGGAGGATACCCTATACCGAGATCCTGTTGAACAAATCTAACAGAAAAGCCATGCCTCGCTCATCCAGGTGTCAAAGCATAGTATACGGGACATCACCCGGACCAGGGGCGGTGTCCGCGCACGAAGAGAGATCGGAAGTCCAGTGGGCGGCCTTACCCAACATCACGACGCGCATCGAATGCTGGCGGAGTAGCATCCCGGCTAGAGAATGGGGTAACGAAGGATTCCGCCACGGACGCGGGGTCCGAGATTGCGGTCCCATTCTCCGGGAGAAAAGGAGGGGGATCCTGCGAGAACTTTCCCAGAATCCTTTTAACACTCTTGCACAAAATCTGCTAGAGGGATCTTCCCGTTATGTGAAGACAACGTATGCCCGCCAGGAAGTTTCTGTCCGAGAAATGGATCACCTTGGCGCTCTACCCAATCAATCTAGCTAAAGTTATCCTTTGATAGAGTATGTAGACTTTGGTCAACTTGTTGCCATCAGTAGAGAGAATAACAAAGCCAGCCGGTGGGCTCAAAAACGCCAGGGGTAATCTCTGAGCGAGGATCCTCTACATAATCGAAACTTTGCTCAGGGCACTTGCAACTTTCATCTTTGTGTTGGTCTCTAGGCCTTTTAGCTCCGTCTCATGTAAAGAAAACCACTGTAGTATGTGAATAATAATATAAATAGTAACACCAACAAATATTAAATAAAAAAGTAAAAATAGGCAGCATTTATAGTAAGTTACAAAATTATCAAGCGTTATGCAAGAGTTACCACGGATTTGGAACCGTATATCTAAAACAATATTTACTAAACTCATAAATTTCGTAGATTAGTTTGACAAATACTTTAAGAACACCCCATTAAAATTAAATCAAAAATCCTTTTATAACTTTTAGAGTTGTCAGTTTCGCCCCAATCCTGTTTGCATTGAATCCTTCCAGAACCATCATGAAGTAAGATGATAATTTACGAGAAACTTGAGGGTCGCAGAAAGAGACTGATGTTATATTCGTGATTTACGCAAAAAATACCCTCATTTTCGGAGGATGGGGGGGTATCATTGTTGAAAAGTGGCATTGGGGTAAAACCGATATTCCCCATTATTCACGGGCCAACGCCCAGGTGTCTTGCAACCTGCAGCCGTTATTTATAGAGGTTCCAAAGCCTCTCTTCTGACACAGCATGAGGTTGCTGGTCAGAATAGCGGTTTTACCCCAATACCACTGGACAACAATGATAAAAAAACCCCGAAAATGAGAATAACCTTTTCTAAGGGTATCTTTTTGCGTAAATCACGAATATAGTCGTCGAGAAAAAGGAATGCCGAGAGGGAGCGAGTAGAAAGCGCATCATCAACTTGCATCAGCCCCGTCAGAGTTCAATTCAACCCTGTAGCGGGGAGTCCATATTGAGCACTGTCTGGGTGATAACAGTTCCCCCTGGTACCAAGTGCAGGCAGAAAAAAAGGTTGAGGGGGATAATGGTAGAGTAAAATAATAGCGCTAAGAGGGAGCGAGGGAAAAGCGCACCAACAACTTCCCAGGTCCCATCCGAGTTCAAGTCAACCCAGTGATCGGATCTTTCCTTAATTTGCCCTCGAGCTGGGACGTCGTGCAGCTCCAAAAGGTGCAGAACGTAAGGGACTACCCCCTGCGAGGACCCATCTCACCAGTCACCTTTCTCATTTCTGTACACCATTCATAAGAAGTCAGGGTAACATTACACCCCATTAGCGAACATCATAGTACTCGCTCAACCCTGACCCTTTCATATACGCCATAGTGTACATAGATGGAAATTTCCCTGGTTTGCTAAGCCTACAAATACGCGTCCTCCATACATTCCATACAGTCATTTCAAACTATTCCAGAGTAAAGACCTGATCTATACAGCCTCACGTCAAACCACGAGCTAAGTAAGCGCCGTCGTGAGGCAACGTGCGGTTACCAAGACTAAAAAAGAATTCTTTTCAAACGAATTCAAGATTTCGACTGGGATCCAGAGTCGGTCCAACCATCCCATTTATACCTTTTACACTGCCCCGTACTCTTTTGCCTTTAATTTTTCTTCTATTGCTCCACACAATGATCCTCTTCTACCTTTACTTTGCATTTGCAAGACATCAAATTACTCGCTTCGTCCACTATTCAGCAACAATTAGTTCATCAATCATAGCACAAACTTCTCCATTCTAGGTATAAACCAGTATTACCCAGAGTTATTTTGGTACGGGTTTTTGCCATAAATTCGCAATGTTTGATGCTTATAAAGTAGAGACATACAGTTTAACGTGAGATCCGAGCTAAGATTTGCTGCATTTACCGCATAGTCGACCCGAATCGAGAAGCTCATTGGCGATAAAGACCCAACGCGCCTCAACTTGGCTCTAGGGAGGACACCATTTCCCCCCGGCTTGGTCGTAGCTGTATTCCAACCAAGAAGAGACGGACGGGTATAGGAAGAGCAACAATAATTCTACACAAAAAACAGACTAATTATAGGATATTCAGAAAAGTGCGCCCAAAGACTAATTCCGGAGCAAGATCGAAACATATGAGGGTATCGATTGGCAACAGAAACCACTCCCGCGTTCAAGCAACTACGTCGTTTCTGTGGTATGGTTAATTTCAGGTCATACAACCGTTGAACGCAGCTATTGGCACCGAAGAGAAAATCTTCTCCTCAACTGTTCTCTCCTAGGGCGCTCGAAAGATGAGGTCCGAAGACAAGAACGATGTTAAGATGATTTAATCGGTCTTGGCATCTTCACCGATAACGGCATACTTACAGGGCATACACCTCTTGTTTGGAAGGATCGAATTGAATCCAAGAGTTTCGGCTGAACACTTCGCCCATTTCATTCTTCAAAACGAGGGCCAGGTTCCTCGTACCGCCATCCTCCGTATCGATGAACGAGTCTTCGGGAATCTGGATTCGGTATACACTTCCCGCAATCTGGGCAATGAACCGCTTAGTTATTAACAGTGCAAAAGATGTGTAATAGAAAAAATAAACTCAATGAGGTCAATAAAAACTTTAGGGCTGAGCATAGCCCGTGTAGCCTAGATAAACTTCTTCGAGGTGCGGGGGTAAGGTGGGGTTGAAAACCGACTTGAACCTCCGGGCCCCATTCTCTTACAAAGGTAGAACCTCGGAAGGAAAATGGAAAAGCGGATTGCGGGGAACAGGGTGTGGAAAATATCGCGGCTGAAAAATGCAGCAGCTAAACTTCCCCCTGAAACACTGGACCAGGGGTTGAATAAAAAGTGAAACGATTTCGTCTTTTTTATGGGTCGGAAAGAGGATGCCTAGCATTATGATTGATGGGTAATAAAGTAAGGGGAAGGGGCGGGGGGCATAATTGTGGCGTTGATGCCGAACGTTTTTTTTAGAGCATATCTCGAGACTGCCTACTAGGGTATAAGTGGCCGTACTCACCTTGTAGCCTAATGCTATGCTAGATTAAAAACAAAACGAGTAAAGCCCCCATCCCCCCAAAGGAAAGGTAAGCACGCGACCACCAAACAACAGAGTCAAATAAAGTGGGAGGGAGGCCAGCCTCTCCGTCAATAAGTCGATTAATCCACAAGTCTGTGTGCACGGTCCCCTCCTTTGTACAAGGGACAAGCAGTAGCGACCCTACTTGTCGCGATCCCGGGCCGGGTAACGAGCGCCAATATCACCCATCCTGGGACATTCAACAAGAATGTGCCGAACAGTCTGGGGTACAATGCAGTGGTCGCAATAGGGCGCAGGCGAGCGCTCCATCAAATGGAGATGCGTCCTGCGAGTGTTCCCAATTCGAAGGAGACAGAAAGCGAATTGAAGCCGTCGCGGTATTCGGGCGTAGGTCCGTGGGAACAGTCTCGGCGCGATGGCACAAAACTTTAAGTTCCTTTCGGCCGAAACAATCCCTTAACCTTTGGTGGGAAAGTTTCACTCATTTAAAAAGATTTAGTAAATCGAGCCCCGTAGACTGAAGACAAGGGCAGATGCGACTCACCCATGCCATTTTCTGGATGCGATTTCGCACCCGCGGCGGGAAGTTCTTGACGCCAATCTCCGTGACTTCGCTCTCAGTCGGTACAGCGGTAGCCTTGATGGTTGGCCCGGACTCCCGACTTGTCGCCTTGGTGAAGACAGAAGAAGTCATCGTCAATGGGGTGGTATAATCCGCCTGAGAAAGATGAATAGCCAAGTCAATTGCTGGATTATTTCAATTTGTGATGGCAATTTATAAAAGTAAGTTAAACCTTCAACTGAAGTTTACCCAGTAGGATCTGCGTACCATTATTACCACTAAACACTTCATTCATTGAACCTCTTCCAGTACAAGACCACTCAACCCCCACATTAAGGTTAACAAAATTATTGTCCAGCCATCGTAGAAAGGTTATTTTTGAGGCCTGGCTACAGCTGGAAACACACATGCTGCCTGTCTGGAAGCATAGAGGCATTCAATTTCCTATTTTACTGTCCTTTCTGAGAACTAATTCATCCAGGAAGCAAGGTTGTGTTCTTTTAACTCTACCACCCTGTAGGAAAAAAGGAAGAGTGGTCGTGTCATTTCCGAGTGTATATGACGAACGTTTTCTCCCTCGATCTCTCACACGGACGGTCGAAGGGAGCAGAGATGTCACCTGCACATGGGGAGCAATGACAATAATTCATCAAGGTTTATAACAAAAATGGTTCCATCTTCATTATCTAGTATTAACGAGGTTTGCTATTTCGTCCACTCATACTTTAAAATTCCTTTTCCCTTTATCGCAGGTTCATTTTAAATGCCTAGGTTAAATTAGATTTTGAATAAAAGGAAGCAATGCTTTTCCTCTCTAAGTCGATGTAAGCTTAATAATTACATCTTTACCATTCGCACCTCTCGAGTTGTTGTTTAACCTCCGACAGCTCTTCGGGGAGGGCGCCGACTCGGCCCAGTCGACGAGTCCACTTGGGATGGTGTGGGCTTATGTGGGCCTTAGGACTATGCCAGCGTCTAGCAGAAACTGTATGACGGCGGCAGGGCGGGTCCAGAGGTGTTCTATGTTGTCTATTCTGTGTGTTACCCTGTGTATTAGTGTGTGCGGGTAGTGTAGGAGGACAATGCTCTGTGTCCGCCGGTCCCAAATTGCAGTTCCGGCAGGCATCGTCCGGAGCAAGTCCAATCCTGTGCTTGTATGCCGGGATGGCTGGGTGGTGTCCACACTGTAGGCGCCCAGGGTCCACAGGTTCCCACCGGGAGAGCTCACGCTACTCATCGTTCACCGGGGGAGGTTTGGTTCCCAATAGATGGTTAGGGCCGAGGAAGGCCAGTGCCCGCCCGGTGAATTCTGTGTGGATGTGAGTCCGCTCGGAGACATCAAGGGAGCTGGGGGGAGGGACAGAGGAATAGAGGGAGTGGTAGTAGCTGGCAGGTGTGTTGTGAATGTTTGCGTTGCTGTCTGCATGAAGTGTAGAGGGTGCCCTCCCTCTCATGTCTATGTGAGACCTGAGGAAGTACATGGGTTTCATGTAAGTGTGTTGATTTTGAGCAGCCGGTTGTAATGCGTAGGGCAGTTGTTGTTTGGTAGTTTATTTATGTGGGTGTTGGCGGTGTCAGGCTGCCATGCAGTATTTGCTTATGTTAGTATGGGTCTAATGTATTGTTTATAAACTTTTGTAATGTCCTCCGTGGTGTGTCCGTAGGTTGTGTTAGTGAGGGAGCGGATGCGGTTCAGTGTTTTTGGCCTTGGTGTTAATGTCGTCTGTGTGTTGCTTGAATGTCATCCCTCTGTCAAGTAATACTCCAAGGATTTTGCTGGTGAGTGTAACTGGGATAGGTGTTGTGTAGTCTAATGTGTGGCTGTAGTCTGTATTGTATCGTGTTATAAGCGTGAGTGATGATTTGTTTGTGGAGACCTTCATTCTGTTGTTGTATAGCCAGTTCTCTATTGTGTATATGTATTGTTGAAGTTGTTCGGCGGCGGCCTGATGTTTAGGATGTTGTGAGAGTATTGTGAGGCCATTTGCGTACGACATAATATGCGCGTTGGGTTGAGTGGGGTGGGGTGGGGTGGGGTGTGATATGTCATGCAGCATGAATAGGTTGAAGAGAGTGGGTGAAAGTACGGAGCCCTGCGGTACTCCGTTAGTGTAGTGAAGTGTTCTGGAGGACTTGCCGTTGTATACCATGTACCCGTGTCTGCCTGAAAGAAAATTGGCCAGCAACTTTTAAAAGTTTGTGTGGATGTGTGTTGAGTATTTTGTCTATAAGTATGTATCGAAGGCTTTGCTTATGTCTATGGTGGCAATGAGTGATCTGTATGCAGCTTTTGTTGAGCTAAGGCCTTCGAGGATTGTTTGCGTCATGTTTGTGAGGAGAGAGGAAGTGGTGTTGTGGCCTGAAACCGTGTTGTGTGGGGGAGAGTGGTATATGTGGTGATAATTTGTTGAGAACCAATCTTTTCAAGTATTTTTGAGGGGTTGCAGAGTAGTGAAATAGGTCTGTAAGAGACTGGTTCTGTGTGGGATTTGTTGGGTTTCAGGATAGGTATAATCTTGGCAAGTTTCCAAATGTTGGAGGGAATACTACTTGTTCTGAGTGAGAGATTAAAGTTAGGTGTAGATATGAAATTCCATCAGGGCCTGTGAAGGAGGTGTTCTTTGTCGTGCGGATGGCCGTGAATGTCATGTTGCGTGATAGTGTAAGTGCATGTAGGCGTTTGAGGATGGCACGGTCCTCTCTTCTGTCAGTGAGTTTGCATATGTTGGAGTAGTGCTTGTTGATGTGAGCTTGGTGCTTGTCAGTTGGTATACTAGTATGTGTTGGTGTTAGGATGGCCTCATGTGGTGTATCTGTTTATCTGTTGTTGAGGCCTGGTATGAGCTTCCAAAGTTTGGAAGGGTTTGTGTTGAATTTGATGTCAGAGAAAAGTTGTTTCCATTTAGTGAGTTGTTCGTGTTTGATTTCCTCTTCTATTTCAATATTGAGTGTCCTGATGCGCTTATGGTTATCCTGTGTGGGGAGCTGCTGTTTGCGGAGGTGTGCCCGTGTTTTGAGTTTTAGTTTTATGTTCTGTTGAAACACAGGTTGTAGTGCCTGTGGGTGTGTGTGGTTTGTTTGCACGTGTAATTGGGTCATTGAAGTGTTGTACGGCGAGATCGATGTTATTGTAGTCTGTAATGTTGAATGTTTGTAGGTGTTCCTCAATTAGGGCGGTGAAGGCGAGCAGGTCAACTCGCTTGTAGTTTGTGTATGTTCTGTTTGGTCTGCGTGTGTAGGGAGTTGGGAGTTTGTAGGAGAGGTGTATGGGGAGGTGATCGGAGAGTGTTAGTGTGTGGTGCGCCATGTGGTTTTGTGTGAGAGGTCTGGAGATGCCAGTGCCATGTCTGGTGAGGTAGGCTGTTTGTTGATGTTGTATGGCTTACGTGTTGGTGAAGGTGCGTTATCAAGTATGACGTGTTAGTGTAATTGTTGTGATATGAGCGTGCCTCGGGGGGTCTGTATGTTGTGTGTCGAGCCACGCAGTGTCATGCGCATTGGGATCCCCAAGGATGAATATGTTTTCTACGGTTTTCAGGTAGTTTAATTGTGGTGTGTATCCTTGCGAGCATGACGATGGTGGTGGTATGTATATGTTTGCGAATGTGGTGTCTTGTTTATGCAGACGGATTTTGGTAGTTTGTATTTCTAAGGTATTGTCCGCTGGTAAATGAGCCCTTGTATTGGTGAAGGCGATGTCTTTGTGTATTAGTGTTATTAAGCCTCCTCCTTCATCATAGGGTCTCAAGTCTTGAGTGTCTTATGTGTAGCCCTGAGCTTAGTTTCCTGTATGAGTGCTACGTGTATATTGTGGTCGTGTAGGCGTTGTTTTAACTTCTCTTGTTTGTTTGTGATACTGTCTATGTTGTGTTATAGTATGTTTATGTGAGAGCCGTATGTAGAGGGTATAGAGGAGGAGGGGAAGAAAAAGAAGAGAGAGAGGAGGGGGGAGGGGGATAGAACAGAGGAATCTCCGGCAGTTGGAGAGGGCGGAGCGACTGGCAGGGGGCACCCAGTAGACACCGGCATATGTGGGGGTGGTATCTGAAACAGACCCACCCCGGTGGGAATGCGGTGTCTTTGTGCGACTCCAGAGCATCGTTTGTTGTAGAGGGGGCATTGAATGGACACCCCCACGCCGATTGTATGGGCAGCTGCAGGTTGGACACCGGTATATAGGGCCAGGGTTGGTCTCTATGTTGCCGGAGAGTAGGAGTAAGGGGAGGAACGCCGACGATCGTTCACTCGCCTTTAGAGAATAAATTGTATGGGGAGGATCTGGAGGTGTAGTGTGGTTGGTGGGACAGGTCGGCACTCTTCAGTTCACTGCTGCATCATCCAGCCAATCCCAAGAGCTTGGAATGGCGATTTCAGACATCCGCCCTCACAGCCAGACCAGATTGAATCGAAGCGCCCCTTATTGGGGGCACAAGAGCGAATCTCAGGACTAAAGAGAGGCGCTTACCGATGTGGTTGGGTGAGTGAGAAGGGAGGACTCCAGATCCGGGTCGAGGGGGCCGAAGGGGTAATCCGTCTTGGTTGCCAGCGTCGGACTAGCAGCTTCCACCACACGGGTAGGCTTCACAGGCACCTGACGGAATCACACACGCGCACACTTGAGTAACTAATCCTTCCTTACGCAAATCATTGGATTATTAACTCAATTTATTAAAGACAACGAAACTATTCACAACATAAGATGATCATCAAGTAGTGAATTTAGGGAAAGTGAAAATGTATAACTGAGTGAGGAAAAGACGCGCAAATCTCCCAAACCTGTGCTCATCAGACTAGGTTTTCTTGCAAGCGAATCTACAAGAGTGCGGGCACTTTGTCCACTCCCCCTCCCCTAAATGACCCATCGAGCCCCTGTCGAACTCTTATCGTTTCTAACATATGAAGATTTAATCTTCAACCCATGAATCATCTTAGTCATCCCTCTTGGCACTGACTCGAGTAAACCAGTATCCATCCTATAATATGGTGACCAAAGTTGTATCGCCTATTCAATATGAGGTCTAGCTAATGCCAGGCACAGTTTCAGAATGACATCAACATTCCAATTACTTGCACTCCTCCCAATAATCCCCAATACCCTATTAACTCTATTCATAGCATAATGCACTGCTTTCTAGGCCAGAGGTCAGAACTTACCATGAGAGCTAAGTCTCTCGCATTCTGACATTCCTAAAACTCTCACATTCAGCGGATTACACCTACCTATACTATAAAAAAGGTGAAAAATAGCAGGGTAAAAAAAATTCCTTTCCTTGGGTTTCTCGAAGCGAAGGTGGGCCCAGATCTATCTCGACTTTCCTTCATAGCTATACAACACACACACACGCCCCAAAGCCAAGGCAATAACTATACTCTCACACCCAACCCCTAAACCAAGGTGTTGCGTCATATTTCCAGTATAGACCACACTTTCGAACGACCTTTAAGTGGGTTTCGGCACAATCCTTATTAGTATGTACAGTTTAATAGCAATTCTCACTGCCTAAACATGCATATTTTAGGGTGAATTACTCGCCCCCCACTTCCCGGAAGCTTACATGGACTGGGGTGGAAAGGGGCACGGCCTTGAAAACAGGGGACACGTGCGCCCTGTCCACGTGGATGGTGGCGGGTGTGTCGGGTAGGATAGGCGTAGCGAGCGACGGGATCACGGGGAATTTGTTGAAGAGCTCGTCGTAGTCATCATAGTCGTCGTAATCACTGCCGTCGTAGTCGTCGCCGGAGTACTCGACGTCCCTCGTCACTCTCTTCGTCGAGGGACTCCTCTGCGGACGCAAGCAAACGCCACACCTCAATCTCCATCAACGACATCTTCCCAAAATCAGATAAAGAGGAAGCTAAACGCACGTTCATACTATTAACCAAGTTAAGCCACATTGAGTATGGGGACATGATTCGAGGAGACCTTGCGTTGTGGCTACCATATAGAGTAACTAGTGGTTCAGATCCCACTAAAATTGTAGGTTACCCAGTCAAGGCATTAAATGCTGCGAATATGGTAAAAACCGTACTCAATTACGACGACGACAACCGGTGGCAGTTTCCTTGGCTATGTAACATTCATCATATTCAACCGTTTCCCTAAGAAAGTGGAGGTCGGCGCGCATCCACCTCACTTCCTTCCACACACAACATTCTATAAACAGCTTTTAAAAATGACCACGAAAAACGCTTCAGGGTTAGGTTAGAACTTCAGAAGTTCTGGCTTTGTAGCTCTTGCCAATCTTTCCCGGCTCGTCAGAACCAACTTACCGGCGCTACCATCCATCCAACGAGCGGTATCCTAAGCGCAGACTCAAGTTTCCCGCTCAACGACAGCTCTTTTACGAGTTTCACCATCGATTCTAATCCTTTCTTAATCTGGCCATCACAGCCGACGGGCCACTGAAGGAGCAGTTGGTCTATTGAAGAATCCGCCATCGCGGAATGGTGATAGCTCGATCGAGCTTTATAGCTGCCAGGCCCAGACATAGTCACAAAGTCTTCATCGAATGGATCGACTGAAGGCGACGCGACTAAAGAAATCTTGGAGAAAATCAAAAGATTAATTTGCCAGGCCAGTACACATAGTAGTCAAAATTCAACAATTTCACACATTGAGAATAAACGAAACTACTTATAAAAATAAAACTGCAAAGAGTTATGTCGACTCCCCCAATTCTAATGGATTCGTGGTGAAAAGGGAGGGAGGGGGGGAAGGCTTACCTCATTAGCACTAACGGCTCCATTGAGAACTCTAGAAACGGCGGTGATAAGTTGGACTTTGTCTCTTGGTAGAAGAGGAGATGAAGGTTTCTCAAGAACAAGAGAGAGAACACTCACATCTTTCTTATGGAAACATTTCGCTTCTTTCAACATAACAGAAGCTGGAAAAGATAACATGAGAAATGCAAAGAAGGAGAAATACCTAGATACGTAGAAATGGGAAAAATAAGGCTCTTTTGATGATAAAGATGTGAAAGGCGTAAACGGGTGGTGAAAAAAAAGGAAGCCGTTTGGTGCAAGACGGAATACGTGAAAAGAAAGACGCAACAAGAGAAATTTGGGAATAGAAAGGCAACATATAGATATGAAATGTAAATGTAGAAGAGAGTTGTATTGAAGGAAGAATGCCGATTTACGAAGGATTTGAGAGCGTGTATTTTTTTTAAGAGCCCATCTGGCGACTACCTACTAGGGCAAAAGTCTCGCCGTAACTCGCGCAAAGCCTAATACTAGACTAGAATAAATAAATAAATAATATATATATATATATATATATATATATATATATATATATATATATATATATATATATATATAAAAAGATAAAAAAGAGAAATTACGGAAAGACAGGTTAAAAGACAAAAGGAAAGATGAAAAAAAAAAGAAACAGGAAGCGCGCTCCGGTGTCAGGGGTAGGCCCGCCTCTCCCCGGCGCAGGAACATTCAACCGACAACAAACAGTAAAATGAAGTGGAGGCTCCAGTCATATTGTCTCTATGTCTGTGTGCACGAACCAGTCCGCGGTACAATGGAGAGGCGGTAGCGACCCCACTCGTCCAGAGGTAACGCACCCAGACTGGGACATTCAACAAGAATGTGCCGAACAGTGTGGGGGTCAACGCAGTCATCGCAATAAGGCGCAGGTGAGCGCTCCATCAAATGGCGGTGCGTCCAATTCGTAGACGACAGAAAGCATCATGAAGTCGTCGCGGCATTGGGGGTATTTCCATGGGTATTTCCTCGACCGTCTCCAATCTTCTTTGGCAAGCAGCCCGGAGAGCTGCCCATATTTCTGCCATATAATCAGCCAGGCTCGCCTAAACCATAGCATCACAGATATCGCGAACCAAGGGATGCGGAGATTTGAAGGCACCGAGAGCAATCAGGGTGCTTTCTGCGTCGCTATAAATCATAATCCGGTCTTCGAACCGGACAGAGCGGCGTATTGTAACCAGCTCAGCCGTGAAGACAGAGGCAGTGCCTGGCACAGAGACCCGTTGACTTCAAACAGAAGGGACACGGCGTGGAAACCGACCCCCTCTTGGGACTTGGAGACATCGGTATACACTGGCACGGTTCCAGCGTGCTCCAAAGAGGTCGAACGCAATTCTCCCGGGACTATAGGAATTTGGGGAGCAGAGGCGTCGGTACCTTCCAGGGTGGCGTCCTGGAGAAAAGCAGGAGGGAGGGGGGCGACACAGGCCCAAGAGCTATACCGAGCGCTCTCTGCGGCATAGGCACCGGGTTCGCGCGTACAGGCGAATAATACACTGTGCAGGACGAAGAGCGAGTGGCATCTCACAAGAATCGGCAAATAGGCTCTCAGTGATTCTACCTTCCGCAATACACACACGGTTGGGGCTGCATAAAACTTGCATCCGTAGTCGAGCTTCAAACTAACAAATGACCGATAAAAAAGTAAGGTAGTAGCCCTATCAACGACCCAGGCACTGAACATCCATGGCGAGGGTACAAGAGACCCTAAGGCTGCGAATAGGAGCCTCCCCGGTGACGAGTCGGTCAAATAAAAGAAAAGGAAACGGTGCGAGTTGACCACTTCCAGGCGAACCTCATTTAGAAACAAGTCTGGGTCAGGGTTAGAGCTGTGATTGCTGCAGAAGTGCACCACCTTAGTCTTGGCCAAGGAAAACCGAAGCCTGTGCGCTTCGGCATAGCGAGATGTGTGGTTAAATGCCTGTTGGAGTCGGCATCTGAGCCCCGCCGAAAGAGATCGAAAGGTGTTCCACGTAGGGAGAACATCTTCCGGCAGCACCGGAATGATTCCGTTGATGCTAAGGCAAAGAGTGCGACACTAAGGACACTTCCCTGCGGGAGAACCTCTTCTTGCTCCGTTGGGCCGGAGAGGGCTCCCACCACTCGAACGCGGAATCGACGATCTCACATGATACCGTATCGCCATGCGGTATCATAGGCCTTCTCCAGATCGAAAAACACCATGGTGTAGGGCTGTCTATGAAGGAAGGCCTCGCAGACAGCATTTTCCAGTCGGAGCAGAGCATCCGGCGTAGAGTGGAACTTGCGGGAGCCGCATAGTGCAGAAGACAGGTGACCTCCGCTGTCGAGAAAAAAAAAGGCTTATCTACATTTACCAATTTCTCCATAAACTTGCACACGCAGGAAGTTACGAGTGATCGGACGTTTGTGGCTTATGCCGTTAGAGTGATCTCTCCCCGGTTTGCGAAAAGCGAGCACAGTAGCGATTCACCAGGAGGGTGGAATCGGACGTTTAGTGGAACTTGTGTAAGCCACTGTGCAGATGATAGGTTGCCTTCTGGGCTGAAACCCGCATGGGTAGTGATCGCTTCCCATTAAATTTAGACACGTATGCCCACCAGGAAGGGCTGCGGGCGTGCTTCGAAACATACCGGAACCTAGCCCTAGCTCGACAAACTTCACCCAAGGTGAAGTCGTTCGGGCGACGTTTAGAGCACATGTTGGCATAACGCTAATAATAAATAATAATAATTAACGGTTTATTAACAGAAAAGTTACAGTCATCCATACAATACCGGTATTATATAGCCAACTAAACATTACGTTCTGTTTACAATTGCAACTTAAAAGGAATCAATAATATTTAAAACGAACACATTTACATGAAACAAGTTGAGGTATTTACATCGACTCATTAATTAAGTCAACGACATAAGGCACAAACGTCTTTTTACGGCGTGTCTTGAGGCATCCGACAAACTGTAGGCGGTGGGCATTTGGCGTGTCCAGCTCGTGGACCTCTCCTTTCGTCAGGGGGAGGAGGCTGCGAGGGTCTGCAGACCTCATTATGGAGCGGCCCAGGCGGAGCGTCAGTATCTCACGTCTGCTACGAAGTGACTGGAGACGCAGTCGGTCGAGTGCATCCTCGTAGCTGATGCATTCAGCGCCGAGAATGATCCAAAGACAGCGCTTTTGTATGCGCTATATTTGCATGTGTTGCGCCTCCGTCAGTCCGGGGTGCCAAAATGGCGCCGCATATTCCAGTACGATCCTCGCGTACCATCGGCACAGGGTAACGAGGGTCGCCGTAAAGAAGTGGAACTTTTTAGCTCTTAGAAGAATAAATATGCATCGGTTTGCTTTTGATGTTATATCAGCAACGTGCGTTTTCCAATTCAATTAGTCATTAATGTGCACTCCAAGTAGTTTTGCATTGGTGCACTACAGGTAGAGGTGTACCGGCGAGTGTCAGATCTGGAAGCACGAGTGGATGGTTCGCTGGGATCACGTCGAGTGCTTCACATTTCAACGGATTTGTCTCCATTTGTTTTTCCTCGCATTGAAATGAAAGGGCGTTCAGATTTTCGTGAATCCCTGTGTAGTCAATTTTATGACGAATGTTTATGATGTAGTTTATGATGTAGGCAAGCGATAGATCGTCTACGAATTTAGCTCTAGGCTCGATTTCCTCGCACACGGTATTGACCAGTGCCAGGAAGAAAATTGGTCCTGCACGAGTGCCTTCTTGTTGCACTCCGCAGATGATAGGGGAGGGACGTAGGGCGAAAGGGCATCTTGGTATTTAACGCGGTGGAGACGACCAGTGAGGAAGCTGGACACTAAGGGGATGACTGATGGGCGACATCCCAGCGCAATGAGATCAGCAATGGCTGTTATGATCAACATAGTCGAATGCTTTCCTGAAATCCACCCGGATTATGTTCGCGATGTTGGGCGATCGATCGTCCAATCGCTTGTGAATTTCATCTAGTAGGTAAATGAGATAGTGGCTGGTAAATCTACCCTTCATATTACCGTACTGGCGCTGGTCGATATTACTTCGTATGTCTGCTAACATCACCCTGGCTACCAGACCCTCTAATATTTTACCCAGATCTGGTGTTATGAAAATGTGTGCAAGAGGGAGGGTAAACTCGTATGAAAACTCTTAATAGCTTCTTGGGGATGTCGCCAGGAGGTGAAGTTTTACCAAAGTTGAATTTAAGGAGTTTGTGATATACAGTCATCCTGTCTATGTGAGCCCACTGCCTGAACTCCCGCACGTCAAGATTCCCGGAAGGGGCGGTAGGAGCGGGTGACGAAGGTGGGCGGTGTCGGGCGACTCGACACGCAGTCGTGCTGAACGAGACCGATGGGCGGATCGTGGGTGGTGGTGCTATACCACTCTGAATCGCTAAGTAGTATAACATCCAGTACTGATCAGTGGTGTGTAGGCCCGGTGAGGAGATTCCTTAGGTTCAGATCTCGACAGAATTCATCGTTAATCAGGTCATTTAGATCGCCCATCAGTACAATGCGACTATCCCTGCGAGATGCCCGCCATCAACTGTCTACAGATGATATTAGGTGATCTAGGAGTTCACGATGGTATGGCGCAGCTGGAAGGTAGTAGATGGAACACACCGCTAACATTTTAACTTCATAAGAAAAATTACCAGATATAATCACCCACACGCACTCCAAAGTTATTTGGTACATTTATCGTACACTTTTTGATGTTCAGGGTCTTTTGTGTACAGGGCTACCCCACCCCCGCGGGTAGGTCTATCCTTGGTGAACTGGTGGTGAATGTATGTGGGCTGGTTTATTTGTCGAAAAACAGGTTTCGCTGACGCTTACAATATCTGGTTTATGCAGTTCTATTCTCTCCGCGAACTCCTCGAGTAGGTTGGTAAGGCTCTGAAAGTTCGTGAGGAACAGGGACAATGCGGGCGGTGCGGAGGGGGGGGGGGTCATTTGCAGGTCCACGCTCCAGTTAGATTGGGGTTGGGGTACGCTGGGCGGGTGGTATGCGCAGTTGACGGCCACTCGTAGCACGGGGTGTAATTATGGTCTCTCTATCGGTAAAACGGCATTTTCATCATTATTATGTATGTTTAAATATTCAAGGTTATTATTATTATTCCCATCTCACAAACACACCCACACACTTCTAACCCTAAGCTGTGATCAGCCGATACCCCGCCCACGCCGAGATCAGCTGGGTGAGCGATGTGCTTGTTTACCACGCCATTTTTTATATTGTTTAGTCTTTTTTGTCCTGCACGTTTACCGCGGCCTTTGAATATATCATTGTTCTTAAGTGTAAATTTCGTGTCGATGTCTAACCGATTATAAACATATTTGTTTTTCAATAGAAAATATCTAGAATACAATTATTGTGATCACTTGGGAAATCGGCCATCACCATGGCCGCAATTACGCTTGGAGGGACTCAAATTCTAAATTTGATGGGCTTTTTTTTCACAATCGTTTTTTTTTCCAGACACAGGTATTCATGGACGTTAAGAGTCCATAGTCCGTCAATGTTCCACATTAAAAAAAAGGATTTAAATTAAGAGCACAGCTTTGGCTGCAGACCACAGAAAACTACGAATTTAAATACACAATAATGACTTCAATAAGTTAAGTAAGGCATTTTAACTTGACCCTATAATGTTAGTTAACTCGCTACTCACTTCAATATCAAAGAAATAGGCTAATTGTCTCTACTGGAGTTTAAATACTTTGGTTGCTCTGGCGGCGGGTTTGAGTCGGACCTTGAACTCAATGAGCCCCGACACCTCAGGAATCCGGTAGGTTCTTTGACGCGTGCCTCGACCCGATTGTTGGCGGTGGACGGGATGATTTGGCAGTGACAAGGAACTTTGGGCGAGTGTGGCAGATGGGGGGGGGGCCACTCGGTATTCGGAAGGGGGGGGGATGTTTCAAGTGCGAGAATTATCACGATGCTTTAGGATGCACCAGGATAGGCGGGGTCTCTCTGACGAGAGTAAGTTGAACTTGGTTCTTAAACCAAGTTAAATTAAGAGTTCGGTGTGACCACCCGGTAACTGGCTCGAGGAGGAGCTTTTTCTTCTTCGTTTCCCAAGTCCTCAAGGTCGAGGACTATCACGGTGCTTTGTGCTACACCAGGATAGTGGGAAGGGGGTTCTCTGACGAGAATAAGTTGAACTTGAACAAGTTAACCTAAAGTTCGGTTTGATAATCATGGACTAGCTCGAGGATGAGCTGCTTCTTAGTCCCCTTGGTAGCTCGGCCTCTCTTGCCGGAGACTTCGTAGCCTCGTTTTCCCCAAGCGTTGGGTATTTATACCTCGTCACCTAACTGGGGTAGGGGTAGGAAGGGAGGGGGGGGGGGGCTTGTGGGCGGGCCGCAGGAGGGTTCTTACTCCAACGGTTTTTCTCAGCAAGTCTTCCCTCTGGTCCAACTGACCCTTCGAGCTTGAGAAACGCGTCTCCAATTTCGTACTTGAGGTGAAATTGAATATACACTCGTAGAGAAGGTCTTGCAGTTTAAACAGTTCTGCTTTTCATAGAGACGAGTGGCGAGGGGCTGTGGTTACGAGATTGACCCAAGGTGCCTAGCCCGGATGTTTTTGCGGTCAAAGTCGCGTGTCTCAACTGGAAGAGAAGGGAGAGGGTCGATTCCCCTACAGATCGAGTAGTCTCTCCAGAGGTGGTCTACTGTTCAAATCTCCGAGCAAGAGAAAGGGCCTCGGCAACCGTGTCACGACGCGGCGGAAGTCGGCTGACAGTGAACCTCCCTGAGGCAGAACTCAGGGCGCTATTGGCCGGACAATGTGCTGAAGGCGCTGTCGCCTTCGAGGATTTGTTTGGGTAGGTTCGACTCGCCATATGAGTCTTGTCCCATCTCTGCCTCGGAACCTTAGGTATGCGGGGCAGTTTCGGAGGCTGGAGTCCATCCTTTGAAGGATCAACCGTCTCCGAATCACTGGGTGTGGGCGTAAGAGCTGAAGTTCCTTTGGTGCTGTCATCATTTTGGGGAGCAGCTTTATAAGCCCCGGAAGACGGCCTCACGACCAACTTCATGGGTGTTGCCCCCTGTGAGTGTAACGACTATGTGGAGACGCGCAGCAGTTTCGGCTTACGGGAAACACGCTGGGGAAGTGCCCTGGTTTTAGCCGGGGCTGGGTGTGAACCCTTTGTGCCCGTAAGCGGCCCGGATGGGTAGAACCCGCAAATGGTACCAACCGTGCTCGTAGGTCTGGAAGGGCCAGGAACAGAGCGAGTCTTTTTTTAACATTGAAGGATAAGACGTCTCAGGCAGCACTGGGTGCGCCTTGCAAAAGGAGACACGATCCGTAGCCTGTACGGCAAGGATTTCTTTCTCCAGGAGATATGCACTACATTGATTCGAGGCGGGATGCGGGTCTCTGCAATTGACACACTTTGCCATACACGATTTGGACTTATGTGCGGCTTTGGAGCAACTTACACGGACTTCGGTTAACCCTGACTTTGCACGTTAACAGGAGCGATTCCTACCGTCGAATCGATGGCAGTAGTAGCACCTCCACGGCAGTGGAACGAATGCCTTCACGCGGTAGCGATACCAACCGTCACGCACCGACTCAGGAAGCTTGCCACAGTCGAACGTGACGAAGAGTGTAGGGGGTGGGTCTCGAGGCCCTTCCTGTATTCTAATCACACGTTCGACCTTGTCCGCTCCTTGGTCGGCTAGCTCTAAAGTGACGTCATCTACGGAGTAGTCCACGGCTTCCCTAGCATAAACCCCTCATTTCACGAAGTTGATGGTAGAGTGCGGCGCACACTCATCGGCATCCCATCAACTGTCAGAAGGTCACTAATCATGTCTGCCTCGGAGGGACCAAAGAAACGGGTCAACTTAGGCTCTACCAATCAGGCTAGCTAGTGTTCTCTGATGGATCATGTTGCCCTTGGCTAACATGTTGCCATTAGTGGAGCGAATAACCAAAGAGCGTTTCAAGCCAGCGGCCTCGAAAACGCCAGGTAGTCAGTCTCTCAATGATGGGGCCCCCTATGAAATTAAGGCTCCGCTCAGAGCGTTTGCAACTTTGGTGTTGGTTTGGGAACCCCCAGCCTGGGACATCTAGGGGCCCGAGGTGACGATCTTGGAGAGGTCTCTTGCAGAAACGGCAGCGGACCCGTCGGTACCAGAGTTCTCGCAGACGAAGAGAAATCCCTAGCCTTCTGTCTTACTCTTAATTTTTTTAAGGAAGATGGTGAATCAATCTGCTTCTCTCCACCCACGAAGGAGCACCTAGACCGGACAGACTGGCTTCAGCAAGATCTTCTCCGAGATGAAGAATGTCTTGGCTGTCAAATAGGCCCCAGCCGGGTGATGTGGTCCCTCATCTTCTGGTGATTCATCGGGTTCCAGCCCCACGTGAAAGCAAGCTTGCACAGGGGCGAATTGTTTCCGAGTTTGACAACGAGCTCAGCCCCCCCCGCCCCATGCAAGATACTGCTATATGTGCCGGGTCACCTCCCGGATAATGTCTAAGTCAGGGGGGCCTCCATATGGCCATCCTTCCTCCTCCCATTCGAGGTTCCTTCAGTCGGAGGCAAGTCTCTGGCCGGCGAACAGACTCTCCATCAGGGAAGGAGGCCAGGCATGCCGACCTCTCGAAATGTCAAAATACATGACTGCAAGGGAGAGAGGGCGCCGAAGGGCACCGCTTTTCCTTGTCACCATATGGCATTATCGAGTCGCTCCCACCGGGATTGGGCCGCCCATAGGCAACTCGATAGAAGGGGGTGAGGGGACCCCCCCCCACACACCCGTGGGATTAGGAGAGGAGTAAGCATCCTCTCCAGAAGAAGAGTTGGTGAGGCCACTGATAAGGCATAGAAGGGGGCGGGAACCTCCTTTTCCGAAGTGGGGCTGCCCGAGAGCGGCTTCAAAGATGGCAAAGGGAAAGCCCCTCCACCGGTCGAAGGGGTGTCTTATGTTACATCGGCCTCCCCGATACCTAGGGAGGGCGAGGGCGCTCTTGGAGGCGGATCCCCATCCGCAGTCCGACAATTTTCTTCTATTGTTACGATATTTAGAGGGAAAAAAAAAGCTCATGGAACGTCGGTACTATGCCCCCCCCCCTATGACTTGGTGGGTACACACTAACACTATTCTTATCATACCCTGGATCTAAGTTATTCCAGGATGGCACGCAGTCCACCGTGGCTACCGGATCAAACTCTGTACAGGTGGAAACACTCGTGTCACAAAGTGCAGGTAGAAAAGGTTGAGGGCATAGCCGTAATGACGATAATAAATATTATGTAATAATAATAGCCAATACTAATAATAGTAATCAATACTACTAATAATAATTATAATAAAATGATAGTAATAGGCAATAATACTCAGTAATAGCAACACTAATTATAATATAAAAATAAATAATAAATAAAAGTAAGAATAACAATAATAATGCTAATAATAATAAAAAGGTAAAGTAGTGTGTTAAGTGAGGGCGAGGGGAAAGCGCACCTACAACTTTCCCAGACTCCATCAGAGAGGGGACATCCACTCAGTGACAGAGATTCCCTAATTTGGCTCGAGGCTGGGAAAAGGTGCGACACCTCCGGGTACCAAGTCTAACAGGCTACAAAGGGAAGCCCCCTGCGGGTGCAAGCGGGGAAGGAATCCGCGCAGAAGTGCGTTTGCTGGAAAATGAAAAATGATCCCAGAATAATGAAAAAGGCTTAAGGGGCCAGAGTAACCGGATTCCTCTCATAATAAAAGACTACAAAACCCTGCAAAGGGGATTCTAATTTAACGAGGCAAGAGGATAGGAAATGGTGGAGAGGGGAACGCAATAAGGAATTATTAACGACCCGGTGGGCATTCACCAAGAAAGAGCCAAGGCACATATCGGGAGGGGACGTGGTCGAATGCCATAGAGGGGCACTCCGAACGAAGAGAGACATGCCGCATCGTGATCTAAAATTACGACAATTTTGAGGGGTAAAGTCACCAACCTTTTAGCTCTCCCCAGCCATCAACTGTAGTCTTTTTTCGCTACTGAGACTCGATTATGAGGTTCAAAAACAAAGTTTTATCCCTGCGCCCCCGAGGCAACATGACAAAGTCTTAACACATGTTTCCGCTGAGTCATTTTAACCACCCTTTTGAAGTTTCAATATTTTGACAGTCCTTTAGAGGAAAAAGAGGTCCCCCTTGACTCAAAAAGGGAAAATTCTTACCTGGAATGTTTGTAGTGTGAATGGCGAAGGTATCTCGGGCCGTGGAACCGTCTTCTCCAATCGCCTTGGCAGACACGTACACGGTTCCAACGTCTTCGCCAAACGGGACACCTTCGATAACGCCGCTACTGCGGCTGTACGATAACCATGGGGGCAAATGGAACTGCAAAGGAGAGAGTGACGTGTCAAGCTTCAATCAGAGACGCATTGGCACCTTGTTCTTTGTGCCTTTATTGTAAAAAAAAATCTTACAAGAATAATAAAACGTTCTGAAATAATTTCGTGGACATTTGTCAAAGGAAAACAAAATGATAAAGAAGAAATTGAGGCTCTAAACTAGGACGGATCCTGACATATCAACGAAGCCTTACTCATTCATCACTTCCAGGACCGACTTCTGATCTTATCACTCAATAAGTCAATGTAGGGAGCTGGAGCAATCTACTACTGATTCCAATGGGCAATCGTAAATTCAAATCGAAAATCTACAAAAAGTAATATCTTCTCTAGCTCATAGAGCTGTGATTCAACGAGATGTGAATAGGGATAAGCTCCCAGCCCACCAAACAACAAGGCACCTCATAATTAGGTTTTCCCTTCACACATTCAAGTTCAAGAGTATACATGCCTTGCCTTGAACTGCTTTCTCACTTCTCCCAAATTCAAAGCCAATAAAAATATTTCGGGTAGTTTTCATAGTCGAACTTATTTTCTCGTGTAGGTTTCCCGTTATTCCTCCTTTTGGCAACGGCCCTCTTCCATCAGGCGGACTAAGATTTCCTCATTCCGCCAGAATCGGCATCAGAAAATAAACAAAAACGCCCCAACAAATCCCTGAATGATTACACTAGAGCAAAATTCAGAGGGGCACCGACGGAGACCAGACGCCAAACGAGGGAGAAATCACATCCACCTCGCAGACAATGAAGGGAGGAAACTGGTTGGGCGAATTAACCCATTTAGGAAGGGCTCGAAAGAAGGCAGACTTAATCCTTCATTAATCGCAGCAGCGAGAGGTACATAAACATCATAGTACAGGGACAAGCAGGAGGAACAGCGTGGACACACACACACTACAGATATGAACCCGAAGCCTTGAAGTTTCTCGGTTGAAGGAACAGCTTTCATTTCCTACGATAGTGAGAAGCCATTAATTAGCGATGAGAAAAATAAGCTGGAGGGGGAAATATTTGTATACACTACCGAGGGATTGTTCGTGTTATTCTCGCAAATTATAGTAGTTTGGGTGGGTGGGTGGGTGGGTTAAGGATCCCCATCCCGAGAATTCTTGGCACTCAATTCCCAGAAAGCGATTCAAGGGAAAAAGGGGGAAAAAAGGAGTGTCAGCACAAAAGCATAATCCAACGAGGGACTAACCGCCAAATGTTTCATTTAAAAAAAATAAATCAAAACTAACGAGGGCGTTTCTAACATCAAGTTTCTATGGAGAGATCTCCAAAGAAAGTGTTGAAGATGGAAGTGATAATGTGGGTAACATATATAGCCGCAGCTCTTAATGCAGACATTTGGCCGTTGGGGGGCACCCAATCCTCCAGCAGATGCAGCGGTGTTCCAAGTTCACCACCCTTCCGGACATTTCGCAGGTCCTGAATCTGTTTGCGCTATTCTTGAAATCCTTCATTACCAAGAAAAAGCCCACCTAAGTTCACTACCAATGCCACGATTGAACCGAATGGTGCGACAACTAACACCCGACTAGTGTGGCCAACTACGGGATTTATAGCGTTAAATTAGGCGCATCGGAGCGAAAATAAAAGATCGAGAAATGACGAATGACAGCTTCGAGATCAACGGATTTTTGGAATGACGAATCAATGGTCGCAATTAGTCTTTACTTTGGATCTTCGGGAAAGTAGCTATATTCACCACTGCTATCGATAAGGGTCGCCATCGAACCAAGAAATCCCCCCCCCCTTCCCTCTCCAGCCATCCTAATAAGATAAAATACTACAACCTAAATGCAGTACTATTAATAATATTATTTAAAACTGCGAAGCGAAGCCAAAGAGGCCTTCTTCACTAGATAGTGAGTTTGTGAGAACACGAAGAAAAGCAACCAGTGAAGCAGTGGTAGCTGAAAGTCTAGATGCTAGAACCGACTACGTGAGGCTCTCGGGGACTGAGGGCGCGCAATTCCACGCCACATGCCCAAATTCCCTAATAAAACAAGATAAAGGATTTGAATTTTTTTAGGGGTGGTGGACAATTGATCCCATTTGAAGTAACGCTCCAAACCCAGCCAAGATGGCGTTGTGTCGCGCTGTGTCGGTCTTTGCTCATATTTTAGGTACAACTTCATCAGGAAATCCTGAAATACAGCTTGCATCATCATCTAAAATAGCCGCCGTTTGGCTGGGTCGGTCGGAGCTATAAATTTCCCCCCTTATGCGGCAGTTTTTCGGCGACTTTCTGTCGCCCGTTCGTCTTTTATGGTTCCTCGTCGCAATTTGCCGACCCTACTGAATTTCAGTGGCGTTTGCAACTCGTAAACAAAGACGAGACTCAAATATTGCCGCATTTTATTTTCCTTCATTATCAACGTAATCTCAGATTACAATCAAATGTTGCAATTCGACAAATGGCATTTCATTATATTTCCGCAAGAATAATTAAATTAAAAAAAAAGTTTCTGGACTTCACAAAGGATTAAACGAGGTAGTGGTTGGTACATGGGAGGCCACATGCGGGACATCTCTCACCGGTAAGGGGATGATGTAATTATGTACTTGTCTATAGCAGTTCGTAGTTTTCTATAGGCACAAGCTATCGTCCAGTTGCGAGGCAATTCTGCTTCCGATTTGAATGAAGTTAAACCACTGAGTGCGGTTAGTGGCCGGAAATGAGTCTAGAATGACGGCGGCTTCATGGCGAGAAAATTTGGTTCTTATTGATGGTTAAAGGCCTCAATCCAATCCAATGAAAGACCATGATTGATAACTTCACAGATTAAACCATCTCATGCCCTAAAAGCCCCCTTGGGGACAATCCAATCCATCCATCCCAGAAAGAAAACAACCCCAACCCAAGAAATGTTGGTAAACGGCTTCAAAACGAAAGTCTGCCTTCTCTCTTTCTGTTACCCTCATCAGGAAATCTACGTTTCTCACATCCTCGGCCATTTATCCTACTTGGGGACCCACCCCTACCCCGTCTTAATAAAGAACTCAAAATAACAGTGCGGAAATACCAGACCAGCCTTTCCCGAGCGACTTGGGCCAGCTTCATGATTAAGCTCATTTTAGGTCGATATCCACAAAAGTTCACCTCCTTCTTACACCATTACTTTAAAAAAAAATCGAAAATCAACTCTGTTCGTAAAATACTGTCTAGGAAGATGATGATGATGGACATCCAATGGCAAAATTAGGCGCACAATACTGAACAAGGGAGGAGCCGTTCCTTGAAGATGTCAGATTCCTTCCCTCGCCTTGGAGCTTATTACTTCGATGACTCAAAAAGAATTATCGTTCTATTGTTGGGAAACCGGAGAGAGGCAAAGTGCCTCTCCTCTCCCTCTTGCCACAACCAAACAAGATTTTTGTAATGGGAGTCATCAAAACTTTCGACTCATTTCCTTCACAGAAGAAAAAAAAATGGATAACCTCGAGTTAGAAACAAGGAAAGAGGTTGTAAGCCAATCCACCCAGCACAACTCAAGCGAGCTAAGAATTGATTCATGGTTAAACCATTAGAAAAAAAAACCGGTTTGAACAATTATTCCATTTATCACCAATCAATTCTTTAAATAGCTCAATTTATAATATGGCGGGTATAGAGTATATTCAATTAAAAAATTAGTTAATGCCCAATGAGGATTTATTTATTTCGGATTACTTCATTGATTCTGAGATAAAAAGCAATTCAGATTTTCCCCCTATATAAGGAAAAAAATAATCAGCGCTTTGGTACCATCACCTTTAACAAAGGTATGAAACTCTTCCGAAAAGATTTAAAATAATCCTTTGCCTGTTCCGGGTGAACGAGGTTTTCAAAAGTAACCCTCGAGGTCTATTTTATTTTTACAACTTCTACTCTTATGTATTCCTTTTTTGTCTGGCTTGCGCGTGGCTGGATTACGCAGGCTCTATTTTTCTCAATAACCAACAACCACCCCTTTTAGCAATTGTTGTGGAAACTTCTCACCGAAATTGTCAGAGGCACCATGGAAATTTCCCAAACTATGTCAGCCATTTCGTCTAAACATACAAACCTAAATATTTGAACGTCAAAACAGACTTCCCGTTTAGCTTACGTTTTCCGACATAAACTGCGTTAATTTTGATCGCATTCGAAAATATATCCAACTTAATCAAGAAGGGTGCGTTATTTCCTCAGCCTCCGGCAAGGCTATATCATATGACGGTCATTCTAGAACATTATACAGAACCAGTCGTCAACTCGGGTTCTTCCAACTGGCTGATATTTTCGCACCAGGATGCCAACCGGCAAGCAGGCCTCAATGAATTCGCTCTATTAAAAATGGACTAGGTAGAGAGGGCTCATATTTACAAATATTTTTTTTAGCTCGCTCTTCTGCCGGTTGTCAGCATGGACATAAACACCAAAATAACTATCAGGCCTACTTTTGGCTAATGCAATTTTTGTATAACTAAAAAAGCAATAACAAAATAAAGGACACAGTCAGGCAGCAGAGTTATACAAAAAATGCATTAGCCAAAAGTAGGCCTGATAGTTATTTTGGTGTTTATGTCCATGCTGACAACCGGCAGAAGAGCGCATTAAAAAAAATAATTGTAAATATGAGCCCTCTCCTCTACCTAGGACGCGTCTTTGTCCATTTTTAATAAAGCGAATTCATGCACCCAACACCAAATTTACTAAATAATGTAGGAAGGGAGGCCTGCCCCCCTTCAGCGGTCACCAATACGGCAAACGTGCTCGAAGCTGCGCCAGACAGACATTCGAGAAAAATGTTCTCAGAGACACAGAGCACTCGCCACAATAAGGTTAAGGAGAGGGGTCCATCCCGCGAGTGTGCTCGATTCGGATAACTAGGGTGTCTCTATTTGCAGTGTTTGGAACCCTGAATTCACGCACTCTCTACATTTTCAGGAAACTCAAGATGAGAATCTTGACATCCTCTTGGCTCAAATCAGCAATGGCGTCACAGAAACTGCGAACTATGTATGGGTGCAGAGTGAATGCGTCGATGGAAGTGTGCCGAGTCGCTATAGATCACAATTCGGTCACCAAACCAGTGATGAAGCGTAATCTCCCGTAATGAACGGTGTATTACAATCAGCTCGGCTGCCAAGACAGGACACATCGCCAGCTTCAAAGAAAGGGGAGAAGGCATGGAAGCCGATCCACCTCTTCAGATTTGGAGCATTAGTGTATAGTGGCACGGCTCAAGCATGACATGTGGTCCAGGAAATGTGAACACAGTACCGATGAGGGGAGTATCCAGCAGCGAGTTCCGGCCTGAGTGGAAATTCGGGAGGCCCTGTCACTGGGTTGGCTTGGAGGACGTGCAGCCCCCTCTCCGGTTATCATGCGCAATAGGCCACACAGGCTACCCACTGGCGCCCGGTGGAAGAACCGGCAGAAGGGTTCTTCAGGCTGGAGGCAAAGATAGCATGTTCATCGGTTTGCGTACGGTGCAAAGTGGAGCCGGGCGCAGGAGCACTTCCTTGATCACTAGGAAAGAGAAGAGGTCTGCAGACTGAAAAACCAGGAACTCTTTCTCAGACAGGTACGAGTCAATGCTGCGAGGGAAGAGGGTGCGACTCACCACAATTGTCACACACGACCTGACACGATACACCTTACAAGCAATTAGCACAAATTTAGCCTTGACTCGACTTCTTTATAATACAAAACACAATCAAAAACAATAAATACAAAAGCAAAAAGAGGGAAGCATGCCCTCCTCTCTCCCCCTGCACTCCCCATCCGAGGAGGCCCCGAGGCAGGACGACCCGGCCTCTGCGGAGATGGTCAAGGGCCCGGAGATCTTTGAACTCACACCATAAGAGCCCACCTCCCTTTGTCGTCGTTGGGAGCCCGTGTCCGCTTAGGAAGATCTCACCATGGAGGCGAGATCATTCCGCGGTGGGGGGGGGGGGTATGTGGGGCAGAGGACGCCTTGGAGCAAACCTTTGCCCAAGGAAGGGCCTCGTTTTAGCCATCATTCCTCAAGCGAGCATTGGACTCAATAAGCACATGGCCTTAATGTTGGTCAGGATGCTAGCTCCCCGCACCCACAAAGTGAAGGCTTAGGGTCTAAGAAGGAGGGGCATGAACCAACGAGGTTTGCATCCCCTATCCTTCAGCGGATTCACTCTGGCAGCCTTCTTCCATCGGGATCGGGCGAGCCGCTTTCTGGCATTTCTTTCTATAACTGGGCCCATGCGAAAGAAAATGGGGTGCAGTGGTAATTCTAACAATGAAGATTAGACCCACTTTCCGGATCTTACCGAGTTTTCTTAATCAGAAACCATGTGTGCATAGGCAAGGAGGATTCGATAATACATAAAGTCGCTAAGAACGGACTTGTGAACCTAACGAAAGACACCAGTTTCTCCTTTATCGTAGAGAGAACACGCACCACTGCCAAGGTTCGTCTAGGGTATTTTTAAGTACATTCACTTACTAACAGGTATTCATGTGCAACTAACGCTGAAATAATTTGTGGAAATTAACTACCCAACATAACGGCAGCGTCCAAGCCTCAAGATAAGACGTTCGTCTCTCTAAACCTTGAACCTGGGTCATTTTCGTAAAAAGACGTGGCCTAAATAAAAGCCGTGGGCTTTCACCAAAAACAAAATCGTTGGAAAGAGAGCGGAGGGGGGGGGGGAGGCGTTTTGCTGACGTCTCGATGCAGTGGAAGTGATTTTTTTTTAAGGCAATGTTTAAGTTTGACGGGGAAAACGAATGCCGAAAATATAGTCTAATACAGGTAACGAGGCATTTGTATGCCAAAGAAAAAAAAGAACTAGTATACGATTGTCAAACCCGATAGTGAAATTGGGGCGAAACTAGGGGGAGGAAGGGAAGGGAGCAATGATGCGATTGTTTTTCAAGATTTTTTGTTAAATTTTAGACTTCTGGCAGGCAGCTAAGATGGGCACAACCACCGAAACCGAGAATTAGCCTATTTCTAGGCAACTAAAAAAATGGCAACAAACAAAACAAACTCCGCTAAAAATAATTTAAGAAGGGGAGCTCACAGGCCCGGAGGGAGGACCGCTACGTCAGGAGCTTGAACATGCACTCGAACACCTCAAAACTATGAAGGCAAAACTCCATCAATCTACAATCTCTGGTCCCGAATACAAGGAGAAGCGGTAACGACCCCGCAGCTGCTAACTTAAACGCGAATGGCTCATCCTCGACGCAGGAAACGCACCCAATTCGATCCTTGCAATCTGTTTCCCAGTTCGCCTCTCCACGAAAGCTCATTTCATTAAGGCTAACTAAAACTGCGATAAAAAAAAGGCGACGCAGCCATCGCATTTCTGGGGAAGGGGCGAGTAACGAATTAGAAATGTGACCCTACCAACATTAACTGGTCGGGCGGGCAAAGTTACACGGCCTACTAAATTTACTGTATGATAATAACCTTGACATTTACTTCGGTCAGCCCAAATGGTTGGGAGGGGGGAGGGGCAAATAAAAAAGGAAACTACTTCAGTGTCCAGCCGAAATGAGGACCTAAATATCATAAGAAGACCAAGCCTACTACTGAGAGCTCATATCCATACATACATCCATCCAGGTGGGGTAAAAAAAGAAAGAAAGAGCAACAAAGAAGCAATCGAAGACTTAAATTACAAGGGAAAATCCAATGCAAAAAAGGAGACTTGAAAAGAGCGAATCCTGGGACTGCGACATTTTCATTACCATTGATAAAATTACGATCCAAAACCAACCAGTGGATTTCCGCAAAAAAAGTTCCGTTTTCTGAAGAGGTGAAAAAAGGAAATGGCGAATAAGGAAAAATGAACATATTTGTAAGATAAATAGCTCGACGAGCCCAGGAAACTACTATATCACTCTGGGAACCAACCGGGAGGGAAGGGGGGGGGGGCAAGGTGTTTAAGAAGAAATGAAAACAGGAAGGAAGCTACAAACCTAGCCGGATGCGACGGGAACGAACTGCCCCCTCCCCCCTAGAAACCCTACGGAGAATCAAATCGTGGAAAAGGACCCTAAGCAGGGGGCACCGAGAGGAAGAACTCTAGGCGTGTCGAACTAATGGTTCACCCGCTCGCTTCGCGCTCAATTTTTTTCAATGATGAATACCATGTCATGCCACGCACGCGACGGAGGCTTCTTTCTTTATTTATCACGAAATGCGAGAACGGAGTTTAGGAGGAATGCGTTTGTTCACGCCACTCTTTCAAACGAGAAGCCGCCTAGGCCGCAACAACCGTCATCCCCACAACTAAACACTTACAATAGTAGTAATAGAGAAATATCCTCTCTGCTCGACAAGACTCAAGAGGGGTCCGAACAAGCATTATTTATTTGAAGCGAAAACAACGGTGGCATCGCCGCCAGAAAGTTCACAAGGGAAAGAAGTGATGCAGTTGGGCGTGAAATGTGTCGAAGATATGGACGCATCTCTTCCTGCGGGCATTGGGGCCAGAAGGGTACGCAAGCATCCAAATGTCGCCTGTAGCATGTGCCAATTCTACACTTGATACCCACCTACTGGTACCAGGAAGGCGCTTCATTCCGCCCAGTACTTGTAACAGGCCAGTGCGATGATAGCAAGGGACAAAGACAATTTCGACAGAAAGTTAAAAAAAAAATGCCTTAAAAAAAGGATGAAGTTTTGGGGCGAGTGTGCGGAAGGCATTTCACCCCAAAAACCTGGAGGTCGCGCAATTCTCCTGGCCGAGCGGGTGCACTTGCCGGCAAATAATGACAAAAATAAGAAACTCGCCAAAAAGGAGTAATCCTTAGAAAAAAAAACCAACCCTGAGAAGACCTATAAACAATTTAAGTCTTCAATTTCCAATTATTCAGGTTTCTGCCATTTACAAAATAACGCGAAGCCCCCCCCACCCCCCACCCAAGCAATGTACCAGAAGAATCTTCAAACCAGTTTCGTATAGAAAGTGCGTGGGAGGTGGGGCAATGAATATCTGAGAAGCAACTAATATAAATTCAGGAAACACGAGCAAATATAAGAGGCAGACAACGAAATATCCGAGAGGGAGATCCCCACAAACCATTCATCGCACATCGAGGCGGGACGAGAGAATCAGAATCTGGCAGCGAAATAAAACTTCAATACTTGGCACGACTCATCAATTTGATGAGCATTGGAAACGAGAGCCAACAACAGTCCGGTAGGGCCGGAAAAGCTATTAAAACGCTCGTCAATTTTTACAACCTAAACATAAAAGAGGTACTTCGTGTTATAAACGGAGTCTGCACACTGAGAATAGCGAATAGGTTTCTTGCAAGCGATTTTCCCATTAAATACAAAGAAGCTTCGGGTACTGGATCAAATCAGTTCTCTGACGTGGTCCGGGGCGATTCATTGCACACCCGAGAGGTAACGGAATCTAATAAATATACTCGGGTACAGAAAAGGATTTTTAAATAAAACAACCATGGATGACATTTCTAATAAGGGCAGAAAGAAATGGAACAATCGAATATAAGGAACACCAAATGGATTGAGAGGGCGTGCCACCGCTACATCATCCCCGTTTCTGGGGAATAGAAGTTGAGACAGTAAGAACGACAAATCCTGCAGAGGATGACCCGATACAGACCCAGTTTCTATTGGGGCAATAAGGTGGTGGAGCGACCAAAGAGTTAGGTTTTGGGGAGCCGGGGACAAGTTATGACTATTTACATTTCACACTGTTAATTATAATGTGATTCTTAAATGTATGGTGGCGAATAAGTTGGCTCGTTTGTGCCCCGTACAACTTTTTTTTTAAATCAATTTAAAGTGAGAAATAACGAAGGCTTCTCCCGCACAAGCGAAGGTGTGTCATAGCCGGAGATCGCTTAAGGGCATTGGGAGGGGGGGAGCATGTCTCAATTCAGCTGCGGCAGTCTGATCCAATCACTCCCTTGCAGGACGGTACACACAATGGGGCCGGAAGAGCACGCTATTTTTCCAGCTTTCAATTCAAATGGAACAGGGGATTTTTTTCCCACTGCTTCCACCATCTACCAAATAAATTTTATGCATTTGATCAACCGAATTGATCAACGAAAAAAAGATTAATTGATGAAGGACTTCAGATTATCTAAAGGGGCGCTTATTCTGATTTATGACCTTACGACCTTCAAAACTTTCAATAATTCCTGGACTAACCTTGGAAGGGCCTTGGTAATTATATCATTCGAAAGAGAATGTAAAACAACATAGGTTTAAAATTTTGTTAGAATCGACCGAATAGTTATGATGTTATTACCAAAACAAAAAGCAAAAATGGGACCGACCGACATAGATATAGAGTCACGTGACTAAAAACTCGCTTGTATTTGGGAAGTATGTAAATTTTTTCAAGACTACGAGAAAAGAAACATGGACAGAGAAAGGTTTGGAAAGAAATGGCGAGGTTAGGGAAAAGAAAAGAATTAGAAGCAACCCAGCTCGAGGAACCTACAGAGGAAACTACTTGTCCGTTACACAGAAAGGTACAAAATTCATCCAACGTGTTCGCCTCTTTCGACCAACATTGCAAACCAACGACCTTTTTTTTTATTAGGAAAAAGCGAAAGGGGACAACGCTGAGAGCTGGCTGGCCTCGTTAAGGAGCACCACACTCACCATAGGGCTAGTGGTAGATATATTAAGTGTACAATAGTAAAAATACGAATGGTGGCAAGAGAACAGAACGTCACATTGCATTTTGAAACCTGCCCTCAAGACCCGTATCATTCAAGTTGGCTGACAAAGGGAATTGGCGAAACTGACAGGCGATCCTCCATTGTACCCAAGGCGATCCTACTCGGCGTCAAGGTGTACCGCACCGGATACAAAGTTTTGCCAGTGAATAAAGGGAACATAAATTCCGGTAACGCTAGGCGTGGACTATCGCGGTATCTATGACTAAGGATTGATTTATATACATATAACGTTCTGTGTAGGGTGTGTGGTAAGTGCGCCGTCCGTTCTTGAAACGTTGACGAGATCCCACCATTGGATAATAAAATTGGGCATAGAAGTCAGAGTAGCAATGGCTAGCAAGCACCAAGCCACCATGGGCTCCTCCCTGGGATATACAAGTACCCCCCAAGCCGATACTACTGCTCCTCGACGAGTAAAAACCGACGCCGTATCCACTATGCTGCGAGAGCCCCAAGCTTATGTGGTCTGTATGGTTACGAAAATTCTGTTCACTCATATAAATAAGCATGTGCGTAAGCTAGCTAGGCCAGTGTTGCATATGACACTGCCGCTGAAAATAATTAATTGCCTTTAGTCGTTTTTAAATCAGGGATGGGGAATAATTCTAAGCAGCGGGCCACATTGAAGCTTATGTAAAGCTTGGCGGGCCGCACTTAAACAGTTGGATGCAAATTTCGAATACATATAAATTAACTGCAATTACCTTTGCGCATTTGTTTGCATAATCTACATAGTCATAGTCACAGTTTCACGTGAAATCCGAACCACAATTTAGAATTATTAACGCAATATTGCAAAACGAATAATGCCCCAAAATATAAAACTAGGCGTAAATGAAATGAGTTTGTTGGGGAACGCAAAAGATCAAAATTTCCAAGACGTTCCAAATTTTGACAGAATTAGCCAATGCGAGATTTTGGCAAAATGCTCAAAAATAAATTTTCAATATTTTGTCCAATTCTGAAATGAAACGAGGGCCACATTAAAAGCAATGCGGCCCGCAGTTTGCCCACCTGTTTTAAATCAATATTCTTTAACACGAAAAACCTTCGCATACAATACTATATTAAGATGAGGGCGACATTTTTCAGCTTTTATCACTAATGATATTATTAAACACTATTTCAAGGAAGCCAAGTCCACGAAAAGTAGGGCGATGCCATATTAAGAAAATCGAAACATGAAATCCAAAGGCAACGGAAAATTCAAAGCACCCCATCCTAGTACTTTGTGCGCGTTTTTTTTGTACGAACTTTACCCCTCCCCTTGACGTGCTGAAAATGGAAACCCGGTATCGACCTACCCGATTACGAATCATTATTTCCTATGGATGCCCTATAGAGATGGGGGCGGATAGAAAAATTAGCAAAAGATATAGTTAGGAAATAGAAAATGGTGCAATCCAGGTTGGGGAGGGGGGAGGGAGAACCCTTCTTGGGGAAAAGGAGGGCAAACAGGAACAGGAAAGAAAGAAAAGAAATGAGAGTTGAGGAAAGAATTCGCAGGAAAAGTCGCCCAAAGAGGATGGATGGGTCTATGAACAGCACCAAGCGTCGCTCAAAGGAATGAGTGCTCGAGGCGCTCCTGCCCCACCATATCAGTTTCTATTACCCGAATAGCAGAAGGAACACAAGCTAGCTTTCATTGAATCAAGGACTCAAGCAGAACTTCTTTTTTTTAATTCCGATGTTAAAACAAAGCGTCGAGGAAGGATGGGGAGGGGGGGGGGGCAGTTACCACTCACCACGACATGCGGGTGTAAAATCAAGAATCTTACTTCAGATACTTTCAGGAAAACGAGGAGTGCGTGCTAGCGAAACCGACAATGGCAAACCATACACCAAGTGAAACCCGACGCCCGTCTACCAACGCCCACGTTAGGGAAGGAGACCTTGGTTGGCCGAAGTTAAACGCACGCCCCATTCTGGGATTTGTCAAGGCAAACAAATGCTACGATGGAGATATCGGCACCACCTCACGAATGAGCCCCAATGGCATCAGATATCCTTTCCCACTACCAGTTACACCTTTTCATGAGGAGGATATAAGGAAAATCCAACAAAACCCATCAGCGATCAACCCACCTTTCATAAAAAAACACTCGAGAAAGCTAAGTAATGTACCAAAGTTGGCACAAAATTGGTAGCAACTTTGTATGTAATTGTAGGCCCCTTTTCGGGACCTCGGGGAGGCAATTTAATGAAACAAACGAACTAAGATCACACGAATGCTTCATGGAAAGAGGAACGAGGTAGTCGGAAAAAGCCATGTACCCATAAACAGCAAGGGTGGCAACGCTCATGGTGATAATTGGCTGCAACGAAACAATCTGGGATCCAAATAGCAACGAGGCCGCCCACCAAACCTATACGCACATCGTAAGCAAAAACATATAAATTCAAGAAAAAGAGCCTGAACTCCTTATGGCAACATTAGCAACGAAACAAATAGGCAGGCGGCATCTTCACAAGCGGGAAGGAAGCCTTGCTGCGAGGCTAAAAAAAACAAAAAGAGAAAAGCAAGCAACTAACCTATCCCAATCGCCTTAAGCTCGTCTTTGGGAGTCACCCTTACATCGCGGCCATCCCAAAGGACCAACACTGCCCCAACCAGGTCGGTGTGCGAATGATAACCATGCGCGCCCTACAAATTGAGTCATCTCATATACACCCACACTGCCACGGGGATTTTCGTCGTGAACGGGAACGGAGATGAAATAAAATACAAACTATGAAAGTCTGGGCGGGCCATCAGAAAAAAAAAATTCGCGTCGTCGATGCGAACAAACTCGGAAACTGGCACCTGTTAGGGCGGTGCCCGCGTCACCGCTTCGTTCGAGCGAGGGCTTACCACGGCCTACCGCATACTTCGAGGCATGCCCAGACCGCACGGGAAGGGAGCAATACAAAGAGGCCAATTATTACTCGGTGGGATTGGGATTGTGAAAGGGGGGGGGAAGCTCTAAATGAATTCAAAAGGCCCGGAATATATCCTAAAACGCAAATGAAGCATAGGAATGAAACGACCGAACATCTGGTCTCCGTTTCCGTCTCCGCCTTTAAGGTTTAGGAAATGCCGGCCCCGCTCGCACCCAAACGAGAGAACAGACTAGGGCAAAAGTAGAAAGGGAAGACGGCAATAGACAAACGAATGGACAAATAACGGTAATTGAATACGAGGTGAATAAATGAATTGCAAGAAAATGCGGCACATGGGATAGAATGAAAACAAAAGTTTTCCATCCTGGCAACCCTATAGTTACAGGGGAACATAAAAGGCACCCGAGCACCTGGCTCTGAGCGAAACGAGCCGCGCATACCATGAATGCACCCAGCCAAGATCTGGGATCCTAGACGGGTCTTCTATATTACACGAAAGCGGCCATGCACGCATACGAGGTCATTAGCTGGAGGAATGGGGTGGTCAACGCCATCGATTGCCATTGAAATGCATCATGGGTACAGGCGAACCCCCGCCCTCCCGATAAAACCGCCAAATGGGAACAATTCTCCTAGTATTAAAATGCCATACAATACACGGCTCTTCCCCCAGCCCCAAGAATCTGTTGGAAGAGAGGGGGGGGGGGGGAGATTACGATAAACGAGGAATCTCCAAGTGATTTCGCAACGACTTTCAACGGGCCCGCCCTCTAACCTAGGGCAATGGAGAGCTAGTAATAACAACCAATACAAGAACGCCAGAGTGAATCACTTTTTTTTCAACCACATGATTTTAGTCCTCGCCTGCATCACTTCCCTCCTACGCAACATATAAATTTGTCCTTCTCATCAACACGCCTACCAGGTGATACGTGGATAAGCCAGGTGCGCCGAGTAATCATGTTGACGAAAGTTTACAACAACAAAAAAAAGCCGCTGCTTTTGAAAGCGCGAGGATGGAGACCAGTAAAAGCCTAAATAGAAATAAACCCAACCAACAATAGGCCCCAGGGTTCTATCCCAAACCTACATTAAGAGTACCCCGCCTCGAAGGATGGTTTTTCGAAAACATTCGCTCGGTGAAAAACGAAAAATGTATGTTGAGCCGAGCCAGCGAGATTAGAAGGTGGGAGAGACTAGTTTTTAATCGCTCGGAGAGGAAAGCGGCGGCTTCCGACTTTTTGGCCACAACCGCGATTCCAGCGTCATCTGTTGCGAAGCCACTTTTAATCGGAGATATACAAGACAGGGAGGTAAGAGACCGACACCCAGACGAAAGAAAAGTCGACTTAGGATCAAAGGCCGAGCGGAAGCGGTTTTTGGAAGAGTGCACGTCGGAGGCAGGGTCACATACAACAAGGCCGCCGATCATAAGCTAAGCAAAGGGGGGGGAGGGGTTGATGGGAACAAAACGGGAGTGGCTCCATCAATATGAATTACCATTACTACCAGCCGACTGAGCATAAAAATAATTCAAGGAGCATGGCAGTCTTCAAAGCCGGGGTGGAGTGAATAGAAAATAAGGTGACAAAGTAACGAGAATAGCGTCGAGGAACAAGGAATTCAACCAGTTTGAGACTTTCTCCGAATGTTTCCAACAATATGGACAAACTCATGACGTGGCGAATAAATTAGTTTCAAATGCATGACTAGGGCGGAGAGGAAGGAGGCCAAAATGAGTACAATGTCGGGTGGTGTTAACATGCAGGACGGTTTCGAGAAAATAGCAACAAACTAATTTTATGACGGGAAAACGGTGTTGATAAATATGGCTTAAAGGCAGGACCAGGAAATAATAATTTCGGGATGAAAATGTAACATTTAAAATTAATAATGGAAAGATAAGTATAAAACCACTAGTTAATAGGCTCACCCGTTATTTTTAATCTCTCTACTTGGGCATAACTACCCGTACGAAAACAGGGGAGGAAGCATGCTCCGGCGTCGAGGGGAGGCCCGCCTCACCCCGGCGCCGGAACGTGCGACCTACAAAGAAACAACAGTTAAATAAAGTGGAGGAGGCCAGCCTCTCCCAAGAAATCAAAATCCAAGTTAGTGTGCACGAATCAGTCCCGAGTACAAGGGACAAGCAGTAGCGAGCCTAGGTAGCGTGCGAGAAGATCACCCGGACTGGGAGATTAAACAAGAATGTGCCGAGTAGTCTGGGGGATAACACAATCTTCACAGTAGGGAGCAAGCGAGCGCTCCATCAAATGGCGGTGCGTCCCGCGAGTGTGTCCAATTCGGAGACGACAGAAAGCAACCTGAAGCCTTCGCGGCATTGGGAGGGTTGGTCCATGGGAACAGTCACGGCACTATGGCACGCAACTTTAAGTTTCCTTCGACCGTCTCCCGTCTTCTTTGCCAAGCAGCCCGGAAAAATACCCGTATTCCTGCCATGTAGTCGGTAGAGTAAGAGCGAAACTGTGGTCTGGTCGCAGTCTTCGTGGACTCTTGATGGCGTGCTCATTCTGGGAACCCAGCAGAAGATAATCTCGACGTCCTCCCGGCCTGTCAAAACCGTGGTGTCACGGATATCGTGAACCAGGGGATGCGGAGATTCCAAGGCCCAGAGAGCAATCGGGGAAGTTTGTGAGTCGCGATAAATTTCAATCGGGTCTCCAAACCAGGCACGTCGCGTAATCTCACGTACCGAACGGTGTATTGCAACCAGCAAGAAAGACGCAGCGCTGGCGGAGCCCCGCTGATTTCAAACAGAGGGGATACGGCGTGGAAACTGACCCCCTCTTGTGACTTGGAGCCATCTGAATACACTGTCACGGTTCCAGCGTGACAGGAAGTGTGCTCCAAAAAGGCCGAAAGAAATACTCCCGGGGTTGTAGAAGCTTTGGGAGCAGAGGTGTGGCGACAGATGGTCAAAGGTGGTACTCTTCAGAGTGGGCTCTCAATGGGGGATGAGCGGAAGGCACCGGTCGCTAGGCGAGGGCTGGTGTGGTGGATAAGAGTCCACCTTCTGCAATACAGGCTCGGCTGCAGATGTATAAAACTCGCATCCGTAGTCACACTACGAACGAACAAAGGATCGATAAAAAAGTAAGGCAGTAGCGCTATCAGCGCCAAAGGCACTGAACGTCACTGAGGGAAGAATATCCATGGCGCGGGTACAGGAGACCCTAAGGCTGCGAAAACGAGCCTCTCAGGTGAGGCGTCGGTCAAATACAAGACCAAGAAAATTGTGCGAGTCCACGACATCCAAGCGCACCCCATTTAGAAAAGTCTGGGTCAGGTTGGAGCCGTGGATGGCGGCAGAAGTGAACCACCTTAGTCTTGGCCAAGGAAAACCGAAGCCTGAGCGATTCGGCATAGCGAGAGACGCGGTTCAATGCATGTTTGAGTCGACGCTCCAGTTAGCATCTGGGGCGCGCCAAAAGAGATCGAAGAGTCGTACACGTAGAGTGTAGCGAGAACATCTTCCGGCAGCAGCGAGGTTAAGTTGATGCCCAGGGCAAAGAGTGCTCCAATGGGCCGGAGAAGGCTCACCCCACCCGTAAGCAGAATCGACAATCTCTCAAAAATTCAGATATAAAGATTGGGAGGCGTCCCTTCCCCCCCATCGTGCGGAGTAAACATGATACCGTATCGCCATATGGTATCATAGGCCTTCTCCAGAAAGAAAAACACCGTAGCGTAATGCTGTCTAAGAAAGAAGTCGGAACAGAGCATCCGACGTCGAATTGAATTTGCCAAAGCCGCAATGTGAAGAGGACAGTTAGCCTCCGCTGCCCAGAAACAGAAGGCTAATCTAACATAGGCGGATTTATCTATTAACTTGCACACACGGGAAGTTAAAGAGATTGGGGGGAAACAGGCCGGGGTAGAGTTATCTCTCATCGGTTTTCGAAAAGCGAGCACAGTAGCGAATCGCAGGAATCAGGGAAGAGACCCTCCTCCCAGATCCTGTTGAACAAATTTAACAGAAAGGCCATGCCTCGCTCACCCAGGTGTCTAAGCAAGGCGTACGGGACATAGTCCGGACCATGGGCTGTGTCCGCGCACGAAGCGAGAGCGGAACGCAACGCAGTCAGAGTAAACCTGCCGTTGGAGCGTTCTGCACCTCTGGAGGTAAAGTCCAGTCGGCGGCCTTCCGCGACATCACGACGCGCAGTGAATCCTGACGGAGCAGGATCCTAGCTAGAGAATGCGGGGAAAGCGGTCGCTGGGTCCGAGATGGTGGTCCCATTCTCCTGGAGAAAGGGAGGAGATCCTGAGAGAACTTACCTGAATCTTTTTGACTCGCTTCTACACCTAGAGGGGTGTTCCCGTTAAGTGAAGACGTATGCCCGCCAAGAAGAGCGACGGGCGTGCTTCGAAATATACCGGAACCTAGCCCTAGCTCGTGGACATTTCCTGAGAGTGAAGTCGTTCGAGCGGCGCCCATAGCGCATATAGGAATAACGTATTTGAGGGCCTTCCCACACTCAGCTAACAACCACGGGAATGGTCGGCGTGCAAAGAGGCACGACGTCTCAGGAAAAGTAGTTAGGCCCACGGGGATGAGGTTGCCTGAAACTCAACGGCCTCATCTACCGACCTAAACTCCTCGACTGCGACATCAGTGATTTCCTGAAATGCGGAGCACCGCGAACGCGCCAAGCACCACAGGGGTGGGCTCTCGGGCGGCAGCGTCCAAGAAAATGATATTTGAATGGGAAAGTGATCACTACCATGGAGGTCATCGAACACCACCAACCCAAAATCAGGCTGTGCATCCGGAGGGTAAAAATATAGACCGAGACAGGAAAATGAAGCAGTTCTCGGGCAGTGATGAGTAAACTCATACACATATAAGACACCTATGTCCAGCTCGTCGATCAGGTCGGCGAGGACTTGACCCCTACGATTAAACGAGTAGTCTCACCAGTGGGAGTTTACCGTTCAGATCTCCGAGCTAGAGAAAAGGCCTCGGCAACCGTACCACGACGCAGCGAAATCCAACGCGTCGAAGTGGGCTAACGGTGGAATATACACGGAAATAAAAGTATACCTACTATCCAGGTGCAACTGCACAGCTACTGCCTGAAAGGAGGTATCTAAAGCAAAGAGAAGAACGGAAATATCATGGTGGGTGTAAATAGAGCATCCTCCTGCTTGGCCCTCATCCCGTGGTGGTGGGGTCGCAAAACCATTATACGCCAGGAGGGTGGCCAGGGCTCACGCACCCAGCATGGTCTCCTGCAAAAAGATAGCTAACGGGGAACGGGAGGAGACGAGCCTCCGCAGCTCCTCCCAGTTAGCAATTCAATTGAAGGAATATACCCTCAAGGCCTAGCTGGGAGAAGTGGGGGCCCTCTTCGAAGAGAAGGCCATCACGAGAATGGCCGTACTCTTCCCGGAGGCAGAATTCGGGGCGTTGTTGGCCGGACAATGCGATCAAGGCACTGTCGCCTTCGAGGACTTACCGGGAGAGGTTGGGCTCGCCATGGGAGTCTTTTCCTCCCTCCCACTCGAAACTTTAGGCGAGCGAGGGGAGGGGGCTTCGGACGCGGGAGTTCCTCTTTTGGAGGATCCACCGTCTCCGAGCCACCCAGCCTACCACTGGGAGTGGGCGAACGAGCCGAAGCTCCCTTGGTGATGTCCTCCTTTCGAGGGGCAGCCCTAGGAACCCCGGAAGATGGCCTCACGACCAAATTCTGGGATGTTGCCTCCTGCGAGTCTAACGGCTCGGTGGAGGGGCGGCCTTACGGGAAACGGTCACGCTGGGGGAAAGGAGGGGAGCCCTGGTTTTAGGCAGGGTTGGGTGTGAACTCTTTTTGCCGCCAGCTTTACTAGGGGAGCGCCGGGGTGGGTAGAACCTCCAGAAGGGCGTGCTGGTAGGTCTGGAGGTGCCAGGAGCAGAGGGTGTCTTTCTTAACATTGAGGCATAGTATGTCCCAGGCAGCGCCAGGACAAAGTCCTTAGCTTGGGGAAATGAGAGGCGATCCTGAAAATGAACGGCGAGGATTACTTTTCAAGGGGATACGCACCACCTTGCCTCGAAGAAGCGGAGTGCGGCTCTCCGAAATTGACACACTTGGCCAAACGTGGCCTTTAAGCACGTAACACAGACTCCGGGTGACCCCCCCCATTTGCACCTCTACAATAGCGATTAGTATGGCCGGAGCGGTCAGAAGTCGCACCTCTGCGGCAGTAGCACGAATGCCTTCACTCGGTAGCGATACCAACCGGCACGCACAGACTCACGGAGCTTGTCACAGTCTCGAGGCCCCTCGCTGTTTTCTCACCACACGCTCGACCTTGACCACCCCATGGTCGGCCAGCTCTAAGGTGATGTTATCTATAGAATAGTCTACGAGTTCCCGGTCATAAACTACTATTTTCACGAAGTTTATGGTAGAGTGTGGCCTCACACTCACAGGCCGCCTCGAGGGATTCGACGCATTCGCCAAAAGGCTCCCGTCCGAGAAACGGGTCACCTTAGGCTCTCTACCAATCACACTAGCTAGAGCTCTCTTCTGAAGGATCATGTTACCCTTAGCCAACACTCTGCCATCAGTGGAGAGAATAATAACGAAGGGTTTGAAGCCAGCAGGTTCGAAAAAGCCAGGTCCACTGAATGAAGGGCCCCGACGTAATAGAGGTTCCGCTCTGCGCACTTCTGGTCTTCGTCTAGGACTCCCCACCCGGGAGAGAAGCGGGACCGGACGTGCCGATCTTGGCTTGGTCGCTTACCGAAATGGCAGCAGAGCCGTCTGTCGCCGCGGCTCTCGGTGAGGAAAAGGAGCCTAGAGTCTTTTTTAGAGGGCGGTGAATCAACCCACTTCTCTCCTCCGCCGGCAGGAGCCCCTAGACCAAATGGGCCGGACTCGTCAAGATCCTTGTCTGAAATGGAAAAGTTCTTGCCTATCATATGACCAACAGTCGGGGGAGGAGATCCTTCCTCTCCTCGTCAGGCCTCGGGGACCCGAGCCGTCCAGGAGCTTGCATAGGGGCGGACACGGGTTCTATGCTTGGCACCGAGCCCAGGTTCGACCCCATGGAAGTTCCTACCGTCTGAGGCGGGTCACCTCAGGGACTATGTCCATCTAGGGAGGATGGGGGCTCCATGGCTATGCTTTTTTTGCTTTCCCTCGTGAAAGAAAAGCCTGGACTGCCACTGGAAAGAGTGAGTGAGGGGGGAGGGAAGTCTCCTACGCCTGTAGGCAAAGGAGTGGAGTAAGCCTCCTCCCTGTTACAAGAAATTAGGAGGGTCCCCTGAGAAAGCACATGGGGAAACCTCCAACGATTGTCGCGCAAAGGTAAAGAGGGAGTGTTTTTTTTTTTTTAAATTTATCATTGGGCATTGTGACTCTCTTTAGCACGGGACGCAAACGCTCATCATCCCACGGTGTATCTCGCTCTGCGAGGGGGCGAACAAACACGGGGCCGGCAAAGCCAGCTGCCGCCATTTGAGGTTACTTATCCGGCCTAGTGACTTGGCAGCCCATCGGAATGGCATCTCCACCTTAGGCACGGCGTTAAGTCGATAGACTGTGAAAAGAAGGGAGAAAAGGGATGTAAGGAAGGTGATGGTGAAACAGGTTGTTAAAAAAACACTTCTAAAAACCGGTGCTCAGGGGTTAGGGAGCCTTGTCTCCTCCCCCCTCGGCCCCGATTTGGGATGGTTGGATGAGAAAAAACTGGTTGGGATCCACCTTGTGAAATTAGAGGCCGACCAGAGAACATTGTGGGAGAGGTTGTAGGGAAAGTGAGGAAGTAGGGTAAAAACACAGACTGTCAGAAAGAATAAGAAGAGGCTAAGCTGAGGGCCGGGCGGGGCGCTGAGTCCCGTCACCATTGCGGCCAGGAAGGTAAATCGTCTCGCCACTTACGGGGAATCGTAAGTATATCTATCGTGTGTGTGTGTGGAGGGGGGGGGGGAGGGCTGCCCTAGTTGGGTGTGCGTGCGGGCGCAGATTCCGAGTGTGGTGTTATGGTTGTGGTGGCTGTGCGTGCCAATACCCAACTAGCTTCTTGCGATCCATTTTTTTTTTTGTGCGCGCGGTCTCGCTCGGATCGAACCCATCACATAAGCATGAAAGTCCAGCGCATTATCCACTTGACTAGCGAGTTCTTAGAGTTGAACAAATGGAAAAAGGGGGACTTTTATGGGCCTCAATACCTGTTATTTTTTTATGTATTTTCCATGTGAATTGGTTTAGGCTACATGCCTGGTTCAATTAGCCTACGTTATCATGTAAAATACAAACGTCTAAAATCTCAAAAGGATCCATACGAGTCAGCAGATCCGAAGAGGACGGGGGGTAAACAAAGACCGAGCCTAGTGAATTAGTGAGGACAAAAGGGCCTATTAGAAATATCCACGCAAAAAGTTTGTCTACAGGCCCGCGTCTCTCTTATGGAGAGGCATGTGTTGGCAAGTCACCGCTGGACTAGATAGGGAGGGATCCGCTTGAGGGGAGCTCCTTCGGACGAGATGGTTATGGAAGAGAGGGGGGGGGGAACCAACGAGGAAATCTAGTCTGGGAAGTTTGTGGGGAGCGGAGTCTTTACGGTGGTGGTTGCGGCGGCGGCAAGCGAAATGAGTAAATGCATAGATAACGGCAAGGACCTATTAAGGTTTAATGGGGTGACGGGGCCAAGAAGGTTCAGGCGAAGGGTCGAACATGAACCAGAAGCAATCGTCGAAGAACACGACTAAAAATAGCGTTCAAGAGCCGCCCGCTTATCGCCTCATTGGACGCGTCATCAATTTAAATCATGAATGGAGGAATGTCGAGAGCACCAAATGACCGGACACAGGAGAGACGGCAGGAGAACTCAGGAGGAACGGCAGGCGAATACAGAGGAGGGACGGCAGGCGAACAGACAGGAGGGACGGCAGGCGAACACACAGGCCGCTCCGCCTCTCATACACTTTTTATTCACAAGCTCTTTATTCGCTGACATCGAAAAGCAACGCGAGCATTTTTTGAAGATGCACATGTATTCCAAGAACATAACCCATTCAAAAAATAATAAATTAGAACAGTAAAAAGATCAACTCCGCTGTAGCGAGACAGCGACGGTTAAAAACGGCTCGACAGTCCCATTTTTACCATCTGTTCTAGCGACGGATTCAACCAAACCCTATCTTACCATACAAGCTTAAAATGAACCTCAGAGCAATCTAGTTCCCAACGAAGGAGACTAGGGTTGAGAGGTCTAATTAGCCTAACCGAATGACTACAACAAACTAACCCAATAAATGGCCAAGTACCAGACGATTATGTGTGTGGGGTGGGGGGGTATATTTACACAGCCAAATGAGAAAGTGTGGGGGGGAACCCAGAATTGGCGCAAGATGACAAATTTTCCCTAATTGAATTATACGTCACAGATAACCACCTCTCCATCAATAACAATAGAGACTTGGCAACCATCGCCGATGGCATCAATAAGATCGGAGAATCGAAACAAAAAATGAGCCTTACAGGTGTGTAGACGCCAAGCCTACTTGAAATGGGAGAAGATTAATCACTAGTGGGCGAGTGGACCCCATGCTCGGGGATATTCGGCCCCCAAATGGCCCCATCGACACGTCAACACAATTTTTTTTAAGGGGCTATCTGGCGACTGCCAGATGACCCATCCATCCGCCGATGGATGGGTCATCCCTAAGTGTTGTCTTCCAGTTTAAGGAGGATAGGATCACCTGCTGGACCTGAAGCAGAGCAGTTGTCTAATTTTGCCATTACCTTAACCGCATCAATTTGTCTTGGATATTTTTCCATATATATAT